>JAMPIV010014582.1:0-251723 GCA_024509875.1 Oreohelix idahoensis
ATCCCCCACCCCCCCCCCACACACACACACCAACCACTACCCCCACAACCCACAACGCACACACCACCAGCACCCACCCCCCCCACGACCACCCACCCAACAAACCAACACAACCAAATCACACCACAACACGCACCACAACAACAACAATAACAACAATCCATACAACATTTGTCAAGGAAGCGTAACTACAAAACTCCACTGTTTAAACTATGGAGGCAAAACGTCTCACTCAACTTGATCCTTAAGCCACCGACCGTCAAAACAGATCAGTGGCCATTGTAGAGCAAACCCTGAACCCATATCCCAAGGAATCAGCAACTGAAACAACAGATGCCTTCACATACAATAACCTAGGATCATACGTAACGAACAGACGACGCGAAGCAAGCATAAGACATCAACAACAGAATGAACAAAGCAAGAACATACCTTTTTTTAGTCAAAAAACAGTCCATCTGGAAGTACCATCTCAGTACAGCAGCAAGCACAAATTAAGGAGGCAAAACGTAGCCATATATATTCAAATATATTTGAGAATGGTAGCGCGAAAGTGTGTCTTAGTTTTAGAAAAGTATTTAAAGAATTATTTCTGTTTGAAGGAAGGACGCCCATCAACACCCGGAACAAAGGAAGGATGAAAAGAATTGTTTTACTAACTGTATGATTATAAGATATTGCTTTAGTAATTTCACACAAGATCTAATATAAAATAGCGGTGTTCCCGAATCATGGACAGATAGCTAAAACCACGGAATGCGAAAAGAAAGATATATACACAGTGGATTCTGGTTGTGTTATTGCAGATTTGATATGTGCTGTGCGTCTAACTGCACTCTGTCGTCTGAAAACTATCTCTCATCTCCTACTTCTGTGATAAAGGGATAGAGATAGGCAATATAGTGGTGAAATTAAATATATTTCAGGTTGTATCCTGTAACTGACTTCCACCTTAAGGACCTGACTCTACTATAGGAGCTGGTGGTGCGAGTGCCCTTTGATTTTTAGAGGGACAGTTACCCAAATCCTAATGCCTGGAGGAGACAACAGTTTCCATCCAGAATAGAAGTGGAACAGACTACAAAAACCAAGACCTCAAGCTAAGTAGACCCACACAAGGTATACTGTTCGGTTGCTCCAGAATCACCATAAAATAAATAGTGATAATTGATGATCAGGCAGTGCATTTTTAGCTAGGCAAACGTCCTCCTAGTCAGTATAATTAAAAATTCAGGAACTGCGAAAAAAGATAGAACTAATCCTAACATACAGACATTCTACAACCAAGTGATTTCAGCCAGAGAGGAGAGAACACTCCTGTAGTTTTTAAAAAGACTGTAGATAATTTTGAACAGTTTTTCAAGTGTTTTTTATTTATTTAATGTTGTAACCCAAATTTTGAGTTTCTTGAAAGATTTTCAAACAGAAAAGAAAAACTTGTAAAAATAAATTGTAAATATTTACCAGCAGAATTTTACTTAAATTATTTAACGTTAAGTCTGCAGTTCTTGTTGGTAGATAGTTTAGTTAAAACCCCTAGCAGAGCTAATAAAATACACAGAGGAAGAACTGGAGAGGAGCATTTAAAAACTTAGGGTACGACATTACCACCTTCCCTATGAACTTACACAGCTTGATCCTACCTTTGATGTCCTTACACCCTTACTCTTTTCAGAGAAGGGGTATTACTAATAAGACCAGACTCTTATCTGGCACTATCCTGGTATCACCTGATACAACTTTGTGTCCAGGATACTTTATAATTTCAATAATAATCAACCCTCTCGTGACAAGACAGACAGACAGACAGACAGACAGACAGACAGACAGACAGACAGACAGACAGACAGACAGACAGACAGACAGACAGACAGACAGACAGACAGACAGACAGACAGACAGATAGATAGATAGATTAGATAGATAGATAGATAAAGATGAACGAACTTTATTTTCAGAGGGTTAATAATTTGGCCACTAAAAAAACGCACGCAGGTCCCAGTCTGACATTCTGCCCTGAATTTTACTCTGATTCTCTCTCTGCTGTTCACTCCTTCCTCTCTCTCTCTCTCAAGTGATCAACTCTCTCTCTCTCATCACTGACAAAAACATTAACAGACTTTCTTTCGATGAAAACAGATAATGGCTTTTTACTCGCTGAAACTTGACTAATGTGTGTGCCAAATTTCAATGTGATTCGACTTTTAATAAAACCAGAATGAAGCACGCAAAATTTGAAGTAAACATCACATCGACAGTAAAGTGGGAATACATGAACTTCATCACTTGCACACTTTCGGGGTTTGAAAATCGCTCACTTGCATAAACATTTCAACAGTGAAAACATGTCACGATTTCGATGCGTTTTTAATGGCGGCAAGTATATATCCTTTCATCCTGACATTTACTTTAAGCATAATTAAGGCATTTATCATTATAAAAGTAATATTACATTTGCAATAATCATCATAATTAAAGTATGTTTTTAAAATAAACATAAAATAAAAATAATAATAATAATAACAATGAATTTAAAAATAAAATAAATAAAAATAAAAATAAACATAAAAAAAAAAAATAATAAAAACAACAACAACAAGACATAAAAATCGAATTCTTCGTAAGTAAATTAGAGATTTGAGACATATTCAGAAGTATGTTATAAGAACTCGTGAAATATTCAAACGGTGTGGAACTGAATGACTCAGGGACTTTTTTTTAGGTTTATCAAGATGAGGTGGGGTAAACAGTTACTTTCCTCGCTGTCTTTTGTCCTAAACTCAATACCAGAATCAGACTAGGTAGATAGTTAGACAGACATATACGAAAGCAATTAGTTTGCCAAGGGTTGAAAATCGGGCACAGTCCCCTCTTGCATTCTTCCTTCCTCTAGATAGATAGATAGATAGATAGATAGACAGACAGACAGACAGACAGACAGACAGACAGACAGATAGATAGATAGATAGATAGATAGATAGATAGATAGATAGATAGATAGATAGATAGATAGATAGATAGATAGATAGATAGATAGATAGATAGATAGATACCGGGATCGAACCTGGACCTTCCGAACGGCACCCACCGCCTAGCCACGAGAGCGAATCGCAACTATCCACTCTGCCAGCTCCGCATTACCTATAATACCTGTAATGCGGAGCTGGCAGAGTGGATAGTTGCGATTCGCTCTCGTGGCTAGGCGGTGGGTGCCGTTCGGAAGGTCCTGGTTCGATCCTGGTAAGCCTATCACTTCTGTTGTTTTTCTGTTGTCTGGTCCTTCTACTTCTTTATTTCTCACTGAGTGCCTGATAACTACCTTTGTGTGTTGTTTGTTTATTTAGATAGATAGATAGACAGATAGATAGATAGACAGACAGACAGACAGATAGAACGAACGAACGAACTTTATTTTCAAAGGGTTGAGAATTGGGCACGCAGGCCCGTCTGACATTCTGCCCTTCCTTTCTCTCACCTTTCATACTGAATTCATTTATTCTCATATGCATTTTACATATCAAATTCAAGGAATTCAACGTTGTAAAGTAAAATAATAATATAGCACACTCATATTAACATTAATTACTTATAAGCATGACATAACATATGTTGAAAAGTACAAACATTATCAGAGATAGATAGATAGATAGATAGATAGATAGATAGATAGATAGATAGATAGATAGATAGATAGATAGATAGATAGATAGATAGATAGATAGATAGATAGATAGATAGATAGATAGATAGATAGATAGATAGATAGATAGATAGATAGATAGATAGATAGAACGAACGAACGAACTTTATTTTCAAAGGGTTTAGAATTGGTCACAGAAAAAGCTAAACTTTTCTTGAATAAGTCGAGCCTAGGCTTGGGCATGTGTAATTTATTTAAGCGTTGACTGCGTCTTCCGCTGTATTTGAAAATAGGCCACAGATACGTTGGAGCATTCTGTGACAAGATTTTGTGAATAAATTTGGCTTTGTTGAAGAGAAGGCGCTTTCTTAGTGGTAATATGTTAAGATATGTATATGCGTCTACACACTGTGTGAGGTTTTTGTCTGAAATTAGGCGCACTGCACGTTTTTGTAATGAAAAGAGTCTTTTAGTGTTGGACATGGTGCAGCCATCCCAAATTGTGGAACAATAGTCTAGATGTGTTTGTATCTGGGATGTATAGAACATTTTTCGTGTCTCCTCATCTAGGAAATGTTTGATTTTAGCTAACTGGTAAACTTTTTGTGCCGTTTGTTTGGTCAGTGCTTGTACATGCGAATTCCAACTTAAATGTTGGTCAATTATGAGTCCTAGTGTTTTATATTCATTTACATTTTCAATTAAAGAGGTTCCAATGTAGAGCTGAAGTGTTGTTTTCGGCGAGTTTTGTAATTTTTGTCTAGTAGATAGACAGATAGATAGATAGATAGATAGATAGATAGATAGATAGATAGATAGATAGATAGATAGATAGATAGATAGATAGATAGATAGATAGATAGATAGATAGATAGATAGATAGATAGATAGATAGATAGATAGATAGATAGATAGATAGTAGCCCCTTCAGTCATAACAGACTATGGGAATGCGCTCCTGAGGTGACAGCCCTCAGCTGCTTATTTTCTGTATGCTCCTTTAGTCGTTTTCTCATCTCGTCTGCTTGTTGTGTGAGATTCTTGTCGCCGATGTCAATGTGGTAAGAAGTCTCGTGAAGGTGTCCCATTCCCGTGCCGTTCGTTCGAACCCCGGGATTTGAGCTTTCACTCCTTAATCTTGCGGCATTGGTGGATAGGTTTCTGACTGTTCTTGCAACCCTAGAGGACTTCCTCAACTCAGTATAGGTGGAGGTCAGACCAGACCCACTAACTGGCGGGTCATGAAATGTCAAGAGTTGGATAGTCCTAAAGTGGCGTGTCGTAGAGTACTCTTCCGACACCAATTTTTATGCTGATGAGTTGGGACAGCACTATAATGTCCCCTACTGGTGTTTACTGTAGTCTTTTACAAAAAAAAAAAAAAAAAAGAATGATTTAAGGTTTTAAAAATATTATGATGGATAATTTAAGAACAAATACAATCATATTCAATTACAGATGTGCGCTCAGTGTGCGGTTGTGGGGGAGGAAATAAAAGGCGTGGAATAATCGAAAAACGTATGTATAAGAAATGAAATAAATGTAGACATAAAAATAGTACGTACTTTAAATTCCGAAACAAGTTTCTTTCAGTTGTTCTTTGACATTTTTAACTAAAATTCCCGGGGGTCCCCGAATAGACAAAGAAAGAATGAGACTTCCACACACTCAGCATGTCGCACAAGGCAACTAATATGGGGGTTGGGCATGGAACTGGCTAACTTATCATATAAAACTCATTGTTACAGAAATCACTGTTGCAAGAGCGTGTGAATGTTTAGTGCAGGCTTACTGCAGGGGGACTAGCTGCAGTGATGGTTATATGCTCCACCGGGAGCACCAAGTAAAATAATGATGATGATGACAAGAAGATCTCACCATGTGATATGACAATTGTTTTTAGAAGAGATGATAATTTGCTACAAGAGAGACAAAGGACCGATGAAGTCAGGCTATAGGTGGGTGTATAACCATTCGCCAGGTACATACGAGCACCACGTCGTCCTCATGACCAGTTCTCATTAGTCACATGGTAGACAGAAACTACAATAGTTTGGACACCACATCACTGTAGTGGGTTTAAATGTTACTTATGTTAATTATTATTAATTGTCTACAGAGTGAGGTCAAGCTATGTAAGTCCCTGAGTCTAATAGTTGAAGATGATGTATTTTCAGGGTATCTAACTGCTACCACCCTATGATCTCACTCTGCGAAATATTTTGAGTCTATTAATTTTGATATGGCTACGTGTCTAGGGTAATGTATGTATGATGTATAATAACAACTTAACACAACTGTAACTCAATATAATAAACTCAAGTAAGAAAGTGGTTAAAGTTATAGAATTACTTTACAATTTTAATTTCTTGACTCTCAAATGTTTTGAATCAGGAAGGTTGAACTCAAAATAAATGTTGTTATGTACAACGGTAAATACAGTTGAGGGACATCTTGTCCAATAAATGATATTAGTAAAATGTTTCTGTACTTGTATCCCTGGCTGTAGTAACAATGTATTAAGAAGAGTCACTAGTTGGAAGAACTGTTCTTTTCATCATGTCACTAGAACGTTTAATTACAGTGTGGAGGTTAACAATGAAATGAGAAGTCATTAGCCCTCAAAACGAAGGCTTATCTTTCACTCAGTGGCAAGCAGGTGGTTGACTGGAAATATGACACTTTCTGTCCACACGTGTCTCAGCTGGAGTCAGATTTAGCATTTAGACTTCACAATACCAGCAACAGGTAAGTTGCCTCGTACACTGCCTCTCCAGGTTTTGTCTTATTGGTTACTCGTTGATGCAACCCGCAATCAATGAAATATGTTACACAATACACAAGATGACTAGCAGAAAAACATGGCACACTTTTAGTCTGCTGTCGTCCAGAGGGTAAAACTAATTCAGAAAAGCTCTCCCCCTGCTCTCATCTTGGCACTGCTGTTAGAATTTACAAATGGCGTTTTAGCCTTGTATTCTTTTCCTATTATCAATCTTACTAGCCAATGGAACAACGAGTCCAAAAATTGGCCTTTTTTTTGAAAACCCCAAACATTTTTGGGTGTTTATCAATGCGTTGGCCAGTCTGATTTTAATCGTACTGTATAGAAATATGTTTCGCTTTGGCTAGCAAATCTTCAGTTTTACCTCCCCTTTCCTACTAGCCTCACCCAATCAAATCAAGTCAAACGGATTTGACTTTTTGGGCGAAGATTTTCAAAACTGAGCAAGGTTATCAGTGAGTCTGTCGGCCTTTCTAAATTTCTTATTTCTACCATATCTCTGTTATTACTTGTGCGATTTTAAATGTGAAAAGTGATTAGTAACCGGACCACTGTCCTTTATCTGGCTATTATGGTTTCATATACTTATTTATCTTCGTTTTCATCTTTGTAAATTTTTCTCTATATTTATTCCAACTACAATACTTTTCTATAAGGCAAGATAATTTATTATAAAGAAATAATAGGGTGTTTCAATAAACAATCATTTTTCGTAATGGGTCAACATCCATTTTATTTTTGTGCTCTTCTTTATTTGTGAAGAATTATTTATCTAAGTTTCTCTTTCTCCTTTTCTTCCCCTGCACACACTGGGTTAATAGTTTCAGTTTCCAAATTACAAGTTAGGTTTTATTTTGTCACTTTAAACCATCCGTTTCCCTCTCACTCTCACTTCAAACGTGATAAAAAAATTGGTTCGCTGCCAAACTGTCTAGCGTTGTTTATAAAATTTATTACGAGTAGAGAAAAAATTGGGTGTATGAGGGCGGGGCTTGCCCGCTCGCTAACAAAAGATTCAAATGCTTTATTTTAAATCTTGGCGATAGGGGAAAAAAAAAATGCCCTAACAACGGTCGCTAAGGCCATTTCTATTAATAGACCCTAAGAATGCGTTAGTTAGTTTTTATTCTATGACCCTTGATAATTTGGACAAATTTCAAATATCAAGCGTGTAGGGTACTGGTGTCAGGAAGGGTGCTAAATTTTATCTTGGCTTAGTGGAAAAAAAAATCAAATGCTGTAATATGATTATATTTGAGCGGGGGGTTAAAACGGAGCATTTTATCACAATCACGCAGCAAAATCCGTTACCAAGAATTAGATTCCAATAGCAGAAGACATGGCTTCAGAACATATCCCAGAAGAAGATGAGTATAAAGAGTTACATAATTCCTGAAGTAGCATAAATATTTTTAGACAAAGCACCAGACCTTGTTTATTTACCAGTAGAAGTGTCAAGACCTGAGTATCACTGTTTCTACTGGGTTAATCAAATTAAGACATTCCCTCGTGTTTCTCGAGCGTCTATTCACGAATGTGTTCATCTACGTTTTGTTCAGGGAGAGACAACATCAGAATGACATGGGAGATAGAACAGGAACAGACAAATAAATAAGTCCCAGACAAATTTGACAGAGGACAAGACAAATCAAAATGATTGTAGCAGCCCCTAACTCAAGGTTGGTCGGGTTTGAGATCATGGTAAACAGACGGACAGAATGGTGAACTTTTCTTTAGGTGGACATATTTTCGCATATCCTTCTGTCTGCTGTTTCCCCAATCAATTGGTTCGCAATTTGACTACAGGACTGGCCACATGTTATTATAAAGGAAATGCTTTTATGATAGCTCACGTTGTCAAGGCAACGACAGAGATTGGACCAAGAAAGTATAGTAAAAAAGAAAAATACAGAGTGCAGCATTGTCACAGATGAAAATAGTGCAGCAATAATCATCCACTTTTGCCCCTCCACATTTAGAGTATACTTTTGCTACATGAACGAAGGATTCACCAGTTTAATTAACACGTGGGCCATCTGGCAATGAAACCCTATGTGAAACAGAGAGCGAAGCGCGGAGCATGGCGTAATAGATTCTTTGATCATGGGAACACACGATATTCAGTGAGACGGACCTTGGATTGTAAAACTTTCAGGTGAAAATTGCGTAGCTGATTTTTGGCAACGCGGAGATGATGAAAGTCAAAAGGTGGTAAAATTACCTTTGATTCAAGAAATCGAACGGCAGATTGGCTTGGGTCTGGCAGTGGTGTGACTTTCGCATTAGAGAACGATTGAACGGAATTTTTCAATATATACCATGTCTCTGCGATAGCCATGATCAGTTGCCAGAAATCTATCTGAAATTACTAGCTCGTTATCTTAAGATTTCTCGTACAGAATGAAAATTAATAGATTCCTTGGAGTGTTTCATTTTTCTGATTGCGGTAATTTATATACTAGCCTTTAAGTGATTCAGTGTGTTTAAAGTTTTCAATATATATTTCACTGAGATTTTCTGTGCTAATTAAATGACTTATAGCTAACTTTCCAGCCGTAAATTAAATTTAATTACTCGCTATTTTTCCAGTAAGAGATGTTTTAAATTGACTAGTACATACATTAAATAATTGTCTACTGACGGCATATATTATTTACTTCTATCCATTTTATGTAATTTTTAAAAATGACTAGTGTTCATATCACGCGTTAACAGAATGATAGGATAAGCTAGACACGTGTGTTTTAAATCTAATTTATAACAGAGTGGTGTAGAGGTCCTATTTTTAACACGTGTTAGATATGATATTGATAATTTGGTTAAAAGTGTATATGTTCTTTTCCTAAAATATAGGCTGATCAAACCTGAGTACTAGCGGCTTATTTTCTTATGGCCATATGAACTTATGATCATACGAACTTATAATATTATAAGCATCCAAGAATATTTAATATTGATGAGCTTCTTGCTGTGACCTGTGCTGTCCAATTTTCCTCATTTTCATGAGAGAAACCAGAATAGACCCATTGAATTATAATATTAACTGGACCAGAACTATTACCAGATTTACTTATATATATATATATATATATATATATATATATATATATATATATATATATATATATATATATATATATATATATATATATATATATATATATATATATATATATATATATATATATATATATATATATATATATATATATATATATATATATATATATATCATCAGCCAAGTGTGGCAATATATTGTCAGCAACATTTGTGTAACTTAAACCTAGCGTTTCAGCCACCTGAGGCTAAACCACCTAGGAACTGTATATGTTCTATTTATTCTACATCAGCGATCACCACGCATGAACCTTACTCCAACCAACAGAAGGCATAGATAACTTTATATGGTTTCTTCTTTCTTTTATTTTTATCTCAATAATCTGATTAGTCACGGGATAGTTTACATTAGGAACCTATTCTTTTCCCATACTGACTATTTCATAACTTATTGTTAACTTTTGATCTTTTGGGTTAATTAACCTCTGTTGGGATCATCCTTTCTTTTCCTTTACCAGAGGGGAGAACCTATATGATTAATTTTCATTTTGTTTGTAAACCATAATCTAGTGATGTGTATGCTTATTGTTGTGATCTTTTATTGATAATAAACTTTATTAAACCTTTAGTTATCGTGTCGGTCAACCCTTATCCACTATATGTTATTCATAGTTTGTTTTCACGTTCGTGCGTATTTGTCACAGAATTGTGTGCATGTGAGTGCAGTGTAACTTGTATTTTCGTACAAGGAGAGAAAGTGCGTCTGATTTAAATATCGTCGTCCAGAGTTTACCATCAAGGCCTGCGACCCTGAACGTCGAATAACTATTGAAGCCATTCTTCGGTGTGGAGAAGATACTCGATCAGAATTCCTTATGTGACGAAAAGAAGGTTGATGAAAATCATGATTACTGCATTTGTGATTTGTCTTTCTATTGTTGTCAACAGCTACCTGGACAAAACAAGACTAGAAAACTACTGTGAAGGTGGTAGCTATTACATAACCTGTAAGATTGCTTTACTACGTTTTACAGCAATTCATGAACCTAAAGATGCCAACATGGAAGCTCACGGAACAAAGGCCATTATGTAAATTCAGTTTTGCGTGAGTGTGTTTTTATTTTACATCCATTTTTTAAATCACTTTCGAGCCTTTAGCACATTTCGCTCCCCATCGCCTGTGTACGGTCGATATGGAGAGTGAACAACTCCTTAAGGTTCCATAATTACCAAGGTGGGAGTAGTGTGAGGCTGAAGCCCTCAGCATCAAGCACTTCTTTCTTGATCTCGACGATAGGAACTGTGAGGAGAGTTGGTGGAGGGAGAGTGGACGATGTTTATTAGTCACTTCACCGTGGAGGAGGTATGTTAGCAGGAACTATTTTGATGTAGCGGAAATATGATTGGGCACGATGATATAATAACGAAACTGGTAGCAGTGTTTGAAGAAAACAAAAAGTCAGGACAAACAAGCCCATTACATTTGACCCCCCCCCCCCCCCCCCCCCAAAAAAAAAAAAACCCCCACCAAAACAAACAAACAAATAGACAACAAACCATTGCAGAAACTGTTAATAAGAGACAAAACAAAATATTCAGCACAGATAGCAAGAACATCGTAGATAGAATAGAGATGGCAATCCTCTGTTTGGCTCTGTAACACGGAGAACAGAAGGAAAAAAAAAAACAATAACCCAGAAACTGCAGACTTTCATAAATGGGTGCATGCCAAGAATGAAAGCAATGAAAATGTAATCACAAGATCACTAATGTGGAACTGACGGCAAGGGCAAGACAAAAATGGGCAAGAAATGAGAAGACGACACTAACGAGGGACAGGACACACTTTGACGAACCCTGTTGATAGCATTACATAGCCGTCCCTGTTCTGGAGTTTCGGATGGGAAGAAAGGCAGATGGAAAGAGAATGACACACGGAGAAGATAACTGCAGACCTGAATGAAAGGGATAAAGAAGACATGGAAAGAACTTGAGTGACAGGAAGACTTGAGTTGATGGCACGTGACAGGAAGACTTGAGTTGATGGCACGTGACAGGAAGACTTGAGTTGATGGCACGTGACAGGAAGACTTGAGTTTATGGCACGTGACAGGAAGACTTGAGTTGATGGCACGTGACAGGAAGACTTGGCTTAATTTTGTTGATGGCACGTGACAGGAAGACTTGGCTTAATTTTGTTGATGACAAATGCTCGTTGGGCAGCCGAAGGATGACGATGATGATGATGATGACGATGATGATGA
Source organism: Oreohelix idahoensis (assembly GCA_024509875.1). Taxonomy (NCBI): domain Eukaryota; kingdom Metazoa; phylum Mollusca; class Gastropoda; order Stylommatophora; family Oreohelicidae; genus Oreohelix; species Oreohelix idahoensis. The sequence continues at coordinate 11,746 of JAMPIV010014582.1, forward strand.
TGGCGATGAAACTTCCTCCATTTCTCTTATCCTGAATATTTCAGAACAGGAACTGCCTAGTAGTGCTACTTAATTTTCTTAATGTGTGTCCTATCAAATCCAGCGTCTTCTCTCTTCCTGTTCTATTGGTACTTGTCTAGTTCTTGTCATCAAGTCCATATTACTCACCTGGTCATACCATTTCAATCTCTCTGTTCTGCGCTTGCTGACCTAGGACAGTCTATGATTGATATGACAAGAGAAACAGACACCACCTACGTAATTTTAATATCAAAACATGCAAGACATCATCATCATTTTCCAGCTCTCCACGGAGCATAGTCAACAAACTTATACCAAGTCTTTCTGTCACGTGCCATCAGCTCAAGGTCATTCCATGTCTTCTTCACCCCCCCCCCCCCTTTCCATGTCTGAAAACATAAAACATACTGCACATATTAAAATGAAAAAGACAGAGAAAAAAGAGGCATAGAAAATAAAATACCAGAATAGGCGCTGACTGAATTCAGGGAAAAAGTGCTGCAGAACTATTAATACATTCAACCGCCAACACGAGAGATGTAAATAGTTCAGACACGAAGAAACATTGACAATACGACCCCTTATTTATAGTCATCAATAAGTCTACCCCACGCTCTGACCTTTTAGATTGTCTACATTTGATAGATACGGCAGAGACAAATGCGGAATCAGGCACTAGGAACGAGGTACTATTTGCGCGGGAACGGAGCCGATCGCTTGTAATGACAACAGTTCAACAAACGCAGTTCAATTTTATTTGTGAAATATAGCCGTCCAAGATCGTTGTTTACGTCTGCTTTTTTTGTTTTAAACCACTTTTCTTAAAAATAATCTGAACGTTATTTCTTTGTTGCATTTCTAATCTATGATGCTCAACATTAAATATGTTTACCTAGCTCGGGCGTTGGCGTAGCTGGAGAGTCCTTATTAGGGCTTTATGCTAGCAGATAGATAAAGTTTGTCCTTTTCAGGATTTATTATCAGCGCTGATCGGGTCAGCAGTCAACAGAGTTGACTTGTTTTTTTATGGTAAATGCTCTCTGATATAACCAAATAGGTTGAAAGGAACGCGCCTCGCCAGAAGAAGGCAAAAACCGAAAAAAAAAAAAAAATTATGCTCAACATGTCTCATCGAAAGAGCGGGAACTTTGGAAGCAGCTCCCTGTCTTAGTACACTTTAATCTCTCAAGTTTTAATTGGCACTGACCTGTCAAGTTTATATAGTACGTAAAACAATGTAAAAGAAGGCGGACATAACTCCATTTAAGTAAGAAGTTTAAAGTAATAGAAATAATGAACCGCGAGTAGAGATCGTGTCTCCTATTTGAAGGAACAGGGGCCGTATGGTGAATCTTATGGTGCTAATTAAATCAGAGTGTTCCTTCGAGTAACTAATTCAGCGATTCTTTAGTTTTAAACACAGCTCTTGCAATAACCAGAATTCATGTGAGCTTCATATTAGGTGTTTAAATTTATCAAAGCCCAATATTTTGTTTTTCATTAACTTCATGTCACGGTGTTGTTCCAACCATGGCGCTAGTCTATTCATGTCATTTCATGCTTTATTAGTCCCTTTTCTCACAAATCTCATGTCCCACATAGAACCTTTTCTGGTTTGTTATTTTGTTAGAGTCAAGGTCTGGAATTATAATCAAATTTGATATCAAATTGTTTGCTTGTTGTCATTCTAATTTTTGGTTCCTTCAAAACTTGGATGAGCAAATTAATAACTTTACTGGCTTCTTGAATTCTCGTTCGAATCTCACGTATGACAAGAACAAAAATGTAGAACTGATGGAAAGAACTAGACAAACATCAGTGGAAGACGGGTTGAGGAGACGATGCTGGTTTTGAATGTGGCGCACATAAGAAAACCAATTGATAGCATTACGAAGCAGTCCTTTATCTGGATCACCCATAGCAAGAGAAATGGAGGAGCCGAAAAACAGACACATTGAAACGTGAACTGGTGACAGACATGAAAAGAAATAAAGCAGACATGGGAAGACCTTGGATGGTGGCAGGATGTCGTGGTATCTTTTAGTTAAGGACATATACTTCATGGGAGGGGGGGGGGGGGGGCTGACAGGTTTTGATGATGATGATGGTGATGATGATGATACATTACCTTTGATGAGTTGCTGTATCATTTGTAGTCCAGTGTTCAAATAAAAGAAACCACGTGACGCCCGGCTGAATAATAGTTTATTTCACTCCCCACCATTACTTCACCTGTGTCCTCTCCCACCCCGGGACAACCTTAAGGGTATAAAATACACCTACGTCATCTCTGACGTCAGCACCGTAGCTATCACTTAAATTATTACTTTCATAACTGTCCTAAGCTGGCAGAAGGGAAAAGCCAGTTTAGGAATTGCGAACTGGGTGGAGCGGGTTGACTTGACAGTAATACAAAGGTAGTCCCATAGCATATACTGCCGTAGAGGAGTGGAGTGTGTGGAGACTTCACCATACAGGTGTAAGTTCAGCGTTTTATGAGGTGGGATGACCAGTCCCCTTCCTCGCTGCCTTTTTGCCATCTCCAATCCAAGAGCAGAGTTAGGTACCCATTTACAACTGGGTAGACTGGAACGTAGTGCCAACTAGGTGTCAATCCTCAAACCCAGTAACTGTCAGAAGAAAGCGCCATAAGTGGTGAAACAAAAACAAAAAGCTAACAGACAAGCAAACACGAGGATGAGATTTGGGAATCATGAACCAAGTGGGGACAGTGTATTGTTATTGTTGAACAGAATCGACATCATTGCACTCCGGGCAAACCCATAGGTGCTCAGTCTCCTTCAGTATATGTGTGTGAATGCTAACTGTTTCTGTAGCTCACTGTTCATATACACGACCGGTGCATCCTCTCGTACGTCCATCTCTACTAGCCTACGTTTGATGCCAAATTCCAACAGTCTTAACCTTGATGACTCATCTATTGTAGTGTCATTCTCTAACAGGCGATCATTAATTGTTCTCAGTATCTCTCCCTTATCCATATCCAGTGTCCCCACTATGGGTGCTCTTGATGCTAGTCTGTCAGCTCTCACATTACCGCGTACCCCTGCATGACCAGGACAGTAGATCCACACCAGCTCCTGCAGATTCAAAGCTTCTATGAATGTTTTCCATTCATGTCTTAGCAAACCATTTTGAACCTTTCGAAGCATGGACTGAGAGTCTGACACAGTGATAGCCTTTGTTAATGAAGTTTCAGTTATCTACCTTAAGGCTGCAGTAACAGCCTCGACCTCCATTCTTATGCTGGAAGTTGTTATCTTGTAAGCCCCGCTATGTTCGGCAACGATTCTGCCCTTTACCCTAGCAGAGAAGCCCCAATCTGATTTCTCACCACGGATCACAGACCTATGTGTATACACATTGGCATCCCCGGCATGATCAAGTACCAGTTGATTAATTTCCATTTCCCCTTTCCCATTGCCCCAAGTTCTACACTCTCTGCCAAGTTTGATGAAGACTTGCTGGTAGTTAACCCAGTTCTCATCTGACCTACTCCACTCTTCTCCTTTGAATATATTTCCACTGTGGTTACCTGCTTGATCGTTGTCTCTGCCTGCGCCATCCATGACATCCCCCTTTTTATTCTTGCTCCCTTAATGTCAGCTATGCTTCCATGCAGGGCGTCCGTTTGTCTGTAGTTACTCGCATACAGAGTTAAAAGTGCATAAACCCGTATTTTACAGAACCCCTTTCTGACGACCAGGTCTCATGCTGTTTTAAAAATCCCTATATTGCTAATTGTCTAGGTTTCGAAACGTCCTGTAAAGAACAATAAAAAAATTCTGCCACATTTTGGGGAAAATGCTGAAAATTTGTTTAATTGCTGATAAAGCGAGACAGCGCTCGTCGCCAAGCTGGTAATACGGGATGACACATTTTGGACAGACAGGACTGACAAGATTACTTTCGATAAAGTAATAATTTGTTACATCTCAAACACATTGTCGTATGAGTTTACAGATGTGTTGGTGAGTTCGCCTGCCAAGCAATCGGATGTTTTCATACCATATAATGGAGAGGTGACATTTGCATCATGCGCAGAATTATTCCATTTCGGAATATTTTGAAAATACCCCACCCAACATTTTTGTTTGAAATGATTGGAGCCATGAGCAGCTGCATAACAAACAGATGCGGGGTAGGACAGGCATATAACCTGAATGTTTCAGTATTATTTCACTGTGAGTATCGCTTGCCAAAGACACCAGACTTGCCAGTAGTTCGGATTCCATCTTATCAGACCGGACACCTTTTATTGGAGTATTCATAACGACTTACAAAACAGCCCAGGAAAACTCTATCAATTTAATAGGGAAAGCCCATTTGAGAGGAAACTGAACACACGGAGTCATAGAGGGAATTATCTTATAAGTAACTATCCCCAAGAACACATGTAAGAGGCCTAATCAAGTGCCTTAACATCATTCATCTGAGCAAAAAATTTGTGAACCAGGATTGGCGGAAGTTGTCATTTTACATTCTATATTTTTCATTACTAACATGTGAACTAATATGTATATATTGCCATGTGAATATTAATATGTGAAAATCGCTAGTGGATGTCCAAGTCATTTGAGGTTGGCAACCTCAGCATATAGAATGATGATTTCATGAACCACCACTGCAAGGGCTGGTGACTGCTTTATCGCTATTTTTTTTAAAGAGAACTAATAGCAAAAGGTGGTCATAAGTTCCATATGGAGCAGGGAGGAAAAGATGTAAGAAATGATGTACATTCTAAGTATAATATCTACATTTTCAAACCAGTGTAAATGTCGGGGTAAACATATTCAATTTATATTGTGAACACTTTTCAATCAGTGGAAATGCAAATGTAAACATATTCTATCTGTACTATTAACTTTTCATTTAAATGTAAAGTAAATATAAAGCTGTTCAATTTAAATGAAAAGAAGGTTATCTCTGGAAGGATTCAGTTTAATTCTCATCGAGGGTAAATTCTGAGTTAGATGGGGTGATGGAATAGGAAGATGGGGGGCACATAGGTGTGTGTCGGAAAACGCAATACTAAGGAGAGCGTTTCGTTTATATTCTCTTACCATAGTTGTTGGTGGTACCAGGAGGGTACTAATCTCTGGAACAAATTGAGGGTAGAAGTGGACTGACGTAGAAATGCAGGACCAGCTTGCCAGTTACTCCTTGAAGAAGGAAAATAAATGTTATTTGTAATTATACAAATTTAACTTCGATTCAATCATTTTAAATGTACTGCATGTTTGTCTCAGTCAATTAACTAAACACACTCTAAACAAAGCTATACTAGAATAATAATAATTCCACTGAATAAATCAGAAGTGGGGGCTTGACGACCTAAAAAATAATAACTGCTTTATCCTTCACAAAAGCTGTCGGCAGATCATAGAATTAACGTGCTCAGCCAATGCAGCATTGCTTTCGCTTTTATAAATATCTTGTGAAAACTACTTTGCTATAGAAGCGCCATTACCTTTCTATCTACAACTCTGCCAAGAGTGATCTTGTGCGAAGGTAGACACCTTGGACGACCCACTTTAGATACTCTTGAGTTTTGGCCACTGTTGGACCACTACTACAAAGCTGGGGAGGCAAACCGTGACAACGTCATCAGCACATACAGCAGAAAGAGTACAATATAACTACTCGTATTTGCTATTATGTTTGGGCGGGTAACTCGCTCATCTGAATAGATTTCCTTTTCACTACACAAAACTACGAGAATACCATGGATTTGTTTACACTATGCCGTAGTGCGTGTGTTTGTTCGTTTTGTCCACAAGTGACATCTGAAAACATCTGTGAATGAAGGAGTGCGTGCTCACGCACGAAATCAATGACGTCTGTAGGCGGGGTCTGTTGCATAAAACATGAGATACTATGAAATATTTATAACTCTGTTTATGTTTTCCCCACGATCGTGAAGTGATAAACAAGACTATAAAATTTGATCTGTCAAAGACGATTTCACTTCTCTTATTCACTACCCCTCACTCCCTGTGGACCATACTCCATCAATAACTTCACGCCACATCTTCCTGTCCTGTGCCAACCATGAAAAGTCTTTCTTTATTTCTTTCCTTTCTGCCTCCAATTTTTTTTTAGGTCTCCCTCTTTTGTCTCTTACCCTGGGGATCGGTGAACAAGGACCGCTTAGTAATGCTACGAACATTTCTTCTCAGTGTTTGTCTTCTCGAATTGTCCAGACCTCTAGTTCCACCGATATTGATATGGGTCTTTACACCAATCCCACAATCAATGATAATCTTGTCATATCATTTTAATCCTTCTACTATGTACAAGCGACCATTTATGAAAGTAATTAACTTCTTGATCGTTTTTCTTGATCACCACGTTTCAGATTTATACAGTAGGACTTCTCGGACATTTGAGCTGAAGTTTCTTATTTTGTTTCCGGTTTGATTTCTTTCAAATTCTACTACTGTTGGGCTGGCTCCATCTTTAGCGTGTTCACTTGATTAACATGGGTTTGCATGAAGTAGGGCAGCAAAAAACTGAACAATAAAAGTCGTGGAAGGTACCCAAGAATGTTTATTTTATAGGCAGGTAACACTAATGATGATTGTGGCGACATCAATGAGCTCATTCATTTTTTGTTTCAACCTTTCGTCTTCTTTTGCTTAAGTTCTTAAATTGTTTAGGTCCTTTTTCTTGACACATTTCTCTAATTTCGCCCACTACCCATGTTTCTGATCGCAACACATGCCACTACCCTTATCTGTAGCTTCTACTCTTAAATATTGGGCCCGACTGTCATTCACGTCATGAAATTGTTATTCTGATCGTAGAAAATCTAACTAGGCGGAAATTCTAGTTCGATTTCTCAACAAAAAACATCTCCCATACTTAGGCTAAAAAAGGGACACGAGATGTATTGTCTATAGATTTCACATCTGTCGTTTTACAATACTTATTGCTAAAAATGGAGAAAACAAACAAAAACACAAATAGTACTTACTTACTTACTTAGTCGTTCCTCTTCTACCGTGAGGTGTAGAGGTTTGGAAGAGAGAGCGCCAGACTATCCTATCGGCTGTCTTCTTCCTGGCCTGGTTCCATTCTAGTCCTCGGTCCTTCAAAGATTGTCTAATGTTGTCCTCCCAGCGGACTCTTGGTCGTCCTGGAGGTCTGGATCCCTGGCTCTTTGTTTCCCATGCTTGTCGTGGTAGCCGATCTTCTCCCATTCTGCAGACATGGCCAAACAAAGTCTTATTAAGAGAAAGGACGTTGCGGCCACAAGGCCTTCGTCAGGGACAGACAAACAAAAGACAGAAAGGAAAAAAAGTGAGAATTAAGTGGAGAACATGAAACTATAGAAATCAGAGAAAAACACTCCCTGATGTGTGTCACATGTTGGAGCAAAAATGTCCGCTACTGAACCGGAAACCCGAAGTGAATAGTGCATTAAAAGCACAAATAAAAAAATAATGAAAACAAGGACTGGAAAACCGAGTGAGGGAAAAGTAATATATATTTAAAAAAATATATATAGCATTAGTAATAAAACCAAGACAGAAATTTCAATGAATAAGTCTAAGTCCTAATAATATCCATAGTGATAATACTTGCAGCACGAATGTAAATCTCAGTAGCAGTATTTTTCCTAAGTAATTAAAGATAATTTAAAGTGTTTTCTCAAGACTCAGTGCTTAGTATACGTTAGGACTAGAATAGAAGCATTACTATGTTAAGAAGCTGACCAGAAGATCAGCTTTAGTGAGTGACACATCCCAAAGGGATAAGGAACTGTAAAATAATATGTATACCTATATATATAATAACCCCCTTCAGTCAAAACTGACTATGGAAATCCGCCCCAGAGTTGATAGCTCTCAGTAGTTTATGTGCTTAGTGATCCATTCGACATGTTATTTTCTCTTCCGCTAGTTGTTGCAACGGGATTTATCCCCCTTGCTCTGCAGTGATGGTCCAACAAAGGCCAACATTTAGTGTATCTACTGAGGGTGGTCAAAGGTATCTACCTTTCGCACAAGATTACCCATGGCAGAGATTTGAATTGAAGAATGAAGCTTCAATACCAGGAAGCCTCACAGGAATTTAAGAAATCACGCACTACAGCCTATATTATTCAAGCCGTAATAAAAATTTTTATTTTCCCAGACCTTCTTTGAGGAGAAAGAATTTTGCTCGTTCAATGAGCCCCCAACTGATTTAATTCAGTAAACTATTATTTCAATAGCTCTGTTTATTGGTATTTAAAATGACTGAGACATACTGGTGCAGTTCACTCAAAAATGATTAAATTAACTATACATTTATATATTTACAGATAACAAATTTAATAATCAATTATAGTTAACAATGTAAAATAATTAAAGGAAATTTTATCATTAAGGGTTCATTACAGGTGATGAAATGGTTAGTTAAGAGAATTGGCTTAAAGAGTTCACTTGGCAGCTTTAAGTGGTTACTTAGCTGTGTCATGGGTTGACTCCCCTTTGCTCTGCAGTGGTGGTCCAGCAATGGCCAAAACCTAAAGTATCTAATGTAGATCTTCAAAGGTATCTACCTTCGCACAAGATTACTCTTGGTAGAGATGCAAATAGAAGGATATGATGCTTCTACCTTGAGGGAGTATCCACAAGATATTCAGAAATCAAGAACAATGCTGAATGTGTCAGCACAGTTAACTTATTATCAGCCAGACAACTTTTGTGAAGAGATATATTGTGTGATGTAGCTCGTTCAAGCCCCCAACTGATTTAATTCAGTGAAATCTTAATTTAGTTTCTCTGTTTTAAGTGTAATTAAAGTGACTGAGATGGGAGTTAAGTGTTTGGGATTTTTTATGTACACACGGGTCTGATTTTTTATAGACACGCTAGTAAGCACGTTTAAAGTTATGAGATGATTTTTTATTTGGGTGCTTGAACAAAGCTCAACTGAGTATGTGTTAGTTTTTAAACATAAAGAAAGTGTTCAAATGTTCTAAGTAGTTGGGGAGAGATACGGGTGAGCTGAGCTCACATCTCGAGCTGTTAGTTCGTGCTTGAGTGAAGATGTACTGAGTTGTATTGAGAAACAATAATCTCGGTCATTAGGTATCTGGCAGAGCTTCGAGACTGTTTTTTATAGTCTCGCTAGTGTGTCCAGAGTGTTTTTTGAAGGGAAGAGATTCAATATATTATTAATGCCATGGATTATACCGGCTATTACCATTTATAATGAATTGCTGTTAATGCAACCAATTTCTGACGGATTATATATATTACCATTTATGATGAGTTTCTGGTGATGCACTATTTCTGACGGATTATATATTATTACCATGTATGATGAGTTGCTGGTGATGCACTCAACTTTCTGACGGATTATATAATATTACCATTTATGATGAGTTGCTGGTGATGCACTCAACTTTCTGACGGATTGTATACTATTACGATGATTTATGATGAGTTGCTGTGTGTTGCACTCAATTTATCTATGGATTATACCTACTATCATACCTTGTGATTTGCTGTGATCTGTTGTCCATGATGTCAACGTTACTGTCGTAAATAAACTGTGTATAAGTTGAAAACTAATTCGTCTTACCCGTTGGTCTGTTTCCTGACCTAACGTTACTGTTGTGTGGGTTTACATCAGACGTTTACAAACCTAAAGAACTCATGACATTCATGTATATGTATAAAACACTGTCAGCCACTACTGGTAAGCCCGACCTTGCTGGCGTCAACATTGTTAGCTGTGCCAGACAGTAGCACTATCTATCCATACAACCCCCACACATACACCAACAGAAGTGGCAGCCAAAAGACTCATGCAACAGAAGTGATGGCCTGTAATAGAAGGGATGACCCAAAACAACAGTAACAGAAGTGGTGGCTCCAGTGATATGGGGTACGATACCAAGAACAGAAGTAGTTGGACAGTATCGCCCTATAAACATCTAACAGAAGTGTAACAGCATTCCTCAGAACAACCACTAACATAATTTTTTGTGATGTACAAGTCAAGTTATACAGTGTTGCCAGTGCGAGTTTTCGTGTACGAGTTTTTCAACTAGACGTCAACCAGTACGTTTCAAGGACCTGAGAAGCTAGGAGATTCAGTCTACAGACGGTGTGATACCCGATGCCCATCATTGTCGTTGTCGCGAAGGCCGGGAGTTCTTTTTTTTTTTAAGATAAGTGGTTTTTGTATGTGCACTGTTATATGTTAACGAGCCTTTCTTGATAGCGTGTACTATTTGTTCTACTTAATGTTTTATGTTCCATGTTTATGCGGGTTTGGTTGGGAGGTGACTTACGGTAGGAAACATCCCAGTTTTCATTCCAGGGCCTACGTAAGCGTTCTTTAGGGACACTCTTGCAGATTTCCCGCAGTGGAAATTTCCAGCGAATTTTTGCTGAAGGATTTTCAGTCCACTGTGTTTGGTGATCTGTGACACCATTGTTTAGGTGTGACGAACTGTTTTATTGTCGTTATTGTGGTATTTTTTCTCTGTGCCTTAGTTTCTTGATTAATTTGTTTGTGATTGTGCATCTAATCTTACTATCATTTATTTCTATACAAATTTTTTGTTTATACACTGTGCTGTTGCTTGTCTTGTCACTCCTCTCGCAGTGTCATTGCATTCTTTGCAATATTTTTTCTTTAGTTCTGCTTTCTTGTTTATTTGATTCTGCGAACGTTATCATTTGTTCTTCGGTATTTCGTCTTGGGTTTTGTCATTTTCCGTACCTTCATCATGTATTTCTTGTCTTAATTTTATGCACGACTTTATAATTGATTTGTAATTATATGCTATATATTTGTATACAAGTTCTATAAGCAAGGACTTGCCACCCACTAAGTAGGGATAAGGTTAATTTCTTACAAAATATCTTAGATAAGTTAACTACTTATAAAATTAGGCATAATGTCTAGTTTGGACTATTTCATCAAGCAAGGGAAGGCGCTTGGTATGGAGCCTGAAGAGTTAAAACTATTCGCAACTGTTGAGTATGCGAAAGTACAGGAAGCTGAAAAATATAAACTTCAAATGGAAGCTGAAGATAAAAAACTTCAAATGGAAGCTCAAAAACTTCAAATGGAAGAAAAAAAACTTCAAATAGAAACTGAAACTTCAAATAGAAATTGAAAAACAGAAACTTCAAATGGAAGCTGAGAAATATAAACTTCAAATGGAAGCTACTGAGAACGAAAACCGTAGACTTCACGAGCAAAAGTTGTTCTCTATGGAACTTGAGAAAATGAAGGTAACGAATGAAAATAATACACACAATGCTACGGACACTCAAACAACTTCACATAGGACCAATTCTAATTTTTATAAGATCAGATTGCCTCCTTTTAGACCTACCTACGATGACGTCTTATTCTATCTGAATAGGTTTGAACTCACATGTGAGTCTCACAAAATAGATAAGTCGGAATACTGTACACGACTTATGGAACTACTTTCAGGTGAAGCTATGACAGCTGTAAGTATGTTGGAAGGACCTGATAAGAATAACTACGATACTGTCAGAGCTGTGTTATTAAAAAATATCAACTTGATGAAGACGGCTATCGTCTCCGCTTTAAATCTCTGTTGCCGGAGACTGGAAAAGATTTTTCTGAATTTATAGCAAATATTCGTCTTACGTTCTCACGTTGGGTTGAGCTCTCAAAAATTGAGCACACATATGAAGCCCTCATGGACTTATTGCTTCGTGACAAAGTCATGTCGTCAGTTAACGCTTCTTTTCTTTCCTTTCTACATGAGCGAAAACCTAAAAACTTGAATGATACGGAACAATATTGTCGCCAATACGTAACTGCACACCCAAATGTAATTGTGAGCCACTCTCGTCAGAGAGGGTTTACCCGTGGCTTCGGCCATACCATATGGTTCTAATTTTCGCCGTAGATCACAAAGTGTTGATCACAATTTTGGTAAGGGAGATTATCGTGATTTTAGACAGTACTAAGGGAGTCCATCACGTAGTAATTCTCCTTCTCCAAGAAACTGGAGACAATTTAATGGACCTCAACATTTTGGTTTCAACAATTCTGGAAATGATGGAAGGGATAAATACACTAGGGATTATCAACCTTACAGTAATTTTTCTCGAAGCCAACAAAATTCATCTAATAGATATTTTGATCCAAGAGGAAATAGTTATCGCAACAATTCTCACTGGGGTTCAAATCAGAATAATGGTCCCAATAGAGAAAATAACAATGGTCCCAATAGAGAAAATAGTCATGATCGATCTCAATATGGTGGTAGATCTCCAAATGATAGATCTCATCGCCATGCTAACTCTGCTCAACAGGAGCCTCAGGTTAATATGTTAATCAGGGTAACTGTTACATCGGATTTCCCATCCGATGAACAAAGCTTATTACCACAACTGACACAGATTTATATCGTGCTTTATTGTTCCATTTTTGTTACCAGTTTTATTCTTGTATTCTCAGCTAACTTCTATGTGTGCCGGTTTCTGATCACTGTCTTGTTCGTATTATTAATTTTAGAAATACTTCAAAATGGTAGAGCTTCTAATGCCGTGCTGACAAACACGAATAGTGGGGTAACGGTCTCAACTTTCAATAATATCAACTGATAAGTCCGTGGGGTTCAGAGTCCGAACAAATACAATTTAATAGCACATTACATCCAAGTAAATACAGTTCATCAGAATTCAATCAATACATCATAATTCGTCACTTGAATCATATTCCTTAAGTCGTGGTACGGTCAAGCTATTTACTCGTGATTCCTAGATTGGCAATCCGGTATTGAACAACTCAACTTACGCGACTAAGGTGACCTTCTTTGATACTTTCAATAAATGTTGCTCCCTAATATATATTCTCCACTTCAAAACATAATCCCTCTCGTCACTGAGGTAAAAAATTGTATCCACAAATTATAGGCTGACCCAAACACCTATTCATCAAGAAAATCCTTGATATAAATATCCTTCTACTGGGAGACTTCAAACTTCCGTCCGTCTAGGTCCAAGTACAACAAAATATGGGTACAATTACAATGTCGTCACGTGCTACCTTATCAACGTGACACGTCACATTAAAACTAAGCAAATTATACTCCTCGCTTTCAACACCGTGAAGCGCAAAAACTATAATATATCTCTATTGTATTTCAACAACTAAAATGTGCAACTTTTATCCGAGCTCACTACCTAGTTGCTACAAATCATATATCCTCTCGTAACAGTAACAATAATAATAATGTCTCTAATGCTACTGCTTGTTCTGCTTTCGATTTCAATCGTGCATCTCAGTGCCCTGAGTGCACAACTTTATTCCAGCCTACAGCGGTGACTACCTTGAGTTGTGGTCATCCTCTACCGACTCTTCCTGCCTTGTCTGCACATGATGGAACAGGTCTCTTACCCTACACAAGGGATATGTAAATAGTAATCCCGTTTCAGTACTCTTTGATTCGGGATGCACGACTGTTGGAATTAGGCAGTCTCTAGTTCACCCATCTTGCGTCACAGGTAATGTGGTGAAATGTGTGACATTCGGAGGTACAGTTGAGACTTTTCCAACTGCTATCGTCCACACGCCACACCATTTTTTACTGGTTATATACACGCATCCTGTGAAGATCAAATTATACAAATCACTTGTATTATCTATTCTCTTGTATGGGTGTGAGGGCTGGACACTCACTGCAGATACGGAGCGAAGGATTCAGGCTTTCGAGCATAAATGTTATAGAAGAATTTTGCGCATTTGCTATAAAGAGCACAAAACAAATGTCTATGTTAGAGAGAAGATAAACACCTATGCAGGCCACCAAGAACCACTTTTGTCAATAGTGAAACGTCGAAAGCTTGCCTGGTTTGGGCATGTAACTCGTCATGACTCCCTTTCGAAAACGATCCTTCAGGGAACCGTCGAAGGTAAACGGAGAAGAGGAAGGCAGAGAAAATCCTGGGCTGATAACATCAAAGAATGGGCAGGACACGGTTTTTCCACACTTGTACGCATTGCTGAGGATAGAGAGCAGTGGAGGACCCTGTCTGCTGATGCTTCCACCATGGCACCCCTACGACCCATGACGGGTTACGGGCTGAGATGATGATGATGATACACGCATGTATGTTCAGAGCACCTATCGCCGACCTTACTGTCGGACAGATTTATGGTATAAAGATATGTACTCTGGTACAAATTGCTTCTTGGGAACGGCAACATCACCTTACTGAGACAACATTAACAACTATGCCAAAATCTTATCACCAGGTACATTCTGCTAACGTGATACATTCTGCTAATGTGGTGCGATCTTGCAGTATTAATGATACTATTGTTCATCATACTAATTTTGGTGCTTCTTTTAGCCCAGTTCGACATACCTTAGTACGTCGTTACTCTAACTTGGATTCTTCATTAAGTACAATTACGGAAGAAGATCCTTCTGTTTTGTCTGATACACACACTAACTTTATCGCTACGACTGAATCTACATCCAGTCACGTTGGTTGCAACTTCTTTTCTGCTATGAATACTGTTTTCTTTGCTAAATGTACGGCCTTAGTTGTCAATACATTTATATATCTTATGGGTTTCTATACCTTTCTTATTGGGCCGGTTAGCTCAGTATCTTCTGGTTTTACGACTTTTTGTCGTACTTACTGCTTTTCTTTTGAACTTCGACGCAGGTCTAAGTTCACCACTGTCTGCTTTTACATCTTTATAGTATATTTCTTGCTTTTTTCTCTGCCCAGTACACAGGCTATGACTTCAGTTCAGCCTTTGAGAGATACGCCTTTGTCAACTTCATTTCCTTTGTCTTGCGTAAGGTCGCAGATTGTCAGTCATTATTGCACTCTTAGTACTTTGCATATTGACGTCGCTATCATTTGTATATTCATGACTTCTCTGTACGTCATTGCGCACACTCAGATTGTTACTTGCTTTTTTCTGGTGTATGTATTTTATACGACGCATTGTCCTCAATGCAGTAGTGCAGCGCATTGTCATCAGTGCGACTTACTTCTCACGCTGCTATTTTCCACGGACACTTTGTCGCCCTATATTATTGATAATTTCAATTCCGTCTGTGCTACTTTCACTGCTACCCTTTCTCGTTTATCGGAGGAAGGTTCGACTAACTTCATACAGTGGTCTGAAGTTTGCACGGCCACATCCGGTAGGTTAAAGTTAAAGTTAACTTTTTTCTCTAATAATATCCTACCGTTACCAAACAGGACTTTTCATTTGATTATTCGCAGGAACGCCTTCTCGATGGGAATCGGAGCTGTTTTGTTACATGATTATGCAGGTACTCAACAACCTGTTCTACATATTGTCCTACCATTAACTGAATTTGAGCGTCGATACTCTGCGATAGACATCAATATGTTGGACAATTCAAGATCTCCAAGAGACGCTGTCGCCTTGCGTCCGTTGGAATTCACTATTCAAGCCATTCGGAATTCTGACTCCGCAGTGGATGATTTTTCTCTCAACACGCTCACAAGACTTTCCAATGTCGCTGGAGCTTTGATATTGCACATAACTAATTGAGGACATTGTGTTCTTTGACTTTCATGTGACACGTTAATAGCATATTATTCACACACAACAGTGTGTTGGTGTGTTGATGAACATTGAACGAGTGACAATAGTATTGACAATAGTATTTAAACTTAACGTATCAGTACGATGCATTTCGGTAGTGAACATTTACCAAGTGTGTGTTTTTTTTTTCTTTTTATTTTTTTCTCTGACATTGTTATTTACTTGCATTACCCAGCACTTAGTTGTGCACATGTAGTAATTGTTTATACCCGGTATTAGTTTCTGATTTCAGTAATAAGCTCATTATTAGTACTTAATAAGTTAATTAACTTTTTTCTCTAGCCTATTATGCTCTATTTAGATTGTAGCTTTCTTTTCTGTTTTTTTATATGTATTGCTTTTTGTCCCATGCTGTTTTGCCATAATTGTATTTATTTACACACAATCCGTTGATTAATTTAAATTGTTACCATGTTGTATCATTGCTTTCTTTCATTACAAACTTTTCATTGCTGGTTATTCTTCATTTCATCTCCTCTTTTCCCTTTCCACTTATTGGTTCATAGTTAGTCTATACTTGATATACTTCATCTTTGTTTGAATTTGATGTTTGATCCTCTTTGCATACTTCATCTTCATACTCCGCACATACTTCCACCCCTCTATTGTTGGTTTATTGATATGACTTAACATACAGTATAATTCTCTGTTGTATATAATAGAATTTGATCGACCTCACATTTTTGTTCGATGTAATCTGTTAAGTCATGTTTTTGAGTGGGGTTAAGTGTTTGGGATTTTTATGTCCGGGTCTGATTTTTTATAGACACGCTAGTAAGCACGTTTAAAGTTATGAGATTATTTTTTATTTGGGTGCTTGAACATAGCTCATCTGAGTATGTGTTAGTTTTTTTTAAACATAAAGAAAGTGTTCAAATGTTCTGAGTAGTTGGGGGAGAGATACGGTTGAGCTGAGCTCACATCTCAAGCTGTTAGTTCGCGCTTGAGTGAAGATGTACTGAGCTGTATTGAGAAAAAATAATCTCGGTCATTAGGTATCTGGCAGAGCTTCGAGACGGTTTTGATATAATCGCTAGTGTGTCCAGAGTCTTTTTTTGAAGGGAAGAGATTCAATATATTATTAATGCCATGGATTATACCGGCTATTACCATTTATAATGAATTGCTGTTAATGCAACCAACTTTTTGACGGATTATATATTATTACCATTTATGATGAGTTGCTGGTGATGCACTCAATTTTCTGACGGATTGTATGCTATGTCGATTTATGATGAGTTCTTGGTGTTGCACTCATTTTATCTATGGATTATACCTACTATCATACCTTGTGATTTGCTGTGATCTGTTGTCCATGATGTCAACGTTACTGTCGTAAATAAACTGTGTATAAGTTGAAAACTAATTCGTCTTACCCGTTGGTCTGTTTCCTGACCTAACGTTACTGTTGTGTGGGTTTACATCAGACGTTTACAAACCTAAAGAACTCATGACATTCACCCATTATATTTACACACCTGTCGGCCACTAACAGTAAGCCCGACATTGCTGAAGTCAACCTTGTCAGCAGTGCCAGACAATAGCACTATCTCTAATCTATAACACCACACACAACACCCTTAATAACAGTCACCCTAACAATTGGTAATACTGAATCCTGGCTTAGAGAAATAGTTAAGGCAACCTGTTTAAGATGCCTATTACACGCGGTCTGGGGTATTACTTTACACTAGCCTCCCACTGACTTTGTGTTCATATTCTTAGAATTCCGGCTTTCAGTGTTAATGTAGGTAGAGTTTTCCTGGGATATCCTTCCACAAGATGCTCAAACAAGATCCGGTCCAATAAATGGAATTCTGATCCTATTCCTTACTCTGGCTAGCTGGCTGTCTTCTGGACGATGTGAATTTCACAGTGCTCTAAAATGGCAAAATGTCAGATTATATTGCATCTTTCGTCCCATGCACGTGGTTGTTACTATCTGACCAAGCTCCAATCAGAAGTATTTTTATAACATCAAGAATTGCCCAGCCAATTGTATTAATTCATGTGTGTTATAATGGGGTTCATGTCAATAATTTCCTCATAGGACAATTCTGCATGATTTTGTTAATGTTACTTTCCATATAAAGAATTGTTTTTTCCGTTCCTTTTTACACTCACGACTACCTACATCATCACAAATAATGTCTTCCTGGAAGCATTTTACAACATTCTGTCTTTCAGGTTCGTGTCTGTAATAGGTCACCACCTGGATAATTTACGGCCCTGTACCTGTGCAAACAAACATTCATCGCGTGACCATCTGGGCTGTGTTCTCTCCACGAGAGAAATTAGGAAGTTACAATAGCCATATCAGCGCTAGCCAAGCTCGCGGGACGATCTTCGTGTTAATCCGGCGCGCCAATGTTTGGTACACGATTAATTTACCAACATGACTGTCGGTCAATATTACATCTTCTGCCTACTCTCTCAGCAGGGATGATCAGGTAAACAGTCACGACGAATTATTACAGGAAGAAGTGTAAACAATGACTCGAAAATACCTAATATTGTCAGAGGTAGGACAACAGAACGTGAAGAGCACAACACGAATTTCAGGATAGCACAAGAAATGAATAGTTTCGAGGTCATTCTGTGATAAGCTGCCAGTAAGATGTCGGTTGGTGTCTACTCCAGCCGATGGTTCTTTTCTGGTTGTAGACTTGTTCTTTCTCGTCAGTGGTCAAGTCTGGTGACTGTAACACGTCCGTCGTAGTATTGTGGAGGTAATTAAGAAGATGATCCAGCGACTTGAAGACCAGTCTGATGTAGGTGCCTAGCTTTGCCTGCAGGCCCCTTATACCACACACGTGTTCCACAGACTAGTACCACCAATTGGTACCACCGACTAGTGTCATGAAATGAGAGAGAAACAAATATCTTTCATGAGTATTGGGTCTCCTGACATGAAAATCAGATGCCTCTCACTTTCATTCCATCTGCCTCAGAATTTTACCCTCTCTGGGCATTAATGTTAATCCCATGAGCGGAAAACACCCATTGCATTTATATAAAACATGTTTACATATACATATGCACTGGTTACAAGGTTAATATAATAATTATGTACATTATTTCTCTCATCATCTACTCCCTGCTCCATATGGAATTGGGACTACCGATGCTTTTGATTCTCTACGAGAAACCCGCATGAAACAGTCACCAGCTCTTGTAGTGGTGATTCATGAAACCATCATTCAGTATGCTGAGGTTGCCAGCCTCATACGAACACGGGCATCCACCAGCAATTTTTACATGTTAATATTGCAAAATATATAATGATACAATGTGCAACTTACCTCAAATAACTTTGGGCAATATATGTTCTTCTGTCTCAGAGAAATAGTTTCGGCAACTTGGTTAAGATGCCTCCTACATGTGGTCTGGGGTATTACTTTACAATAGACTCATACTATACTTCGCGTTCAGGTTCCTAGGATGCCGAGCTTTCCGTATTAGTAAATGTAGAGTTTTATTGCTGTGTAAGTCCAGAAGATGCTAAAATATATACATTGTCCGGTCCTTTAAAGGAGAATCATGATTCTATTCCTTATTCTGGCTTGTCTGACTTTCTTCTTGACGAGTTGAATTAGCAGTGCCGTAGACTCCGAATGTGCTGGATTATAAAACAACATTCGTCCCACGCATCAACATTGTTACATGGCAAGGCTCCAATCAGAAATGTTGTATTTTAACCTCTCAAATGCCAAACCAATAGCAATCAACTTGCGTACTTTGGTATGGGCTATCCCCACTACCCTGTCGTGGAGTGGTTTTTTTTTAGGAGAAGGACAGCTTGGATGAGTGGAATAAATATAATAGTCTTATTGATAGTTTACGAGTTTGTAATAGAACTGCCTCTCCTCGGGAAATAGTGTACTAGAAATTTACTTAAAAGAGAATTCTGGCAACTAAGCAGGATATTTTCTGGACGATAAATTCTTCCTCATGAATCCTACAAAAGGACTGTGTAAAGCACATAAGGTTTAGAAAGAGATTTGGTGTCCAGCCACATTTAAAATATCCCGACCCAATAGACGTTAATTCAATTATGGCTGAGCACCCAGGGTGCAGATTTATATTTAAAACAAAATACAGCCCAAATAAAGTTAACAAGAAAAATAACAACAGACGCTGTTAAGTTAAATTGAATAAAAGAGTATAGAATCTCACATATCTGAATAAACATATAAATATGAAAAAAGAGTTTAGCTCTACTGTTTAGAAAAAAAACAACTAGTATGTCATCATATAGACCAGAAGATCTTTTCTATGGTAGTTTTGCTGGTAGGTGTTAATACTCATCTCTCCGAAGGCCAGTAGTAGCTGCGGAGATGATTTTGTTTCGGACTCTCTTGGTTTGGTCTGCCCCAGCACTTTGGTACAGTGTTACAGTTCTATCGTATCATCGGGCGGCATAATTTACTTCCCTGGACTTATTGCGCATCTCAAATAAGGATGGGGTAAGTCACCTCTGTTGAATACCTCTTCTGCTTTTGGGATGTGTGGTATGGTTACTGGGTGATAGGATATGGTTTGGTATGGTAAGGTAACCTGGTTAATAGGGTATGGTGGGTAGGGGTAATCTTTGGTACCGTGGACTCGTACCCTGGTTTGTACCCTGGACCCGTAACCTGGTTTAGGTACCGTGTAACCGCAACCTGGGTTAGTACCTTGTAACCGCAACCTGGGTTTGTACATTGTAACCGCAACCTGGTTGGACTGGAAACAATTGAAGTCCTATTAGTGGTTTCAAGAGCAATCATCTCCTAAGTCTGATGGCCGGTAAGCGTCCATCAGAAAGTAAATTAACACAATAATAACTACTATTCAGTAACAATGTGTGATCTATTATCTATGAACTACTCTTTCTTAACTGACATTATAGCGTATCTTGAGTTCTCAGTCTCTATCTGGCTGTCTGCTTATTTACAGCAGTGGTTTTCCTCATGTGGGCAATGAGTTTTCACAAACTGTGAGGTATGGGCTGGGGTCATCAAATGGTTGAGAACCACTGGTTCACCTAGTGCCCATAGAGCAGTATTTTAATTTTGGGGTCACTGTCAACAATAGTTTGAGAACCACCGGGTAATAGTTTCCTATGCTGCTTTAACATGTTGGGGTGTCATTGCTACCAAGGTCTGAGAACCAATGATTTACATTCTTGCTACTCGAGCAGTAGATCATTTGGAGGGTGGTCATGGTCTCAAGTGCTTAAGAACCGCTGACTTACATTTTGTCAGTCAAGTGGTAAATTCATTATATAGCTAAATAATTGTAAACATTCTTAAAGTTCTGGTTCCTGTAGAAAATCTCAATCATGTAACTGCTAACAGCATAGTTCTTCAATCATACGACATGTTATATGCATAGGATTGCATTAAATACATGCAAAGAACATTCCATGATGAAAAACACATTAATGTGCCATATGTGACAAAGGAAGAAGTGATTGAGAACACTTTTATCAAGTTTGTAGTCTTGACAGAGAACAATAAAGCCTTATAAGAAATAGAAAATAGAAGGACCACTAATACACTTCTGTTTTCCTTAGCAATATGCAAATCCCGAAGTAACAACAATAATATACAGCAATTATTTAACCCTGTCTTATTTCTGCCAGGCTGTGAGATAAAGAGCAGTGGTTAATTAGGTCTATGACCTCAGCAAACACATACATTAGTTTGAGTGATCTGTAAATATGCAAATAACCATTATTGTCACTGAAAATGGAAATACATTTAAAACTTTGCTTACAAAAGGTACTGCAATAATAAGCTATGGATAAAAATATGATTATTCATGTTATAAAGTCAGCAGTATTAGATCTCCTTACTTCGCTCACGAATTCACTACGGATATTCGCAACAAGTAATACCCACTCCGGGGCCCCATAGATTCCATCTGCTTCGAATGATGGTTAGCGGTCTAATGGCTTAAAATTCCCTCCACAATTCCAGCTGTATTTTTGGTCGACCTTTTGGGTGGCATTGTTGCAAATTCTATTTTAGTCCCAGGGGTATCAAGATATCTTCATTTTAACTGGCCCTAGTTTCCCTGTGTATGTATGTGCTTGCGGCTGAAGGCAGGGTTCCTGCCCCTTTCCTGATTTACGTGAGTCCAGTTCGTGACACAAACAAAGGGTCGACTTCCGGACTGTTCGTATCACTGTTTTTCACCTTGCAAGTGGAATGACTTTCGCTGGCTCAGATAATAATTTATTGCCCTTGACCGTGAGAATCCTGATCTAGCGAGAGAGACTTTTGGTTTCTTGTCTCGTGATAGGAGAAATTTGTAAAGGAATAAAATAATAGAAGAAAAAGTCGGTGAGAAGTCGGTACACGACTGTTGCGTGAGAAATTCTCGCAACATCGTTTTATTACAATATCTATTTTATAACGCAAGGGCAACAACTGCTTGAAATTTATAGTCACTTTTCTCGGTAAGCATTTGTCTTCTCGCGTTGGTATTGAATGCAGTTAAGTTTTGAGCTGTGGTCATTTTGCGCTGGACTGCGCATGACTGGTCTTGCTTCTTGGTCGATCGATTTCCGCCCACCAGTGGAGTGAGCGATTTGAATGGCGAGAAAGATGCCTCGCTGAAAGAGGATCTCCGCTATTTTTTGTTCTGTCAGGAATGTGAAAGTCCTCTTATGGATATTTCGTTTATTCGAGATAATACCTCTAGTGTATTTGCACATGCCGGGAGGCATAATATTTCTGTGTATTTCCTGAAGGCAAGGTAAATTGACTTTCCATTAACTCTATCGATTTTTGGTCGTGAGCGATTTCGATTCATAGCCTGTCTTCGAAAGTCGTCGTCACGAGATGTTTTCCCAGCTCACATGTCGCTGTATTGTACTGCATCGGTTGATGCATGTCCCAAGGACCATTACTTGCTACTTTGTTAAATGAACTAGGCTTGGAAAACCTTTGTTAACTAGAGGATATTTTTGAGGACATTATTTATACTTCGGCAGACGTGTCTGTCTTGCTGAAGTCAGATTAAGGAGAGTGAACTGATCTCATACATCTGGTTACCTTCTGGCTAAGATAGAAAGGGATGGAGAATTTTCCCGACTACATTACAGCCTTATAATGTATTGACATGTCTGTGAATCACCTTTATTATGATGCTGTCTACCGTCCATTGCTATACTGACATTGTTGCTGTGATAATGACTGTCTGATGTACCTACATATTCGCGTATACATTTTGTCACTGTGGCGTCCACAATAAATGATACAGAAAAACGTCTAGCTGTTACAAGCATCATTGACTTTATACGTCGTGAGTTTACTGACGTCCTATGTGGATTGCCCTGTTATTTTGTATGAACATTGTTTGACTGAACACATCTGCACACTACACAAAACCAGACATGCGGATACCATCCATCATCATATGGCATCACGCATCATTTGGTGGCCATAAGCTGGTTTGATTCTGGTACCAGCAAACACGGGGTCCCTTACCCACTTCATTTTCAACAAGAATTCATCAGCATCCTTCAAGAAATTAACATTCTTCAAGACAGTCAACATCTTCAAAATTTTCAAAGTACTCGGCGTTGCCCGGTAAAAGTCAAAATTTCAACTTTTTGACGGAAACAAGAATTTGACAGTACCCGGCGTTGTTACATGTTGCCGGATAACTCGGACTGCTGTTATCTTTTACGCAAGTCAAGCAAGTTGCTGCTGTCAAGGTTCCAGTGCTGTCGTTTTTTGTGAAGGTCAAGTGCCGGTTGAAACGGGTTGTTTTCTGAAGAAGGCCAAGTACCGATTTCCATCAACTTACTTTTGGATTAGAAGGTCAAGTGCCGAAACAACTCAACATACAGTATGTCAGAAGCTCAAGTACCA
The DNA here is from genome assembly GCA_024509875.1 of Oreohelix idahoensis. Taxonomy (NCBI): domain Eukaryota; kingdom Metazoa; phylum Mollusca; class Gastropoda; order Stylommatophora; family Oreohelicidae; genus Oreohelix; species Oreohelix idahoensis. The sequence goes on from JAMPIV010014582.1 coordinate 35,244, forward strand.
TCGTGTTAGCAGTGGAAGCAGTTCAGATGTGCCATCATCGTTGGAGCTTCGCTCTTTAGGACGTTGATTGACATCCGTTTTTTCTGCTGTTCTACGATTGGAAGCCTATAAGTTAAGTGGCCTGTTTGTATGTAAACTGTGCCCTTATACTTCTGCTGAGTCTTCTGTGTATCATCTCATTCTATATGTTATATGTTTATATGTTATTCGTATATTTATATGTTTATATTTCAGCGGGTTCTCGGTTGGGTGGTGTCTCCCTTAGATTATGCCACGTCATAGAGGTCGTCTATTGTGAGCGTTTTCTGTAGGGTGAGCAAATTTCCGATACTGGAATTTGCTAAGCGACTTCTGTTGCTATTTATGTTAGCTGTGATGACATGTTTTAATATTGTTTTCGTTATTATTTCGCATTCTTTAGTTTTGTTTTGATTTGTTTGTATTTGTTAGCCTACTCTTGACTACAGTTTAGTTTCATACTACATTTTTGTTTATACACTGTGGTGTCATGTATTTTGTTTAATTATATCGCAGATATCGTCACATTTTTTTGTGATATTTCATTAATTTCTGCTTTATTTTTAGTTGATTTCTGCGAACGTTTTTGTATTGTTGCTGATCTTTGTTATTGTTTACATTGTTATTGTTTACATTGTTTGCATTGTTTACATTTTCAATGTTTACATTCTGCATGTGTTTACATAGTCATTGTTTACAGTTATAGTAATTAGTTAATGGGCTATGCTAATGCACTGTTACTACTACACTGATGATAAATGAATGATGAATAGTGTCGTGCACTATTGAATGAGAAGTGCACTTATGATCAAGAATTGATTGTTGATATTTCATATACAAGTTCTTTGATTGGAGACTTGTTTCCCACAGAGACTGGGATAATATAAGGTGATGTGAATATACAAGTGCTTAATTAAGACTTGTTACACTTAGGTTTGAAATAAATTAGTTAATTATTTCAGGTTTTGGACTCATATGTTAGACAACATGTCTACATTTGAGCACTTTATTGAGCAGGGTAAATTGCTTGGGAAGACTGGTGATAAGTTAGAAGAATTTGCAACTGCTCGATATGATAAAGCAATGGAAGCTGAACAAAAGAAACTGCATATGGAAGCTGAACAAAAGAAACTGCAGATGCAGGTGGATGAAAAAAGATTCCAAATGGAAATGGAAAAACAAAAAAGGGAATCAGAAGCTGAGGAAAGAAAACTCCAGCTAGAAGCTGAAAGATTTCAAAAAGAGGCTGAGAATAAAAGACTTGAAAAAGAAGCTGAGAATAAAAGACTTGAAAAAGAAGCTGAGAATAAAAGACTTGAAAAAGAAGCTGAGAATAAAAGACTTGAGAAAGAAGCTGAAAGACTTCAAATAGAGGCTCAGGCTGAGGAGAGAAGATTACAGAGAGAGTCTGATGAGAGGAAAGAGAAAGCAAAAATGGAACATGAAGAAAAGGTCTTAGCTTTAGAGTTGGAAAAATTGAAATTGATGAACATGAGTAATGGTAATGATTCAAACAAGGGTTCATCTTCTGGTAAGGCTAATAATGATACTTTTAAGATTAAGTTGCCAACTTTTAGTCCTTCCAGTGATGACATAATGTTCTATCTGGACAGATTTGAACAAGCATGTACAGCTCATAACATAGACAAAGCAAAATATGTTTATCAGTTATCAGGGATACTGACAGGTAAAGCTCTAAGTATATTAAATATGGTGGATGAACCTGACAAGAACAATTATGAGGTTGTCAGGGCCGCTCTGTTAAAAAGAAATATCAGCTTAACGAAGACGGCTATCGTCTACAATTTAAAAACATGTTACCTGAAAATGGAGTTGAATTCTCCGAGTTTATTGCAAGAATACGCATTACTTTCTCACGATGGGTTGAACTATCTAAGACGGAAAAAACTTATGAAGGACTTATGGACTTAATACTTAGAGACAAAGTCATGTCGTCTGTCAATGAGTCTTTCCTTGCTTTCCTTCATGAACGTAAACCTAAAACAATAAAAGAAATGGAAGATTTCTGTTGCCAATACGTAACTGCGCACCCACACATAACCATGGGTAACTCTAAGGTGAAAGAAGGTTTACCAGTTGCTTCGGCAGCTCCGTATGGCCAAAACTTTGCTCGTAGATCCCAACAAAATTTTGATAGAAAGAGTAGCGGTAATTTCTGTCAAAATCATGGAAACCAATTTCATGGTGATTCTTCTTCGAAGAATTGGAGACAACCTGATAGTGGTCGTTACTATCACCCTAATAATTATAGGCATTTCAAAAGAGGATATGGTAATAGAGGTTATTCCTGCCGAAGACCTCAAAACCAAACAAATAGATGTTCGCATCAATGTGAACATGATAGTAATCGTGGAAACTGGAATTCGAATCATGATAACAATTACAATAGAGACAATAATAACTGCAGAGATAATAATAACTCTGATAACTTCAGAGGTAATAATAGTCGGGGTAGATCTCAACACAAAAAAAAAGAGATATCAGCAGGCTAATTCTGTACAACAGGAAACTGAGGGAGCCTGTAATCATGTTGTTGATAATAAAAACTTTGACGCTGTCACTAGTTCTGCTTTTGACTTTGAGAGAGCAAACAAATGCCCCCAATGCAGTACTTTATTCGAACCGGGTACCATAACTACTTTGAGTTGTGGTCACCCACTTCCCGCTCTTCCTGCTGCTGTTGCGCATGACGGGAGGGGTTCTTTAATCCTACATAAGGGTCTTGTTAATGATACTCCGGTCTCACTACTTTTCGATTCCGGATGCACCACTATTGGTGTTAGACAATCGCTTGTAGATCCATCTTGTGCTACAGGAAGGGTTATTAAATGTGTCACATTTGGCGGCACTCTAGAAAAATATCCTACTGCTGTAATTCGTATTGCCACTCCTTTCTTTACTGGAGATGTGCATGCTTGTCTCTTACCTAATCCTATTGCGGACCTTATTATTGGTCGTATTCACGGAGTTAGGGAGTGTACCCCACAGCAGATTGCTGCTTGGGAAGATAATAACATGCAAGCTACAAATGCAGTGGTTACAAGAGCACAAGCTCTACAAACACCCGAAACTTCACTGAATAGTGATAATGGAGTTGATAGCCAAGATAGTCACTTAGTGATTACTCGTGACTCTTTCATAAAATTGCAAGAAGAAGATCCTTCTTTAAAAAAATTCTTCATTCTTGCGAAGAAAGGTGATCCGAATCAGGATACAAATAGAAAATCTTGGATTGCAATGAGAAACGGCGTACTTGTACGTATGGTACAAGATTCGACTACGTCGGCACATTCGCAAATTCTTGTTCCCAAGAGCGTGAGAGTGCAAATATTGCAACATGCTCATGACTCGCAATGTGCTGGACATATGGGTTTTGCCCGTACGAAGTCGAGAGTCCTTGCGGCTTTCTTTTGGCCTTTTGTCAATAAGGACATTCGTATTTACTGCCGATCATGCAAGGTATGTCAGGAGGTCAAATCTAGAGGACCACGACATGCTGCGCCTATCCAGGCTGCTGACATTCCTATTCGGCCGTTCCAGAAAATGGCCATAGATATTATTGGCCCTTTTAAGGTCAAGTCGGCCAGAGGACATCAGTTTATCCTTACATGTGTCGATATGTGCACACGTTGGCCAGAGGCTATTCCTCTTAAGAGCATATCTACTACAGATATCGCAGATGCTCTTTGGTTGATATTTTCTCGCTTGGGGTTCCCCAGAGAAATATTGTCAGACCATGGCACTCAACTCATATCTGACACTATGTCACAGGTAATGTCTACCTTACATATTGAACGATCTCTCAGTAGTATCTACCATCCTATGTCTAATGGGTTAGTTGAGCGTCTGAATAGAACGCTCAAGACTTTGCTTGGTAAGATAACTGAAGATCATCCTCAAGATTGGGACAGGGTTTTACCCGCGGCTCTCTTTGCCTATAGAGAAGTCCCTAATGAACACACAGGATTTTCTCCCTTCGAACTTGTCTTTGGCGCGCGTCCACGCGGCCCTATGTCTTTATTACACGATCTCATCACTGCCGATGATATTAGCGATGAAACTCAATCCTCATATGAGTATGTCATTGCTCTTAGACAAAAGATCATTGAGGCATGTAAGCTAGCAACTGCTTCATCAGAAATTGCTAAAGAGAAGGCAAGGCAGTTTGCTAACAAGAATAGATGTCTACGACAACTTTGTCCAGGTGACAAAGCATTCGTCCTACTCCCCAGTAGGGAAAATAGACTTCTTATTGCATGGAAAGGTCCGTATGCAATAGTCTCTCGGATTTCCGATGTTGACTATGTGGTCGATATTGATGGAAAGCATAACACTTTCCACATAAACATGCTTTCGGAATTTCACGAACGTCCGGACTATTTGCTGCCTATTTTCCAGGCAACGGATGATGCTCCTGCACCTCACGGTCATTATTCATCCCTGTCTGTCATACAGGATGAGGAAGCTACCTTCTCTGATGTCAACCTTCCCCTTCCAGTGGTTCCATTACATTCCACGGAATCTTGGAAAAACGTTTCTGTTTCTCCTAATCTTTCTGGTGACGAACATCGACAAGTCTCGTCGATGTTACAAACATTTCAGGATGTTCTCACTGACATTCCTGGACACACAGATGTCATAGAACATGACATAATTCTTACCGACAATAATCCAATTAGGGTTAGGCCGTATCCTATTCCTATACACTTTCAGTCGCAGGTGGAAAAGGAATTGGATGAAATGATTCAATTAAATATAATTGAACCATCGACTTCACCATATTCTTCTTCCATGGTTATTGTCCGGAAGAAGGATAAGAACATACGAATTTGCGTTGATTATCGCAAATTGAATCAGGTCACAAAGTTCGATGCTGAACTGATGCCTTGTTAGAAGATCTACTGATTAGACTTTCTAATTCTAGATTCTTCACTAAACTTGACTTGTCTAAAGGTTATTGGCAAGTGCCTTTAGCAGAGCATGCCAAACCTCTTACTGCTTTTTCTACACCTAGGGGTCTATTTCAATGGAATGTTATGCCTTTTGGTCTCATGAACGCCCCTGCCACTTTCGTTCGCATGATGCGTCGAATTCTGTCACATCGTTCGGATGTCATCGCATACTTAGATGACATCTGTCTCTTCAGTGATACCTGGGAAGATCACTATTTAGGGTTATATGACTTACTGTCCACTCTACGTGAGAATAATTTGACAGCAAAACCTTCTAAAGCTTTTGTTGGTTTTGGTGAAATCTCTTTCCTGGGTCATCGTGTTGGTCATGGTCTCTTGAAGACAGAAGACCACAATACTTCCAAAATACTGAACATCTCTGTTCCTAAAACGAAGAAACAAGTTAGGAGTCTCTTAGGTTTAATTCAATTTTATGGGAGATTTATTCCAAATTTATCTTCGATCATGGCACCTCTCTCAACATTGTTGAAGAAAGGTTCGCCTAATCTGGTCCGTTGGTCTGAAGAATGCCAATCTTCACTAGACCAAATCAAGAATATATTTTCTTCTCCTCCCATCTTAAGATTACCTACTCTTGATAGGACTTTTGTTCTTCGGAGTGATGCTTCATCCACTGGGATTGGAGCAGCACTGATGCAAGAATATGCAAATACTCTGCATCCTGTTATGAACATTTCTAGAAAACTAAATGCGGCAGAGAGGAACTACTCGGTTTTAGACCGTGAGTTGTTAGCGATGGTTTGGTCAATTCTAAAACTACAAAGATTCCTCCTGGGCGCACATTTCATTCTAGAGACTGATCAGAAAGCTCTTACAGCTATTCAGACTAAGAATTTGAAGAGTTCGAGATCCACTCGATATGCTATAGCTCTTCAACCTTTTCACTTCACGGTACGAGCTATCCGTGGTGCGGATAATGTGATGGCTGACATTTTGTCTAGATGCCCACATGACTCCAACTAATACTTCTGTCCTATATTCCTATATATTACAGAGTCATAACACACCTATATTACTACAATAGATTAGCACATCTGTACTCACTTTATATGTACACACTATCGTGCTTTGTTATCATCTTCTTCTGTTCGTTTTTTTAAGATGATAGAGGAGGACTGAGTGGTTAATATAAGGGCCGTTAGTTTACTAAACAGCCACAATTATTAATAATGTATTGTACCTTATGAAGCATATTAGTTATTAGTTAGCATTATAATGCTTGTACTTTCTCAGAATGTCATTGATGAGCTGAGGACTTACCTTACTAGTATCAAGCATGACGAGTTCTAGATTGTGTACTTACCCTCGGAATGCCAGAGCATATGTCCTGGATCGTCATGTAGTTTAACTTTACTATGTACTTATGTCATTACATGCCAAATAATGTACTAATTAAATTTTCCTATCAGATTTGTACATCCATTTTTAAAGACAATATTAGAGTATGCTGTTTAATGATGATTATGGTAACTTGCATACGTATATTGTGTTTACATGCTAACGTGATGTGTGTTGGTGACACCTCCCCGATGTGAATATTTTTTGAGACATATTTATTTTTCTGTTGAGGTATATCCTCACCAGACACTCTATATTTAGCCTCATGTTAGGCAATTTAATTAATTATCAGCGCATAATTCGTGCGTTTTGAGCCGCTTATCGCATGCTCTTTGATATTTAAAAAAAAAATATGTTCCACATTTTTTTTTATCGAGAGGAGGTGGTGATATGTTGCGTGATAAATTCTCGCAACATCATTTTATTACAATATCTATTTTATAACGCAAGGGCAACAACTGCTTGAAATTTATAGTCACTTTTCTCGGTAAGCATTTGTCTTCTCGCGTTGGTATTGAATGCAGTTAAGTTTTGAGCTGTGGTCATTTTGCGCTGGACTGCGCATGACTGGTCTTGCTTCTTGGTCGATCGATTTCCGCCCACCAGTGGAGTGAGCGATTTGAATGGCGAGAAAGATGCCTCGCTGAAAGAAGATCTCCGCTATTTTTTGTTCTGTCAGGAATGTGAAAGTCCTCTTATGGATATTTCGTTTATTCGAGATAATACCTCTAGTGTATTTGCACATGCCGGGAGGCATAATATTTCTGTGTATTTCCTGAAGGCAAGGTAAATTGACTTTCCATTAACTCTATCGATTTTTGGTCGTGAGCGATTTCGATTCATAGCCTGTCTTCGAAAGTCGTCGTCACGAGATGTTTTCCCAGCTCACATGTCGCTGTATTGTACTGCATCGGTTGATGCATGTCCCAAGGACCATTACTTGCTACTTTGTTAAATGAACTAGGCTTGGAAAACCTTTGTTAACTAGAGGATATTTTTGAGGATATTATTTATACTTCGGCAGACGTGTCTGTCTTGCTGAAGTCAGATTAAGGAGAGTGAACTGATCTCATACATCTGGTTACCTTCTGGCTAAGATAGAAAGGGATGGAGAATTTTCCCGACTACATTACAGCCTTATAATGTATTGACATGTCTGTGAATCACCTTTATTATGATGCTGTCTACCGTCCATTGCTATACTGACATTGTTGCTGTGATAATGACTGTCTGATGTACCTACATATTCGCGTATACATTTTGTCACTGTGGCGTCCACAATAAATGATACAGAAAAACGTCTAGCTGTTACAAGCATCATTGACTTTATACGTCGTGAGTTTACTGACGTCCTATGTGGATTGCCCTGTTATTTTGTATGAACATTGTTTGACTGAACACATCTGCACACTACACAAAACCAGACATGCGGATACCATCCATCATCATATGGCATCACGCATCAACGACATACCCTCTGCTGGAAAATTCCTTCGTGACGCATAAAATGTGAATTTTCAAAAGTCACTCCCATATAAGATATTTTCTCTTCCGTTGATATGGATCAAGATTGACAACTTATCATAACTATTGCCTACAACAGATCTGCCAGGAAACGATTACATCATTTCGTGCGTGTCTTTAATTTGCCACCAGATGGATATTTACCGACACGTTCCTGTGCAAACGCACAACTCTCATTCAACAACATGTGTTCTTGTCCGTCCCAGGCAGAAAATATTATCAGTGATAAGACAACTGACTGTGGCCATCTCCGCTTTGTTTATGTATTAATCCGGGTGCTCCAATTCACTGTCGTTATCTTGCTATCAACACCTGATATCACTACACGAAATTAACCATTATGTCTTTAAGGCGAACATTACGCCACCTGTGTCTAAACTCAGAAGGGATGCCAATTAAACCCAGACATGCCTTGAATTAAAGGAACCAATTGTAAACAATGAATGGCGCCCATGATTAAGTACAGACAATGAGGGATAGATCAATAATGTCGCAGAGAAGGGGAACGCGAGAAAATGAGTACGGACAATTCTGTCGTAGTTGTGAGAGTTTCTTTTCGCCCAATCTGAAGTTACGCCGTAGGGAGCATCGCCACTAAGTGCGATCGGCAGCTTCATCCTCCCAGGTTGCTGGATTTATATTCAGTGTCTTCATATTTCTCTTGCACACATCCTTGAGTCTCAACTGCGGTCGTCCGGCTGTTCTGTTGCCGTCTGCCTGTAGAAAATATCTTTCGGGTACGGTCATCTTCCATGCGGCGGACATGGCCAATGTCAGCGTAGTCTGCGCTGTTTAAGCAATGTATACATGCTTTGAAGGCCAGCAAGTGTCAGCATCTTGACTATGTGACTTTCTCCTTCCACGAAATACCAAGGATGTGGCATAGACACCGGTGATGGAAGGAATTGAACCTTCTTGTTTGCTTACGAGGTGTGTTCAAATGAAACCCGCCCCAGTGGCTTTATAACAAATATATGTAGGGTACATCAGCAGGAGTAGTAGAATTAAATACAGTAATTGTTATGAAGCAAGTACGCACTGGGGTTCTTTAGAAATAGTCACCATAGGCATTCAGACACGCATCCCACTTCTTGGGTAGACGGCGGATGCCGTCCGAGAAAAATGACTTTGGTTGTTTATTGAACCATTTGATCACCGAGGCCCTGACGTCTGCATCGGAGTCGAATCGTTGTCCCTTTAGATATTTTTTTAAGGGTCCGAACAAATGAAAGTCACATGGTGACAGATCGGGGCTGTAGGCTGGGTGTGGCAGAACTTCCCACCTTTTCCTTGCTATCGCTTCCTGCACAATGTTCGCAACATGTGGACGAGCATTGTCGTGCAACAGAATCACACCACGCGAAAGCATGCCGGGTCGTTTATTCTTGATGGCTGTATGCAGGTTGTCTAGTGTGTCTTTGTAGCGGATGACATTGATGTTCACGCCAGGCTCTTTAAAGTCTACCAATGGAAGCCCTTCATGGTCAAAAAATGCGGTCAGCATAACCTTAACAGCGGAAATCTGTGACTTGAATTTTTTGGGTTTTGGTGATCCGGGATGTTTCCATTGCATGCTCTCTGATTTGCTGCACGGCTCAAAGTGGTGGCACCACGACTCATCGCCTGCCACTATGCGCAACAGAAATGCATCACCCTCCTCTTCGTAACGCAGCAGGTGGTTCAAACTCCACCCCATGCGTTCTTCCTTATGGTGACCGGTCAGCATCCGTGGGACCTATTGTGAACACACCTTTCGATACTTCAGTTTCTTCCTAACCACCATTTGAACTGTCCCAAGAGACACAGCGAATTCCTCTGCTAACGAACGTAAGCTCCGACGACGGTCCACCCGTATTGCTGCATCAATCTCGGCGTTGGCTTCTTCTGTCGCAACAATATGCACCTGACCTGGCCGCGGAAGTTCTTTCGTTAACTGACGTCCTTTTCGAAACATTCGTGCCCAGTATTTCACTGTAGTCTTAGACACACTTTGTCACCATACACTGCTTTCATTCGGCGATGAATGTCGACTGGTCGACATCCTTCGGCTGTTAGGAACTGAATCACCGCTCGCTAATCGACCTTGGACGGATTCCTTATCACACCGGCCATTATTTTAACGGTCTGCAGCACAACCAATGAATACTAGGAGAATGAACACTTACACACTTGTACATTCGTATGTGCTTATTACGTCAGATATTACGTCATCATGCTCCTCCTACGAATGTCCACTTGGCGCAGCACGGTCGGGTTTCATTTGAACACGCCTCGTAGTAAAGGTTTTTCATGTCTCGCTGCCATCTAGAAGCAGGCTGGTGAAGCAGGCATTATATACCGCAGCTTTCGTCTTCATTGTGAGTTTGGAATTTTCCCAAACACGCGTTGTTAGGGCGGCAAAGATGGCTATATATATGTATGTATGTATGTATATATCTATCACGGCTGTTTGTGGCCTATACCAGAGCGCTCTTTTAGTTTCGGTGACCGGAATTCTGACACCGGGTATAAAATTTTGTGTGCACCGTAAAAGACTAAGTTTTTGGCGGGGAAAATCAGCTGATGTGTGAGTAAAATCAGTAAAATATAAATCATTACACATTCGTTCTGGATAAACACAGCGCTAAAATTCTTTTGTGTACTATAACTTTGTTCTGTGTTCTATTTTTGATTGCATTTTTATTTGTTTGAAATTAGTTTTGACGGAGTTACAGACTTTTGAAAAACAGCGTCATCATTTAAGGAAATTCATAAAATAAGTAATCTTTTTATTAATTTAATATCTAAAAATCGGCCCATTCGTTTGAGTTTATAATTATAAAGACTTCTCGAAGGGAAGCTAAAGATTATTTCCACATACTTTTTTTTTGGGTTTCATATCTTGAGAATGTGTGGTAGTCAGTTTTGTGAGTGTGGCATTACAAGAACAAGCATATTGTCACCAGATTTTATAGCATTTAAATCCCTTTAAACGCATTCCTGATACCCACAAATCTTAAATAAGGTAGTAAAAAAATAACTTTTTGTAAAGCACCATCTGTTTTTGCATTTTCATTCATTTATAATGATATTTAGCTACGTATATAAGCGTCAGAAAACATGTAAAGCTATAGATAGATTACTTCCACATAATTTGATCTATCTTTCAAGTCTTGTTAATCTTCTATTTATAATATGAATTTTTTTTTAAATTGTGTGTGAGATAAGGACTGTTCCATTGGTGTTCTTTGGTAGACAATCCTGTGCACACGACGGCTGCCAGCGAATTCTAAGTAACTGTTTGTATATCTTCTTTCATTCAAAGTTACAATGCAGGTAGTAAATTTAGAGAAACCAAATTCTAAATCTAATACCATCCTTTTATCAATGGCTAGAGTCAGAGATACATATGATAATTTAGAAATATTTATGAATGGCATGAAAGCTCAGATAGAGTCACTAAAATATTTAGAGTGGGATGGTAAACAAGTTGTTGTTTTCTTATTCGGGGATTATTTCCTTGTTTTGCTGGAGACACCACAGACATGGGTATATTCCTTGAGCTCCAGACAAACAAACATTTTCATCAAAGACATCCAGAGAGCATACAACTTGCAAACCAAGAAGTTTGGCCATGTTGATAAGAGATTACAATAGATATATGAAATATGGGAAAGGGAATAAAAGGCAAGTGGCACATTACCATAATTGTTTACACAAACCAATGTTAGAGATTGAAATTGAAAATGTAGCTCCTCCTTACCTTCATATTTTATTAGGCATTGTTTTGAAACACCACAGACTTCTAGAACAGGTAGCTGATACAATAGACGCAAAGATATTTGAGAATTCGCAAGAGATACATGCAAACATTAGTACTTTTAAGAACTTGAAGAGATTTAGTAGGAACTGGAAATAGGCAGAAGAATTAGGAGCTAAAATTGAATTTTTCAGGTAGGTATTGAACTTTGTGAGGATAAGGAGGAGACAGATAATTTTAAAGTTAGACTTGAAAATGCACAAGATGCGCTGGCCAAACTTCAGTTTCAAGATCTGTGTACTAGGTCTGGTCCAGTTTGCTCACACATGGACAAGGTACTAGCCAAACACAAAATCATACAACAGGCTTATAATAGCAGAGCATTTATAGGGAATCACTGCCACATATATCTCACACAAAAAGTTTATAAAGATCTTACAAGAGCAATCATTACACAAACACTGAAAATTACAGACAAACAAGATATAACTAACATAGCTTTTATTGCCCAAGAACAATTCAACTCACTGAAAGAAGCATTTGAGAAAGTACACAACAAAATATCACACAGTAAACCAATTAGTAAAGAATCAATAACAGCATCGATAGAGACTTATATGTCTTTGTTCAGAAAGCTATTCCCTAGTAAGACAATTCATAAACAGCACATATTAGAAAAACATTGCGCAGACTGGATCAGAACTCATGATGTATGATTGAGATAATTGTTAGCTCTCATGTTCTGGGGACAATTGGGTGTGTTATTTTAAGGTTATAAATGTGGACATGCAATTTAAACTTTCAATAATTAATGTTTGACGCATGAAACCAAAACAAAACTTTGATATCCATTTTCTGCAGGTTTTCTACTTTTGATTTCTGTAATTTGTTATGCATGTTGATTGTGACCGTTTTAGTGTAAATTGAATTAGAAACAAACCATAACAAAATATAAAAAAAAACCGTAAATTTTACACTATTTCAGACTATTATATCTTCTGTTCTAATTGTGATAAAATGTTTGTTCTTGTTCTAAAATTTACTCTAACATTTCTAGTCTAGCTTTACGCAAAATTAAAGCCGGTATTTATAATAATAAAGTAGCATAAAAGCAATTCAAACATGTTTTGGGGACAATTGGGTGTGTTATTTTAAGGTAATAAATGTGGACTTGCAATTTAAACTTTCAATAATTAATGTTTTACGCATGAAACCAAAACAAAACTTTGATATCCATTTTCTGCAGGTTTTCTACTTTTGATTTCTGTAATTTGTTATGCATGTTGATTTGTGACCGTTTTAGTGTAAATTTAATTAGAAACAAACCATAACAAAATGTAAAAAAAAAAAAACGTAAATTTTACACTATTTCAGACTATTATATCTTCTGTTCTAATTGTGATAAAATGTTTGTTCTTGTTCTAAAATTTACTCTAACATTTCTAGTCTAGCTTTACGCAAAATTAAAGCCGGTATTTATAATAATAAAGTAGCATAAAAGCAATTCAAACATGTTTTGGGGACAATTGGGTGTGTTATTTTAAGGTAATAAATGTGGACTTGCAATTTAAACTTTCAATAATTAATGTTTGACGCATGAAACCAAAACAAATCTTTGATATCCATTTTCTGCATGTTTTCTACTTTTGATTTCTGTAATTTGTTATGCATGTTGATTGTGACCGACTGAGTGAAAATTGCATTATAAACAAACCATAACAAAATATAAAAAAAACGTAAATTTTACACTATTTCAGACTATTATATCTTCTGTTCTCATTGTGATAAAATGTTTGTTCTTGTTCTAAAATTTACTCTAACATTTCTAGTCTAGCTTTACGCAAAATTAAAGCCGGTATTTATAATAAAAAAGTAGCCTAAAAGCATTAATTAAGCCCTATCAAAAGTAAACATCGCCACATGTTTTTCCCATTAGGAAGCTGACCACGTGACCTCTGTCAAGTGGGCTATAAATAGCGCGGTCGGGGGAAAAAGGGGAAATAACTAAAAGATCGCTCGCAAACAGCCGTGATGTATATATATATATATATATATATATATATCAGGTGACAGATAAAGTTTATTATCTTTTCCTTCCATTTTGTCTTTTTGACTGATGTAATTACGCTGCCTCTATCAATGACCTTATTTACTCATGTGTGCCTTTATCAGTTTATAATTTTAGTTAACGTTAGATTCTCTCGTGTAATCCTTACTTTTTGTCGTATCGATTGATTGACTTTTAATACTGACAGTCCGACAGACACCACGAGAAAATGCGCTTACAGTATGTAAGACTAGACTCGTTTTGTAAGACGGCGCAAACCCGCTCCTCCCCTCACATATTTAACTCTTGTGTCTTTATCAGCATAGGGCTAAATAAATAGTTGTTCACAATTAGCTGAAGATAGGAGGATATAAATCTCAACATGTATATCTCGTATATGGAGAGTGACAGGACGCTGCATTTTATATTCTACACTATCAGGTGGTGACATAAGTTCTTACAAATACGTCCTTCTTGGGGCCAAATCTCATTGTGGGATGTGTACCCAAATCTAGTTCTACGAGACGCCAGAAGCCCAGCCGAACAAAGCCTTAACAACAATATCCATAGAAAATAATCCATATCTGGTACAAGGCAGAGACTAATTCAGAGCATAAACTGTCTGAAACCAAAGCTCTATAGGACCTATAAACAGACAACGCATTCAGTGCCAGTAATACCAGCGAGACCAATATTTTACAGACCAGGACTGAATCCAATTTCACTGACAATCCATTAACAGTTCACTTACTATTCACTTACTATGTCAATACTATTTCATTACTAATTTCATTAAAAATTTAGTACAGAATAGTAACCTCCTATCAATGAAAAAGACATATTCAAAGTGATATAAAGAAATTTGAACCTGTAATTGAGTAAATGTAATTGTAATGATTTTCATTAACTCGTCTTAATTTGTTATAACTTGGATTTACTTTTGTTGTTTGTCACCCGTTGTTGACTCAGATTTTATTTGAATAAATATCTTCATTTTACATTTGTAAATACAAAATAAGAGTTACCGTTATTTCATTCTACCGATTTAATTAAATGCTGTAAGGGCACGCTATTACATTCCCTGCATAGGGTGCTATTCCAGTGCTGGGAATAGACAACTATTTCCCAAGACATTCGAGATGCTAAGATTGTAACACTATATAAAAATAAAGGAGACATAAGTGATTGCAATAACTAAAGAGGCATCTCTCTTCATAGTATTGCTGGTAAGGTTTTTGTCAGAGTCATCTTAATGCAACTACACAAGTTTGCTAAGCGCAAATATCCAGAGTCACAGTGTGGATTCCGAGCTGGTAGATCAACAACAGCCATGATCTTTTCTCTCCGCCAGCTTCAGGAAAAATCAAGAAAGCAGAAAAGACCTCACAAAGGCATTTGACCTGGTTTGTAGGGATGGACTTTAAAATCCTCCTGAAAATAGGCTGCCCAGCTTAATTGCTGAATAATGATAGTCATTCCAAGAGGTCACGAAGGGAACAATCCAGTATGCTGGAAGCACATCACAGCCCTTTGACAAACACAGTGGCGTTAAACAAGGCTGTGTTGTGGCTTCAACCATTTCGGGATCTTCTTTGCTTTACTCTTGAAATATGCATTCAGAGATGCAACTGAAGGAATAACCCTTCACAATAGGTCAGATGGCCCGTCTGTTTAATCTCGCAAGGCTGAAGGCAAAAACAAAAATCAGAAGGGTCATTATAAGAGACTTGTTATTCGCTGATGACGCTGCAGTCGTCACTCAAAGCCAACGGGAGCTTCAGAGTTTGATGAATCGCCTCACCCAAGCATGCACTGACTTTGGCATCACAATAAGTCTAAAGAAAACAAATGTGCTGAGTCAGGATGGGGGTGATTGTCACGGTTTGCCTCCCCTGCTTTGCAATAGTGGTCCAACAGTGGTCAAAACTCAAGAGTATCTAAAGTTGGTCGTCAAAGGTGTCTACCTTCTCACAAGATTACTCTTGGCAGAATTGTAGATAGAAGAATAAAGATGATTCTACCTCGAGGGAGTATTCACAGGATATTCAGAAAAGCGAAAACAATGCTGCATTGGCCGAGCACGTTAATTCTCTGATCTGTCGACAACTTTTGTGAAGAATTAAGCAATTATTAGCTTCAGCTGATTCAGCTCGTTAAGCCACCATTCTGATTTACTCAGTGGAATTCTTGTTATTATTGTTTAGCTCTGTTTAGAGTGTGTATTTAGTAAATTGACTGAGGCAATTTCAGGAGGATTTTGAAGTCCATCCCTACTAACCAGGTCAAATGCCTTTGTGAGGTCTTTTCTGCTTTCTTGATTTTTCCTGAAGCTGGCGGAGAGAAAAGATCATGTCTGTTGTTGATCTACCAGCTTGGAATCCACATTCAAAATGATTGAATGAAAGTTAAATTTGTATATTAACAAATAACAGATTTAATAATCATTTAGTTTTAACAAAGGTTAAAATAATTGAATAGTTTAAAAGAAAATGTTCATCATTGAATAATAACAGGTTTTATAAATAAAAAATTCACTTTGGCAGCTTATAGGTTTGACTTCGCTGCAAATAGTAGTTTTTGCTTCCGCTGATGGGTTCTTTGCAGATAGGTCACTGGAGTTCTTACGTCTCTGGTTAAGCTTAAAGGTGCAGCACGTTCCCAGAACAATCAAGAAGTAACTGCCAAGCTGGTCCCTTGTTTCTACGTCAGTGCACTTCTACCCTCACTCTGTTCCAGAGATTAGTACCATTACTGGTACCACCACCAACTATGGTAAAAGAATAGAAACGAAACGCTCTCCTGAGTATTGCGTTTCCCGACACATACTTATGTGTCCCCTTTCTCCTATTCAACCATCCAATCTATCTCAGAATTTACCCTCGATGAGAATTAAACTTAATCCCTCGAGAGAAACTTTCTTTACATTTAAATTGAACAGCTTTATCCTTATTTTACATTTAAATGAAAAGGTTAACAGTACAGATAGAACATGTTTACATTTACATATCCAATGTTTGAAAAGTGTTCACAATATAAAATGAATCTGCTTTCATTTACATTTACACTGATTGAAAAGTTTGAAACTTTTATTAACTTTAAAGTGAATATTTTTACTTAGACATTTACACTGGTTTGAAACTGTAAGTATTATACTTAGAATGTACATAATTTCTTTCATCTTTCCCTCCCTGCTCCGTATGGAACCTGGGATTACCTTTTGCCTTTAGTTCTCTTTAAGAAACTATCAATAAAGCAATCACTAGCTCGTGCAGTGGTGGTTCATGATATCATCATTCTATACGCTGAGGTTGCCAGCCTCAAATAACGTGGACATCCACTAGTGATTGTCACAAAGTAATATTCACATGGTAGCATATACATATTAGTACACATGTTAGTAATAAAAAATACAGAATATAAAATGACAACTTACGCCAATCCTGGCTCACAGATGTTTTGCTCAGATGAGTGAACTTAAGGCACTTGATTATGCCTCTTACACGTGTTCTTGGGGGTCATAATTTTATAAGATAATTCCCTCTATGACTTCGTGTGTTTCAATTTCCTCAGCTTTCCTAATTAAAAAGGTTTTCCTGGGCTATGTAAGTCCTTCAAGATTGTTCCACACAGTCCGGTCTGATTAATGGAAATTCTGAATTCTAGGCTTCACTCTGGCAGGGTCTGGTTTTGTCTTGGCAAGCGTGAATCTCACAGTGAAGTTAGACTTGAAAAGCGCCAGGTTATATTCACTGTCCTCCCCCGCATCTGTTTGTTATGAAGCTATGCAAAAGCTCCAATCATTTCAAACAAACATTCTGGGTAGAGTAATTTCAAAATATTCCGACATGGAATTATTTTGCGCGTGATGCAATGGTCACGTTTCCCATATATGGTAATCAAACCCCCGATGCATTGTGTACCAACTCACAAACACATTGATAAACTTTCTCAGCAATGTGTGTAAGATGTAACATCTTATTACTTTATCGAAAGTAATCTTGTCAGTCATGTCTGTCCAAAATGCGTCATCCCGTATTACCAGCTTTGCGACGAGCACACTCTTATCTTAGCAGTAATTAAACAAATACGCTGAGCGATTTTAGTGTTTAATCTGTAGTCTAATGTCGACTAGATTCCCGATATCCAACATGGTTGTCGATAATATTATCTCAGCCACTCCTGCAAATGTTTAGGGAAGGGACGGGTAACAAACAGACGTGATGACTTATCTCTGAGAGGGGTGTAAGAAGGAAAAATACAAAATATCTGCTACACATAGCAGAGAAAGAAAGAAAGTGGGACAATTGAAAGCACGCAATAAAAATCAGTAAAAAAAATGTAACTGATACTGCCGTAGTAAAACAGAGATCGAGAAGGGTCGCCCCATTCTGTCACAGTGCTGTACTTTTGCCCGCCTCACATTGCATGTTTGGGGAAACTCAAAACTCACAACGAAGACCAAAGCTGCAGTATATAACGCCTGCGTCACCAGCACACTTCTATATGGCTGAGATGCAAAGAATGAACCAGAGTTGGGGCACTGTACGAAGGGCCTCCGACCGAGCAAAGTGGAATCAATTTGTTGTTGCCCTACAAGACGCCACCAGGCGTGATGACCACTGACTGCTTTGACGGTCGGCGGCTAAGGATCAAAGAAGAAAGAATATTGGCTGAGAAACTCATCACGTACAACTAATTGTTCCATAAACTACTGTTGCAGGAGCACAAGAGTGATGTAGTGCTGGCTTCCTGCAAAGGAACCATCTGCAGTGGTTGCCCGACTACCCATAAGAGATCGTTCACATATGACGTACCGCTGTAAAACCACCCCCCCCTCTCCCCGGTTGGGGGGGGGGGGTTTAAAACTTTGTGACGGCAGGTAAGGGTGTTTTAAGGAATGTGATGGCATACTAAAATACGGCTTAAGAGATTTATAACGTCACATAAGAAAATAATGGTGGGGGTCCAAAGTTTTTGTGACGAAATGTGACAAGGGTGATAGGAGTTAAACAATTGTCAAAACGTAGAAATGAATGAATGGAACTTTTTTCACGACAGCTATTTTGAGTGGGCACCCAATAACATACTTACACTGTCGATCATAAGTCTGTAAGTAAGATATTAAAAATATTTATCGCATAATGGCCTCACAATAAGTCTAAAGAAAACGAATGTGCTGAGTCAGGATGTGGATGCTGCACCTGTTATCACTATCGATAACTATGAATTGGCAGTGGTGCACCACTTCACATACCTAGGGTCTACCATCAATGACAAACTCTCACTGGATACAGAAATCGACAGCCGCATTGGCAAAGCTGCAACTACCTTTGCCCGCCTCACATCGCGTGTTTGGGGAAACTCTAAACTCACAATGAAGACCAAAGCTGCGGTATATAATGCCTGCGTCACCAGCACACTCCTATATGGCAGTGAGACCTGGACGACCTATGCTAAGCAAGAAAGAAGGCTCAATACCTTCCATTTGCGGTGTCTACGCCGCAACCTCTGCATCTCGTGGAAAGATAAAGTGACAAATGTCGAGGTGTTGTCACGTGCTGGCCTTCAAAGTATGTATACGCTTCTTAGACAGCGCAGACTTCGCTGGCTTGGCCATGTTCGCCGCATGGAAGATGGTCGCATCCCAAAAGATATCTTCTACGGACAATTAGCAGATGGCAAGAGAACAGTTGGGCGACCACAGCTGAGGTTCAAAGATGTGTGCAAGAGAGATATGAGGGCACTGGACATGGATCCAGCAACATGGGAGGATGAAGCTGCCGATCGCACTAAGTGGCGATGCTATTTACGGCACCACCTCAGATTGGGCGAAGAGAGGCTCACACAAGAAGCAGAGGTGAGGAGAAAACGTCGAAAGGAGCACCAGGAAAATAAGCAGCTGAGGGCTGTCACCTCAGGGGCGCATTCCCATAGTCAGTTATGACTGAAGGGGCTATTATTATTATTATTATTATTATTATTATTATCGCATAATGATAACTGCTGAGCTGTCAAGAAGAACTGTGTGTGCTTTAACGTGAATAAAAGACATTTTGTCTATATCAGACACGTTACGCTTAATTTAACGTCATGACGATTTCCGTGTCAATGGAGTATCATTCCCAGTAGTTTACCTAATCTGTCCGGTGAGACTCGAGTACAGGGACAAATCTGAGGAAAGTTTTGTTTTTGTTGGATCAAGACAGTGAACTGTTCACATAACTGTGAGATACAGAACTGTGCGGAGATGCTAGTCGAGTTATTACTTAACGAACGGCTCGCGTGCGTAGAATCTCACACAACAAAACCCAACAACTGCCTACTACGCGGGGCAGATTTTCGCTTCTGACCGTTTGTTGAAATTCAATACACGGTTCACACAGCTACAACTAGCGAATTGTAAGCATGGATGAGTGTTAATTCAACTGAGATGCTGGCTGGCTTCTGTTGGGTGAGTTTATCAGTTTGTTTGAGAAAGTATATTCGTTGTTGTTGTTTCACTTATGAGATATAATAACAAACTTAATAACAAATTATTCTATAAATGAACTAATGTTTCTGCAATAAGGGCATTAACTTAAAGTAGGCAGTCGATACTGCCATAGGAGAGTCGAGTGTTAGAGGCTTCATGGTAATAGGTCTCAGCTTTATGAAGTGGGGCGACCTGTTCAATTCCTCTGTGCCTTGGCTTTCTTTAACTCGGAACAGTGTCAGGTAGCCATATACAGCTAGGTAGACTGGAGCATGACGCTACCAAGGATCGAACACGGTAACTTGGTCTCGTGAAGTTAGTGCTCTAATCACTCTGCCAGACGCTGATAACAATGGAAGTATGTATGACATGTTTTACTTTCTTTTAAAAAAAACTACTGTCTGTTTCTGGAGAAATGGAGTCTGTAGGCAGACAAAGAGTTACATGTAAACATTAAAAAATATAGGAATATGAAGACATTAATGCAACAGTGATGAGATCGACCAGGCATATTGTCCACACATCAAGATCACATGGTCTACCCAAGAATTTCCTTCAAGACACAATACCAGGGGGAGGAAAACAGGGTAGATACGACCCCCCCCCCCCCCCCCCCCCCCCCCCCACCCAAAAAAAAAAGACTGACAATATAAAACAATGAACATAGCTACCTGTTTACCGAATTAAACAAACTAATAATCAGTAGACAAAAACAAACAAAAAAACAGCGTTTATCGTACAATACAACCTTACGTTATGATAAGTATATAAACCAATAAAACGGTATTGAATCAGTTCTACAAATAACGGTTCACATGAAACAAGTGACGTTTCGGGTTTTACCCTTCGTCAGCCACAGTTACAAACAGGTGACAAGGACAAGAATTACATATAGGTACTACAAAAACATACGATAATGAGAAACATACACCAAATGAGCGATACAGGCAGATGGAAAAAGTAAACACCCATAGTGATGAGCGAAAAAAGAACAATAATAATACAAGAAAATCGTAAAACATGAAAGAAATACCGAAACAAGAAAGTAAATAATCAACGAAACGAAAAAAAGAATGAACAAAACTTCGGAACAAGTAAAAGGTCACTTAGCTAGATCCGTAGATGTTTGGAATAGAATACTGAGGTACATTGTCCAAGAAATCGTCTAAGGAAGTATTATTTACGTTATGATAAGCAGGTCTACATTATTTATAAATTAATGTCTTGCTCATACGTATGCTTTCACACTTGTAATAACTGAATCAATCTATGATTGTTATGTTTTAAAATAACATGTAACAAATTTAATAATCAATTAGTTTAACAGGTTAAAATAGAGATGAAATGATGGTGAATTTTAGATAAAAATTAAAGTCGTCTTCATTGAGACTTAGTTTGAGGATTAAAATTAAAATTACAATTTAATGTCCGTTTGCTGGTGCCTTTTACAAGCACTTAGCTGTATGAGTGAGTCCTGCAGCCTGGGTTTCGTCAACCTTTCAGTGATGATGACACTTCACAGTCTGATAGCTTTGTTCTACGAATCGTCTGATAGCTTCGTTCCACGAACATTTAGACAAAATAGAAAGAACAAATGCCTCTGCTAAGTACATTTGTTGTCTGCAAATTAACAGGCGCATTGTCTCGCTGTCATCCACCAATGTTAGTCTCTCTGAATAATTAAATTCTTTTTTGAGCAAACACAGCGTAGCTCAGGGAAGATGATTAGAAATCACCAATATTCTTCTGGGTATTAAACTGGGAAAATATGTGCTTGGACAGCGCGAAATCAAGGATTTGCCTGTATTAAAATTAGCCAGGTACATTTATCTCACAAATGATATGATACACTTGAGGCACATGTGATGTAATCATCACTCATCACTGCTCCAGTCGGAGTCTGGGGTTGCTGCTGGTTTCGCGTTTCTGAGCGAATTAGCATAAAACAGAAACCAGCGCTTGCTTTAGTGGTTTATGAATGTACTATTTTCATATGTTGAGGTTGCCAGCCTCATATATAACCACTCAGCAAGAAAACATGTAAATTTCCCATTTGTAAAATAAATGTTTACACTTACCACAAAATTTGGGAACATTATCTCCTAGCACAGTTTAGAATGGACGTAGCACTTTATTAGATGCTTCGAATCACTTGGCCTGGACATTTTATAATTCCTCTTATGACGGGTGAATCTGATTTCTTAGGATTCCAGTCTTCGTATTTATAAATGCGGGTTTACGTTTAAGTTTCAGAGTTGCCCAAATCCTGTCCTGGTCTTTTTAAGTTTCCAGTATTTGTATTTAAAATGTTGTTTTACTTTTAAGTTGTGAAGTTGCCCAAATACTTCTGATCTGTCACTTATGATTTTGGAATCCTTAGTCCTATGTTTCTCTGACTCTTTGGAGTTGCTTATTTGACGTTGCAATGCAGTCTGATCTGTGACTCCGATTTCGCTAGGTTATATCTCTCATTCTCAGTTCAAATCCCAGATTGTTCTTCCAATGAATTTTCCAATGAGAACTATAGTATATTCCGGCTCTCACTTTGCACCAATCCAATCTCTTTTGCACTATGTGGGTAGGTGTGTTAAATCATACGTTCCCCTGCGTGTTTTAAAATATTACATTTAAAAATTCTCTCGCGTGACCTCTTTCTGATAATGCTGTAATACTTCCACCACCTCACAAATAAATCTGTAAACTTATTTGATGTCCAGATGCTACCTTCCAATATTCTCTCCCCCCGAAAAATTACACAGGGATGGTTTGGCGGAAGCCATTATCTCATTATCGCCTGTGTTTTCGTGCCTCCGCCAGACGGATCTCTCAGACAGCATTCTATTCATCACTCGTAAGCGACCACATTGTGTCAATAAAGAATGTCTCTAACAAAGGTGGCTAGGCGACACAAGAGATAAACGTATCACCCGCTGACCGGTGTATTTAACCTGGTATTGTTACGATTCACCTGGTGGAACGTAAACAAGTCTGGGGTGCGGTGACAACAAAAAGAATGAAGCATGAAATATGCCTAATAAAAAGCGATCGGTGAGGAAAATGAAGAAAAGAAGTGATACTGCCGGAGGGGCTGAAGGAGTGAGAGTGGGGCACAAAAGAACATGCACAAGAACGTTTTGTCACAAGTATCAATGCATAAAATGTTTTAGAGCCATACAATAGAACTGACCTGGAGTTTGAAATCAAGATTTTGATTTTCGCGTTGGACTTTGCTTTCTTTTTATTTCTCTCGATTTCCAGATATGACACAATGTACTGATAACTCTCACTGTCTATTGTAACCTTACTTTGATTTCATGGCCTGTTCCTCCACCTTAGTATATATTCCTGCCCAGATACACGCATGAGTCAATATCTTGTAGCAAAGTTTCTCCAAATGCAGTCTCGCTTTTTATGATAGTTGCATTGTTTCAATCATAAAAAAGCCTCTATGCTAACTTTACATGCAGTGTTGGGCAGAGCAACCTTACTTTCGAAGTGACAACAGGTGTACGACAGGAATACCCCTTGTCAACCATTCTATTTTTAACTGTTATAGGCTGGGTGATGTGCCAGACAACAGAGGTTGCCCCTACAGGAATAGGATGGACATCATTTACCACACTAGAAGATCTAGAATACGTAGACGATAGTGCACTATTCTCACGTTCACATCAACACATTTAAGAAAAACAGTCAGACATGTGTCCAGTTGTGAAAGGCGAACGAACAGTGTAATATATCATTCAGTTCAGCTCATTATATAAGGAGTGCCCCAATTAATTTGTGCCCGGGGCCCCTTATATTGCTGTTACGCCACTGGTTCGTCTATCATAAAATGCCATGCACCTATTTGCAATCTGAAGACAAATGTAGAATGCATTGGGAAAGGTAAAAATGTGACCAGAAGAAAATAGAATGTAGATTGGAAGAACACCAGCTATATATATATATATATATATATATATATATATATATATATATATATATATATATATATATAATATATATATATATATATATATATATATATATATATATATATATATATATATATATATATATATATATATAATATATATATATATATATACATGGTATATATATATGGACAGAAAATAGAATGGTTTGACCGTGTTGTTAAAAAGCAGTTTAATCAGCTATCAACACAAGCTATAGCTGCGAAAAAGTCTGGTATCAAGGCAAGAATGGAGGGAAAAAAGATGGCCTGTTTGGCAGTTTGATAGGCGGTAGCAAAGACATTCTAATGAAAACTTGACCGGCGCTTGCCAATGTTAAAAACCTGGCATAAGAGTAGAAACATTACTTCCCATAATGCTTCCCTGTTTTCCCATTGATAAGGGAAACGCACAACTACAGTACAGTTGATCCTCATTCACAGGCTGATCTACTATAAAGCTTTTGCTTCAAGGACCTCAAGTACAGTTTTTCTTTATACCTTTCTCTCCCATCCCCCAACAATTTTTTTTTAAATAAACGGGGTAACTCCAAGACTTCAGGCTTCAGGCTCCCAAAATGTAGATCCGCCACTGTACACATAATTTTACGTTTCACTCCTTATGGAGCATGGAGCCACAACCACAGCTAACTCTCTTACAGCAAGCCTGCACCAAGCATTCATATGCTCTTATAGTGCTGGTTTATGAAGCAAATTATTTTACATGATGAGGTTGCTTGCCCATGCACAACCTCATATTAGTCACACTCTACGACATGCATGAGGGAACAGTAGTCATATTCCTTCTTTGTCTCATCAGTGCGCAAGCCAGCCCCTCTTCCCTCCCCCCGGTAAACTAGCCGCAGAGTATATTTATTTAGGTCTATTTACCAAACCATTTGTATAGGTGGAGATTTAAAGCTGACTATGGCAGATAGACGTGGCTTCATGCTTCGTTGGGAGCAAGCCGAGAAGCGATGATGATAATATATGTAGTTTGTGTTACTGTTTTAATAAAATTTAGATATTTCCATATGGTCTTATTACCTGAATGTTTACCTGCGACCTAAGACCAGATGCTTTATTTAACAGTTAATTTGTTGTATGTTGGGTTGGGGCTGATTGAAGAGCCGTTAAAATGTTGGAGTAACATCCAGACGACATGGCCGGGCTAATGGGCTCTAACTGGGCCTTTACTGCTGTAAAACATGCGGTAATCACGTGCGTGTCCAGGCCTAGGCCCTGGTGTTATTGCAGTAATGCTCATTTCTTTTATAGACGCTCATTTTTATGGTCCATAAAGACGTGACATATTAAACTGCGTTCCTTGAGGCTGGCGAGAGGTACACGGGAACATGAGAGAAAGTGATGGAGGGGGTCGTGAGGGAGAGGGTGATGGGGAGAATTAGAACAGTAGGAGAGGGAGAGAGAGTGGTGGGTTGTGATCAATGGAGCCATGAGTGAGGACTGAGGTAAGGAGGGGCATAGAGACAAGAAGATGTAGGAAAATGACAATGTAGGGGCATGAAGATGTCCGGACAAGGAGATGAAGGGACATGAGGTGGTAGGAACATGATGTCCGGATAAGGAGATGTAGGGACATGAAGATGTCCAGACATGAGATGGTAGGTACATGAAGATGTCCGGACAAGGAGATGTAGGGACATGATGTAGTAGGGACATGACGATGTCCGGACATGGAGATGTAGGGACATGAGCGGGTAGGGACATGAAGATGTCCGGACATAGAGATGTAGAGATTTGAGGTGGCAGGGACAAGAAGATGTCCGAGCGTGGAGATGTAGGGACATGAGGTGGTAGGGACATGACGATGTCCGGACATGAAGATGTAGGAAAATGACAAAAGAGGGACATAAAGATGTCCGGACAAGGAGATGTAGGGACAGGACGATTAAAGCACATGAAGATATGAGGAAGATATAGGGACATGGAGATATGGGATGTGAAAATATTGGGACTTGAAGATACAGGGACATGAGGTGGTAGGGACATGACGATTATATCACATGAAAATATGCGGACATGAAGATATTGGGTGTGACGGTATTGTCTCCCCTGCTTTGCAGCAGTGGTCCAACAGTGGCCAAAACTCAAGAGTATAGAATATGGGCTTCAAAGGTAGATACCTTCGCACAAGATTACTCTTGGCAGAGATGTAGATAGAAGGGTAATGACACTTCTATTACAAAGGGAGTTTTCACAAGATATCCAGATAAGCGAAAACAATGCTGCGTTGGCTGAGCACGTTAATTCTAGAATATGCCAACTTTTGTGAAGAAATTAAGCACTTATTAATTTCAGCTCGTTCAAGCCCCCACCCCTGATTTACTCAGTGGAATTCTTATTATTCTGGTATAGCTCTGTTTAGAGTGTGTGTAGTAAATTGACTGAGACAAACATGCAGTAACTTTAAAATGATTAAATCGAAGTTAAATTTGAAATATTGCAAATAACAAAATTTAATAGTCACTTTAGGTTTTAGCAGTTTGAAAATAAATTGAAAAGTTTAGAAGAAAAGCTTCATCATTGATTTATAGTAGAAATGATGGAAAAAATTCACTTTGGCAGCATATATATTTTCACTTAGCTGCCAGTAGTAGTTTCTGCTCCTTCTGATTGGTTCTGTGTGCACTGCTCACACTTGTCGCTGGTCAAGGTTAAAGGAGCCGCACATTCCTAGAACGTCAAGGAGTAACGGCCAAGCTGGTCCTGCGTCTGTCTATAAGACCCTCTGTAGTAAAATCTGTGAGAACAAACGCTAAATTCCAGGAAATTGTACTCCCAATGCTAATATATAGAACCAGCCCGTGTGTGTCTGACTGGCTTCTTCCCATATGCCAGCAGCACGCTAAAATTGTATACCGAAGTAATGCCAAAACGATTTTCCGCAGTCTAACATTATACGCTTTGCTAGCGTTGGTTTTGAGACTAAATATTTTCTTGTAGAACGAAACTGCAACAAGAATTAACATATACTACCTATACCTTGCAAGACCTTTTTTTTCACACGGTTGGACTTGGCAGACGATACACACTTGTGACGTAGCGTAGTGTTCGTTCTACATACGGTAGTTTGAAAATAAAAGGAAAAATTAAGGTTAACGTGGGATTTTTTGAATGTTCCGTACTGAAAGCAGGGGGATGAGTCAGAGTATCGGAAGGAGTCCTTAATTTGAATATTTGAGGTCAGTTTTATTTGAAAAGGAACGCTATTCACTAAACAGTCTCTGATTGGCTGTAGTGTAATAGACTAACGGTTGTATAAAACCAATTAGTATTGAGTATAGGGGGCCACTAGATGAAAAATTTCTTACACTAAAGACGTTGTTGTTATAGACAAGGCAAGAGTACTGTCTTGGTTGCTAATTCTGCATAGCAGCTATCTGGATTTGTTACCATATATCGCCCTATTCAACAACTTGGTGTATAAAATTTCTTTGATTGCGGTAAATATGAAAACCTTTATATTAACCTTTATATTGTCATTTGTATCATGTATGCATTATCGACTCTGTATGAACCTAAAAGGGGAAACATTTATCTGGAGGGAAGCTAACATCAAAACTCTGTGTTGTTTCACAGCGTTGGTAGGAAACAGTATTAACCTGGTGTAGAAAAGCCAGACAGGCTTTCGGCCATATGGGGAGAAAAGAAAATTAAATATTTATGATGAAAAGAAAAAGTTGTGTTATGACATAAGACCAGGAAGATCACTGGCCGTCTTCTTCAGCAAGTCACCGTGATTGTACATGACTTGATAGTATTAATGTAAAATGTTTCCTTTATCAAGGAAAAGGTCAAACGGTGGTTTGAAAGTTATTTATCCAGAAGGGGGTACCAACCCAATTGAGAACGTTAACTAATTGTTTAGTTACCATACTGATGTCTGATGATATTGCCATGTTAGAATAACGAAAGAGAGAGATTATTAGATGCTGAGTGGGACACATTTGTATTGTTCCAGAGTTTCATCTACGAGTGAGCCCAGGTGATCTAACACCTGTCCCTAAGTTCTGCAGTGAGGCCTAACTACTGAGTGCCTACACAGTGATTTACCTATAGAAGCAGAATCGTGTCTTGGCAGTGGAGGCTGGCGTTTTATACATACTTCAACCAGCCTGGTTCCGGAGACCTCAGATAAGACTTGTCTGGGAAATTGATATCACAAACACTCCACTCTCTCAGTTTTTACAAAAGATAGTGTATCAGACAGTGAGGAACAAAAACGTTCAATAAACTTGTACCCGTTTCTAGGAGCAAGAAATACTTGACATTTTCCCAGTTTGAGACATATAAATAATTGTGGGATAACACCGACTCAAGGACAGTTGTGAAATAATTGGTTGTAAATAATTTCATTATCATGTTGAGTTGATTATTCCTGTGTCAGAAGAATAACTAGATACAGGAAAATAAATTGAAAAAAAATAAGTTACATTCCAAACTTTACCCAGTGACTTGCTTAATCATTGTTTATTAGTAATAGGTGTAGTTTTTGTCCTGTTCATACACTTCATCACATTGCATATACCCTAGACACTTGCTAGACAACATACACACACCAATACACTTCAGTAGGGGAAGATATATAATCGGGTGAGGTCGTGGTGGAAGCAGACAGGTACCCTGTAAACTTATTTGTATTTAATAAACCTCAGGGACTTGCGTAGCTGACCTCACACCAGATACCATTAATATAATATTTAAACCAATAATAACAAATAATTCACCACACCCTCTTATGATGGCGTCTCGCACAACGTCAGACCACTTCTATTTTCACTTGGTTCCAGAGATAGTACTTTCTGCTGGTACCACCAATAAGCCAATCCTGGATCACAGACATTTTGCTCAGATGAATAAAAGAGACTTGAATCGGCCTCTAACACGGTGTCTTTAATTTTATAAATTCCCTCTCCGACTTCGTGTGTGGTCCTCCAGTTTCCTCAGTCCCGGTTTCCTTATTTAATATGAAAGAGATCTCCTGGGCTGTGAAAGTCCGTCCAAAATTCTCAAATAAAAGTAGGGAAACGAAGATATAGGAGCATGAAGAAATCGGGACATAAAGATATGGGGACATGAAGATATGGGGACATGATTATATAGGGACATGATGATATAGGGACATGAAGATATAGGGGCATGAAGATATAGGGAAAGAAGATATATGGACATGAAGATATAAGGACATGAAAATATATGGGCATAAAGATATACGGACATGATGATATAGGGACATGACCATATAGGGGCAAGAAGATATAGGGACATGATGTTATAGGGACGATATAGGGACACTAAGATATAGGAACACGAAGATATCGGGACATGAAGAAATTGGGACATAAAGATATGGGGACATGAAGATATGGGGACATGACGATATAGGGACATGAAAATATAAGGACATGATGATATGGGGACATGAAGACACAGGGGCATGAAGACATAGGTGCATGATGATATAGGGACATAAAGATATAAGGACATGATAATATAAAGACATGAAGATATATCGAAATGAAGATTAGTGACATGAAGATATGGGGACATGAAGATATAGGGGCATAATGACATAGGGACATGATGATATAGGGTCATGAAGGTATGGGGCATTAAGATATAGGGACATGAAGCTATAGGGACATGAAGATATAGGGCATGAAGATATCGGACATAAAGATATCGGACATAAAGATTAAGGATCGAGAAACATATGAACATGTAGGGACATGGAGATATAGGGGCATGATGATATTGTGACAGGAAGATACAGAGACATTAAAATATTAGAACAGGATGATATAGGGACATAATGATATTGAGATCTGATGATATAGGGGCATGGAGATATTGGGACATAATGATATTGTGACGTAAAGATACAGAGATATTGACATATAGGGGCAAGGAGATATAAGGACAGAATGCTATTTGGGACATAATGATATTGGGACATGAAGATATATAAACACGAAGATATAGGGACATGCAGATATAGGGACATGAAGATATAGGGACATCCAGATATAGGGACATGCAGATATAGTGACATGCAGAAATAGGGACATGCAGATATACGGACATGCAGATATAGGGACATGAAGATATAGGGACATGAAGATATAGCGATATGGGGACTTAAAAACATAGGGACATGAAAATATAGGAAGATGAAAATTTTAAGTGACATGATTATTCAGGGAAATGATATAATAACATGATGATATAGTAACAAAAAATGCAGGGACATGAAGATATGACACACGAACACAAGGAAAAGAATCCAAAATGATCTGGCATGAAGGTATGGAACGAAGTCATCAACACAACTCACTGGCTATACCGCAGACAGGCGATTGTTGAGAAGAATGATCTGCAACGCCATCCGAAAAGCATTAACGATGTTGACGATGATCATGGTGATAAATGACGTGGACTTCAGACTGATGTAAATAAACATCTCACGTGGGCCTGGAGGTGTTCCCACACGCGGACATGTACTTGCTTCAGTGACTGAATAATAAATGTGTTTACAGAGCTGAGCCTAGCAGTATTTGCTGTGTGTGATGTGTGTGTGTGCGCGCGTGTGTGTTTGTGTGTTTATCAATGCCAGTTTCAAACGAACGTAAGTACACAAAGCCGAAGCGATATTGCGCGAGCCAGATACGCTCGTATGTGCTTATTATTGAGGTATATGTTTGCCATATGTGCAAAGTTTTTTACTGCGATATTCGCGGGTATCGATTTCTCAGTTTATGTTGGTTCTATACTTTTACTTTTTTGTATTCGGCTTTTAGCCGGGAATAAACACGTGCTGTATAGACCACGTGAGTCATGCAGGATTTAAGCGAGGCTTTTGTCAAGGAATAAATCTGTGCTATGTACCCCTAGAAAAAAGGTATGTTTAATTCATTGTAAAATAAGTTTTAAGTAAATAAATAAGAACTATATAAATAAGGACTAAAAAAAAAAAAATTGGGAATGTTATTCATTGTTTTGTTATTTCATATTTGTCGCACGCTAAAGTATGATGGGTGTATATATGGGTATGGCCTATGGAATAATATCTATAGTCTGCACAAATCGGCTGCTTAAGAAATTTAAAGAGTGATAAGGATGAGAAGACGAGAAGGCGAATTCTCCCCACTAGTTAAATTTAATGAATCATAAAGAGTTGATTATGTATCCCCGCAGCTTTAACTTATTTCCCTAATATCTTGAAAAAAAGTTCCCCAACTTCTCAAATTAAGAATGTTGCCTATATATAAATACTTACCACAGACAGCACAAGTAATACAAGTTAATCACTAAGGAGTTAACGATCAACAAGGCTATATAATCTAATTTGTTAAATATTTACACATATCGGTATGTCGTGGAAGGATAAAGTAACAAATGTCGAGGTGTTGTCACGTGCTGGCCTTCAAAGCAAGTATACACTGCTTATCATCTTGTTGAATTAAGCTTCGTGCAACGAATTTTGATTGAATGAATTTACGTCGTGCAATAAACAATTCATGCAATGAACCGTTCAATGAGAGAATTGGTTTAGGCAATAATCATTACGTGACTGAACTGGATCCAGGCAATGAATCTTAAATAACAGGACCTGTTTGAAACAATACCACTGAATGAATGAACTGACTTCATACAAGGCACGTTAAGTGAATGAACTTCATAAACAGACGAATAAAAATTCTGGCACCACCTTACGTGTACACACATGGGCTTCGATATGGTTCCTTCTAACTTAGGAAGTTATGATGTCCTGTCTTGCGAATTCTGCTATCCGGTCGTATCCTGTTTTCTAGCGTCTTTCCGATTAGACGCCAAACACTAGATATGTCGACTTAAATTTTTGCAGGGCTAAAGAGACACAGTGGGTTCACAAATTTCACATCTAATCTCAGTAGTTAATTCTCTTTCCATCTTATTCTTCATTTATACTAATTCATAATTTACCAGTGTTGGTAATTCTTTCGTTTATTACGGTATGTCATAAGGCGCACATGACAGTATGTTTAATATACAGGTAGTTCACGCGTGTTTCAATTACGCGAATTCGAACAAATGCGTAGTAATTTTCAGGCATTTTTGTTTTATTTCCGCGCCAAACTCGAAGTTACGCGACCTGATATTTAACAATTTTGCTTTATTTTATATGCGCGCCAAAAGGCAAACGATATCAAAATGATGACAATTTGCATCTTTCTTTAGGGTTTTTTGGAAGACATGTACTATTAAAGACGAACGTTCCCTAATCAAGACTGCTTGGAATGAAGTTTCGCGGCGATTCATGAAAAGTGTATGGAAAAATACTGTATCCCCAATTCTGTTATGACTGTCACGGATTGCCTCCCCTGCTTTGCAGTAGTGGTCCAACAGTGGCCAAAACTCAAGAGTATCTAAATGGGTCGACAAAGGTGACTACCTTCGCACAAGATTACTCTTGGCAGAGATGTAGGTAGAAGGTTAATGACGCTTCTATCCTTACGGGAGATTCACAAGATAATTCAGAAGTCAAGAACAATGCTGCTTAGTGCTGAACATTTGTTAACTTATATCTGTCCGTCGCCTTTTGTGAAGGATCTAAGCAATGGTTTTTAGCCCGTTCAAGCCCCCAGCTGAGTTAATTCAGCGAATTTCCTCTTATAATGGTACAGCTCTGTTTAGAGGTAAATATATATATATATATATATATATATATATATATAAATATATAAATATATATATATATATATATATATATATATATATATATATATATATATATATATATATATATATATATATATTCTGGTTCCTACATTTGCTTTCATACACGTAATAACTGAATCAACTATGTTTGCTTAGTTTTAAAATAACAAGTAACAAATTTAATAATCAATTAGTATTAACAGTTAAAAATAAATAAAATGCTGGTGACTTATATTGCAATCAAATTTTCTCTTCACAGAGATTTAGGGTGAGGGTATAGTCAAAAATATTTGTCCTTTTTTTGCTGGTGCCTTTTTATAAGCACTTAACTGATATAAGGGAGTCCTGCAGCTGTGGTTTACGTCACTTCTTGGTGATGAGTGTACTTCTCTCACACGAGTGTCATAGTAACTTCAGTACTTTCATCCTCTTTGTGGAAAGTTCCATCTGAGGCATGGGTTATCTTGATCTGACTCTGTTCAGAGTAAGGCGCTAAAGTTATGTCGCCCTTCTGCGCTTGCCGTAACTCTGCCTTGCTACACAGACATGTCGAGTTGAGGTACGAGTTATTCAATGTTGGCTGTTGGGTGCTCTGCTCAAACTCTTTCTGGGCAATTTCATCCTTCTTGTGGTCCGGGTTATGGGAAACAGAACAATCTTTCACAAATTATCTAACTTCGTGTCGCAAACCTGGCCAGAAGTAATGCAGGGATACCTTTTTCTCCAGGGCATATGAACCTTTAATGCGGTGGGGCATGGTGGAATGCATTTCCTTCAACAGGCGGGTACGATATGGGAGTGGGACAACTAATTGCCTCTTGTTCCCTACCCGTCTATAAACCAAACCTTTCTCCCTGTAAAATGCTCCCTGAGGAGTATGGGAGTAATTGCCATACAATTTAGAAAAGAAGGGCTTTAGTGTTTTATTGGCCCTTTGTGCCTGCTTCTGCTCCGAAATATTCGTGCTGGTAAGAGATAACAGCTCATGGGCCGATTGGGCGTGTCATATGTTCTCTCTCTCTTGTGTCGCCTTGGAGTCATGTAATTGATCTCGTGATGGATAAGAAAGACATATTTCCTCCCTAAAATAAGAGGATAGACTAAATCGTCTAAAACTGCAGCAGTAATTTTCCCCCGCACATATCGGGTTGAAACATCAATTTCCGCAACCGGAAGAAGCATAGGCTTTATACTTTTCCAAGGCCACTGTATTTCTACAGTTTCTTCAGTGTATTGGTGGGCCTTCACCAAAGATGGGGAAACGAAAGCGGAAAATTCTAAGCCAGAATCATTTAAGCGCCGTATGGTTTGGTTACCCACGGTTACTTGCTCAGTGACTGAGGGGTAACTAGGATTTTGTTCTTATGCCTGGGGGTCATATTTCCCTATCGGCTCCCTGATCAGACATGCGACATTATAAGGGCCTGGTTTCGGCCTCTTACAGTCCGAAGTGAAATGCGTGTCATATTTGCACACTTTACACCATCGCCTTCCAGTTCCCTTGGCCTGAATTGCTCTGTTTCTGCTTATGGTGATCTTGTGGTTGCTGTTGCTGCTGTGTGTCGTGTTGTGTGTGGTGTTGGTGTATTTTTAGAGTCAGAGAAAGGGCGCTCATCTCGTTTGGGGTGACTATCGTGTGGGCGCCTCTTAGCCGGGGTCACTTCGGACTAGGCGCATTCGAATCTTCTTCCTTCATTCTCTAGTTTTTTCAATCGGTTCTAGTGGGCTCTCTCCTGTTCCTGTCTACTCTTAGGGCCTGTTCCTTCTCAAAAGCTCTTTGCTTTTCTTTGTCTTCTCTCTCCTTTTCAGCCTTCTGTTCTTCAAAAGATCTTTGCTTTTCTTTCTCTTCCTGTTCGTGTTCCCTTCACTTTTCTCTCTTCCCTTTCACCGACCTTCTCTGCTTTCTCCTGCTCTTTGGCTTCTCTCTTCTTTTCTGCTTTCCTCTCTTCATGTGCTCTCTCTTGCTCGGCTTTAACCGAACTTAGCACAAAATCTGTCAGAGTTTGGCCTGTCATGCCCAGTTCCCTACCAATATTAAAAGGTGTGGAGGTTTTGTGATTCGGCCATGCTGTGCAAGTAAATTGTTTACCGGCGACTTGAAAACTACAATTGCTACTTGTCTAAAACAAAATTAGCCGCTCTAATATCAAAATACTATCTGACTAAAATTATCTAATACACAACACCAACAACATAAATAAGGCTTCAGCAATGGACAGTTCTTCCCTCTTCCAATTATCTTTAGAGACGTTTTTGATTTTATCAATTATTTACTTCACTCTTAAAATATTTCACCTTATTTATTTATTTATTGCAAGACGTATGAGCAGATCTATATAAGCTAAGAACTAACAATACTCTTTCAGTAATCTAAAATTTCTTGTCAGATTTCTAGGGAAATTAACCATCGGGTTCTGTATCCCGGGACTTGCCCCCAATTGTTACGGATTGCCTCCCCTGCTTTGCAGTAGTGGTCCAACAGTGGCCAAAACTCAAGAGTATCTAAATGGGTTGTCAAAGGTGTCTACCTTCGCACAAGATTACTCTTGGCAAAGATGTAGATAGAAGGTTAATGACGCTTCCATCCTTACGGAAAACTTCACAATGTAATTCAGAAGTCAAGAACAATGCTGCTTAGCGCTGAACATTTTTTAACTTATATCTGTCCGTCCCCTTTGGTGAAGAATTTAAGCAATGTTTTGTAGCCCCGTTCAAGCCCCCAGCTGAGTTAATTCAGCGAATTTTTTCTTATAATGCATTAGCTCTGTTTAGAGGTAAATATACGTATATATATATATATATATATATATATATATATATATATATATATATATATATATATATATATATATATATATATATATAATATTATGGCCCATACGTTTGCTTTCATACATGTAAGAACTTAATCAACTATGTTTGTTTAGTTTTAAAATAACATGTAACAAATTTCATAATCAATTAGTATTAACAATTTAAAATAAATAAAATTCAGGTGACTTTTATATTGGAATCAAGTTTTCTCTTCACAGAGATTTAGGGTGAGGGTATAGTGAGAAAATGTTGTTCTTTTTTGCTGGTGCGAGTAAATAATTCAAACAAAAAAGAATATTTTTGAACGGATCTTGTAACTTTCCTGTAAAGCTACTAAAAATTAACCCAGACAACAGTAAGAGTTTTTTATATAACGTAAAGAAGAAAATTCGAACATGACATGAGTTTTGTAAGGGCGAAAAATATATTAATAACTGCATGGAAAATCTAAGACTGCATGCAAAAATTCATGTCCATACAACAAACAGTTTTGGAGAAAATTGATGCTTTCTGTTGGCACGAATTTCCGAACGGACTATACCATTGACGGGAGTTTTATGATCAATAAGAAACGGAGAGAATATACTGCTTCCTGCCAGGAAATCCTCCGGATCAAAGAATGTCACAAACTGAAATAACTCTGGACACCTTCTTCAGGAAACAATTCATTGTTGCTGACCTGCATCTCATTCAGATGACTCACCACCACACCCTTCGTTGAATTAGAAGTTGATGAAGATGAAAAAAGTAATAATCCTGCCCCTGTAAATGTTGAATAATTTGTTTGTGGTATTTTCTATCAACGTACTTAATATGAATGGTATGTATTAATTTAAACTGTTTTTTTATTTCATTTATTTATTTTTACTATTATGTACGGCATTTGATGGAACGCATCCCACCTACTTCACATGTTTTTGAATGAGAAAATCCAGTTTCTTTTACGAGATTTCTGTTTATGCGTATCTCATATTTTGCCATCTAGATGTCTTGTCTTTATGTCAGCAAGAACAACTATGTCAGTTCGGTGATTGCTAATGTTTTTGTTTTTTGTTTGTTTTGTTTGATTTTTGTTTGTTTGTTTGTTTTCAAAACGAGAATTTAACAAAGAAGTAGAAAACAACAAAGTTAATTATGTCAAACGTACCAGATAAAACAAATCTATATTTTCCATGATCAAAGTTCACCATCAATTCTAAACAAAATGTCATGATGAGGGCGATCATCTAACTTTACACAGTCATTGATAGGTTAGGTTGAATATGTCTGCTTCTGATGATCAGTAGGCTATATTGTGACTTCTCTTCCTACTCTAGTGCTGATACCATATATAATCTATATCTTAGGGTGATCATAGTCTGGATTTGACCGCATTTATCCGGCTTTTCATGCCTAAACTATGCGTCTTGCCGGATTTTTTTTAAATTATGAAATATCCGGCATTTTCACGATTTACTAAATGAAATGAAAGACGCCATTTAAAAAATTCCTCATTTGAATTTCACTTCTGACGACTGAATTTCCTCAGAATAAAGGAGGTAAAGGTCAAGGATCCTGTTACAGGCCCACTGAGGCATATTGGGAACACGGTGTTAGGCCCATATTTTCTTGACCATCAGCACACTAGGGGTGATTTGGTCAGCAACACGCCGGCTTCATTAACCTTCCCAGAGTTACTCTGGTACCCAATTCATGAGGCTGAGTCGACCCCAGAGCGTTTGTGGTCTAAAAAATCCCACCTCAACTGGGGATCGAACCATGGACCATCGAGTTAGGAAGCCAGTGCACTAACCATTGCACTACCGCGGCTCCGAATGTCCTCAGAATGCAGCAGACGATGTATCAACAATCCCAGAAGCTTTCATTTGGATTGTTTATCAGTACTAGATTATAATCATATTTTAACTCAGTTTTACACATTTTCGCACTATTTGTTATTGACACCTGTTATCCTAAAATGATAAAACAGCATGAAGTTTAGTCACTGAAAATCTCGTTGGCTATTACAAATTACAAATAATTGTCACTTTAATATGGAATTAAACATTAATTAATAACATTAGATATTTATTACACATTTATTACTCCAAGTGGCAAATTAGACAAAAAAAAAAAAAAAGGATTTTGCCTCCTTTTTGCTAGGCGCACATCCTTCAACCTAGACACATGGACTGTCGGTTATATTAGGGCCAGTGGCGTATCCTGGTAATGCGAGCTGGGCGTGCTGCTACTTAAAATGAATATGTACGCCTACTATTTAACTTCTTCCCCTCTTAATTTAAAAACCATCTATATTCAATTACGCAACGATAGTTATTAGGGGTATATGTCAATTATCTCCGAAATACTAATTAACGTACAACTTGAAACTCACTGTCACTGTAATAATCTGCATTCCCGGCAACTAACAAAAATTAATCACAAAAAACACTGGACGGACACAGCCGATTTTTACAACTCGAGAGCTGCTAGGCCACCGCACGCATGTTCGCATTGTATTGACGTATCTGCCCATGACCCCGGTTCACACAAACCAATCTTTAGACGTGAATCCGAACGGTCCAGCACGCATTGTGACGGAATTACCCGAGAAACTTCGCGCGATTGCTACAACCAATAAAAACTGCACTATAAAACGCGTCTGGGAAACTGAAACTAGATGTACTCGTAGATTCTATGCGGGAAAATCCGTTATCCTGATGCGTGCGGTCCGAAAGCAGAACTTAGAGGAGAAATATTTTATAGAATAATAAATTAAATTGTTATTTTCCTTCGCGCATAGGTGTGCGCAGCACGCACAGCACACATAGAGAATACGCCACTGATTAGGGCGCATGTCCAAATATAAAAGACCTTGTGGTTTGCATTAGACAGCGTGTATTCGCAGATACATTGAAAAAGAAATTTCCATGTTTTGCTAGAGGTCGGCAAGATTTAGAAGCAGAATGTCTCGTGTGCAGAGGTGGCACATTTATGTCAGTAACTAATAAAGTTGCACACACACACGCGCGCGCACGCAAAAATATGGACGCCACAAGAACGCACTTGTGTCTGAAAGTTCGCAATCAAAACTGACATTATTTACAAAAGAAACAAGCGCGGAACCGAAAAAATAACTGTTACAGAAGGCCCTTATGCTTTTCAAACTGTGATACATCACAATAATTTGAAATCAGTGGACTACTTTAAATCGCTTTCCATCATTCAGAAAGTACCAACATATTTGCATTTGCCAGAACCAGTATTACCGATAGTGTTATTTATCTGGCTGTTTCTGTGTGTATTTAAAAAGTAATCAAGTGTTGTTAAAGACGATTTTTATCATCTTAATATATCAATAGACACAAAATCAAGGCGATTTTATGAAATTATTGTTTGATGTATAATAAATAAGCTTCCCTGTCATTTATTATTTAAAAAAAATAAGTATGTCCTTGTTAAAGCTGCTATACTTACTTACTTAGTCGTTCCCCTTCTACCGTGAGGTGTAGAGGTTTGGAAGAGAGAGCGCCAGACCATTCTATCAGCTGTCTTCTTCCTGGCCTGGTTCCATTCTAGTCCTCGGTCCTTCAAAGATTGTCTACTGTTGTCCTCCCAGCGGACTCTGGGTCGTCCTGGAGGTCTGGATCCCTGGCTCTTTGTTTCCCATGCTTGTCGTGGTAGCCGATCTTCTCCCATTCTGCAGACATGGCCAAACCATCTTAGTTGGGACTGTTCTATTTGGGTCTGCAGCGGATGGGATTTCAGGCCTTGACGGATCGTCTGGTTGCGGACCATGTCTCTTCTTGTTACGTCAACCACTTTCCTCAGATACCTCATTTCTGAGGTTTGGAAATGGCTTTTGTGGGTTGTAGTCATTGCCCACGACTCGCATCCATATGTCAAGACTGGGACATAGGTGTAGCGGTATACAGCCATCTTCGTTTTCTTACCAACCTCTTTCTTGCTGAGGAATCCACGATTTATGGCCTGAAAAAGTCTCCCAGCCGCTGCTTTTCGAGTGGCCAACTCTTCTTTGATGCCTCCTTTTCGGTCTATAATAGCTCCGAGATATTTAAAGTGGTCGACCTTCTCCAGGACCTGTTCTCCCAACTTAATCTGATGTTTTCTTTCTTCTCGTGATATCACCATGGATTTTGTTTTAGAGCTGCTTATGACCATCCCTCTCTTCTCAAGCTCTTCCTTCCAGACTTGCAGGTTGGATTGGAGATGTGCCTCTGATTTAGCAATCTGGGCAACATCATCAGCAAATGCCAGCTCCGAAATATAGACCTGTCTCATCTTCCAGTACCCCACTGAATACTTTCTTGTTCTCTCCTTACATGCCTTGATGACATCGTCCATAAGGAGTATGAAGAGGTAAGGTGATAGGATATCACCTTGTCTTACACCAGTGGTGGTCCTGAACTTTTCTGACTTATGGTTTGCTGTCCTCACATAATTTCTGCAAGACTTGTAAAAGCTCTGTATAGCATGAATCAGAGGTGCTGGAATATTCTTCCTTGCCAAACAGTCCCAAAGTTTGTAAAGCTGCTATATTGGCCATCAATTGTTAAAGTCAGTTTTAGTGAAATGGGTTCTTCCTTGTGATGAGGATTCTTATTAATTATTTTGTGCCTTATACTTATCATTGTTCTTGATTTTTCTTGGCTATCGTGTTGTTGTTGTTTATTCGCGAATGGTGGTGAATGACTTCAATATAACTGGATGAAGCTTACAACTCCGTTTTGATAGAGTCCACAAAAATCATATAATTTATTACGTATACAGAGTTCATCGGATTCATGGCATAAATATTATGCATTCAATCTGTGTAGTCCATTACAGTTCAGTGCAGTCCTTTAGATTAATATCTGTATCGTCAACAAAACTAGGCTGTATATACGCGATGCCGACGAACGGAACATCCGATCGTGATACCTAGAAGTGTGGTGAACCATTATTTAATAATAATAAATTACTCCCTTCTATTCCCAATCCAAGGGAAAATATGCATCAAATACGTTGCTCCTTCATTGCATTCATTAATAATATGGCCGACCCCTTGGCCTATCTTCAATAAGGACATCTGCACGACTACAATATATTGGGAGCGTTGAAGAACACGTCTGCATTTGACGGATTCCAAAATATGAAGGGTGTAGAAAGATCGTTGTCATGCTGTAGCATAACAACGCCCCACGTCATGTCTAACCATAGACAACTATACAAATTCGTGTTCAATAAAAATATCTTTAAGTACAAAGTATCTTTTGTTTATAGCACACTAATATGTTAACGCGTAACTTTAAAATGCTAACATATTGTAGTGGCCAACATAATTAAACATGTCGTAACAGTCCTACTTTTCCAGTATAGTGTTCTCCCTTGTCCTCCTTTCCATGAAAAAAAAAAAAAAAAAGTGAATGTTGTCCTCCTTTTTGCGTTGAACGATAAGATCAGCTTAATATAGATGCTGTAGCTGAGAATAGGCACCGTTTTGTCACAGGAATTTGTTCTTATAATGCCCTAAGGAACACTTTAGTTCTGCAAAATGACTTTTCTTTTGTGTAATGCGGCAGAAATTAGAGTGAGCTTAAACCTCCTCATTAAACCTACTTAGTAGGAGCTTCTCAAGAGGTACGCGCCATCCCTCGCGCGATATGATAACAAGTGTAAAATGACTCTCTTCGGATTACATCGTGTTATCTTTCACCTCTTTAAGTGAATCATTAACCCTAGAGCTAAAGTTCTTTTATATTTGGACATGCGCCCTAATATAACCGACTAGGTTGAACGGGACGCGCCTCGCCAAAACGAGGCAAAACTTTAAAAAAAAAAACAAAAAAAAAACCTCTTTAAGGAACTTAGGCTTTCAACAAATTCATGCCAACTGTTCATGTCTGGTGCTATCCGTTCTAAATTTGTTCCACATCTTCTGTATTACTTTAATGTATGTCTTCAGTTACCTTCTCCGTGTGTTTTCCACATCTTCTGTATTACTTTAATGTATGTCTTCAGTTACCTTCTCCGTGTGTTTTCCACATCTTCTGTATTACTTTAATGTATGTCTTCAGTTACCTTCTCCGTGTGTTTTCCACATCTTCTGTATTACTTTAATGTATGTCTTCAGTTACCTTCTCCACATGATTTTGTATTACTTTGAATGTGTGTTTTCCACATCTTCTGTATTACTTTAATGTATGTCTTCAGTTACCTTCTCCGTGTGTTTTCCACATCTTCTGTATTACTTTAATGTATGTCTTCAGTTACCTTCTCCCTGTGTTTTCCACATCTTCTGTATTACTTTAATGTATGTCTTCAGTTACCTTCTCCGTGTGTTTTCCACATCTTCTGTATTACTTTAATGTATGTCTTCACTTACCTTCTCCGTGTGTTTTCCACATCTTCTGTATTACTTTAATGTATGTCTTCAGTTACCTTCTCCGTGTGTTTTCCACATCTTCTGTATTACTTTAATGTATGTCTTCAGTTACCTTCTCCGTGTGTTTTCCACATCTTCTGTATTACTTTAATGTATGTCTTCAGTTACCTTCTCCCTGTGTTTTCCACATCTTCTGTATTACTTTAATGTATGTCTTCAGTTACCTTCTCCGTGTGTTTTCCACATCTTCTGTATTACTTTAATGTATGTCTTCAGTTACCTTCTCCCTGTGTTTTCGGTCCTTCTATACCTCTTTTACCCAGCAGGTCCACCAAAAAAAAAAAAAAAAACAAACAAACAAACAAACAATTGCCTGGTCTGTCTTTAGTACTATTATTTTTAAAGGTTTGCTATGCTATGAAGTGGTTTCTGCAGTGTTATACTCCAACGCTGACAGAGATACGATTTTGCGAAGGTGCTCCAAATATTTCAAAAAAAAAAATTATTTTCATACACCCAACCTGGCTACTAGACACAAAATATTTCCACTCTCATAAATGACAACTGACTCCTAATTCGCGGAACGCTGTTATATAAAGACTATTTCTTATCGCTTGTTCCGTTGCTTCTTCGTTGGTTCTTCTCGTCAGGTCCGTATTGGTGATCTCGTCATACAAATGCAATCCTTCTCTACAACGCAAGCACTTGTTTAACAAAGCCTATAATTTCTTTTTCTCCTCTTATTGACACCATCTTTATAACCATTTCTGGCAATTATAAACATCAGACGAGCCGGTTACTCTAAAACAGAAACTTTGATTTGTAATGGATCTTCTTTGTTTTCTGTCTTATCTTGACAGTTGGCCCCGATAAAGTATGGCATATCCAGATATTCATCTTTCCTTACTACATTGCCTTCATCTTGCTTTTTTACAATTTCAGTTTATTCTGTTACCGCTTTCCATTGGCCCAATTTTTATATTCTTCTTTAAATATTTTTTCATTGTTTTTTCG
The DNA here is from genome assembly GCA_024509875.1 of Oreohelix idahoensis. NCBI lineage: Eukaryota > Metazoa > Mollusca > Gastropoda > Stylommatophora > Oreohelicidae > Oreohelix > Oreohelix idahoensis. The sequence goes on from JAMPIV010014582.1 coordinate 78,244, forward strand.
AGGAAGTCTTTGTTTTCGTCTGTTCCCGTGAGATGCACCCAATTCTTCTACATTTCCACACTACAAAAGCCTCAGTACATTCTTCTAACTGCCTTTTCATTGTCCACGACTCTCCTCCATCCAATAATGATAATTATAATGTTCTTTCGTGACTTTCCACTCTGCTTTTGCTGTTTCTGATGAAACTTCATTTATATCACATTGCAACTGTCACCGTCGTAAAGAGTTATAATTTTTCTTGAGCATAACCTGGTCGCCGAGCCCCAGACGTAGACGCCATCGTTAGATTGTTTATTATTAAACAAGCACCAACCCTGCTCTGATTTTTCTGTCCTTTATTAATCCATGTTTTTTTCTCTCATATATTTTAAGACCTGCTTAATGACACTGTTGCCAGATGATATTTCGTGAAGGAAAAAGGTAAACTTAATCACGTAGTAGACACATCCGTAGGGGATTATCTCTAATGAGACTTCACCATACTAGGTCACTAGGTCAAGATTTTTTTTTAATGTGGCGGGTTGACCAGTTCCCTTCCTTGCTCTTTTGCCCTTTCTTACTATAGTGCAGAGTCAGGTACCCATTTACAGCTGAGTTATACTGGAGCGTTATGCTACTATGTGAAGGATTCTCTAGATTATTCGTAATCTATTTGCCTACACCCGACCTCGCAAATAGACTCTAAGCATTTCCGCTCCCAGAAACGATGACTGACTTTTTATTTACTGAAAACTGTTACAAAAATACCAGCCATAATTGAAGATTGATTCATTAAACACGTGATTAACACCCATACAATTATCGATTTTTCAGTTATTTAAGTCTCCCTCCCCCACGAACCACATGACAAGCCTCAGTCTAGTTAATTTGGCTCCCAAGAGCCGTCTGGCACGGAGGTTGTTATCAGATTTCATCACACCGACATTTTACATGATATTAAACAAACTTATTTGTTGTGCATAAGACTTAGACCATTAAAAATTTTCTTCCATCTATTTCCAACATTTTAAAAATATATTACAAGATATTTTCTTATAAATATATCTTAGTTTTCTGACTATTTCATAACATCAGTGAAAAGATTGACACAAGTTTATGCGAATAATAAACATCAACGTATATATTAAAGTTACTCGTAAGAAATAAAGAAGTAGAAAGCTAGTTAACAGAAAGGTGATAAGAATCAAACCCATGACCATTTGAACGGTGGCATCGTCTCTTTATGCTGTGAATTGTGATAAAACGCACTGCCAGCTGAGTACCATAAATATTGAGCTTTGCGGACAGTGATCATTGTCACGACCACTCCACGCAACTATGGAATATAGGACCGGGAAATTACCCAGACGTCACTAAAAAACTTAAAAAACTCATTAAAAGACTCGGAGGCAGTGCAACAGACAATAGAAATGGCAAACAGAGGGCTACAGATCATAGACCAACCAGACTCCAGGGAAAATTTAAACTGTGGTGCCTCCAGTTCATGTTGATACCTAGGTTGCTGTGGCCACTGCTTATAAATGAAATAAGCACCAGTACAGTGGAAACTATAGAGCAGAAGGTCAACACGTTCATGAGGAAATGGCTAGGGGTACCACCAGGTCTGTCACTGTACTGCAAAAAGTCAAAACTTGTGCTTCCTTTCAAGTCAGTTGTTGAAGAGTACAAAGTGGGAAAGGCAAGGCATGCAATGATGCGGCGCGAGTCAGCTGATGACGTAGTTAAGTCCATTCAGCCAACACTGAAAACGGGAAGGAAGGGGAGAGTGGAAGAAGCTGTTGATGCTACCCAAGAGTCGCTCAAACTGAGGGAGGTAATCGGATACACACAAACGAATAGACGTGGATTTGGCAATGGAGACATCCGCTGGTGGTCCAAGGCATCAAGCAGGGAGCGCAGAGACATGGTAGTTCAGAAGATACGAGGAGCTGAGAATGATAAGAGGTTGCAAAAAGCAGTGCAGCAGGCCCAATATGGCCAATTGACTACATGGGAAGGAGCCCTGCAAAGGTCCTTGACATGGAATGATATATGGTGTCACAGTATAATAACTACACTTTCATTATGACATTGTCCTCTTATTAAGTCGTACACAACTGCGAGAGGTCACACAAATAATACCCGAAGGCGTGCTGACAATCTACCTTTTAATGATCACAATACTACACATATAACCTCAATAATCACAACCAAAAACCATCTGATTGGCTCAACACAGCCCGCTACCATCAGATTATGCAAACAACGCTGCCTAAAACTAATAATCATAAGGCGAGCATAAGGAAATTAATTACGGCTATTCTAGCCGGCTAATTGACATCTTTCTTCTAAGGCTTCCTGTTCAATCCGCTCACTGCACCCATTTGCACCGTTTCCTTTAAATCTGATGTGCGCAACATAAGATATTTTTATTCCTTCAAAGCCTAGGTGCGCAACATAAGATATTATGTGACATATGGCATATGGCACCTCTTAGGCTCAGCTTCATTATTAGATCAATGTATGAGCTCCTGCCATCGGCCACAAACCTTGTGAGATGGGGAAAGTCGGATGATGAGCAGCACCCCCAATGCCAGGAAAGGCACACACTTGAACACGTGCTTTCAGCTTGCAAAGTGGCATTAGGGCAAGGGCGATACACATGGCGCCACAACAAAGTGCTGAGCTGGTTACGACAATAGATCTAGCAAGGATGAAGGCGAATAGCATAGTCAGGCCAAACACCGCAAATACATACTTTCTGAGCAGGAAAGTCAGCACATCCCAAACCGAGTAAATCAGGTAGCAGTTTACCATCTCTTCTTGACTGTGCAAATGACTGGGAAATGGCGGTAGACCTACCTGGACGAGGGGCATATCCAGAGAGTATCAGAAAATCTCGAAGACGGCCTGATATAGTGCTGCATTCTTCATCATCGCAGCAGGTTATAATGATTGAACTGACCGTGATATTTGAATCCAGATTGGACGAGCAACATTCGTTCAAAATTTGAATCCAGATTGGACGAGCAACATTCGTTCAAAGCGGCAAAGTATAGTGATCTGGCCGCGGATCTGAGACACGATGGGTTCACTGCAAGGATCATGGCTTTTGAGGTGGGTGCAAGAAGGCTCGTGGCTGCGTCTATGTATGTTTTATTGAAACTGTTGGGTCTGAGAGGACAGTCGAGAACAAGGGCACTGAAGAAGCTTAGTGAAACTGCGGAAAGAGCATCATGCTGGCTGTGGAACAACCGCAATGGGCTATGGAACTCGTTACAGTAAAATCTAGCCCCATGTGGTGGATTTAGATGTTATGAACTGTTGTTGTTATGTATTTATATTGTACTGAATGAGGTCAGCTGTGAAGGCCCCTGAGTATAACAATTATTAGGGTGAGTTCTCAGGGAGCCTTTCTGCTACCACCTTATGATCTCATTCAGACTTATTCTTGACTAGTATGTATGATGACTACGTATAGTGTCTAGGGTTATGAACCTGTGGTGTGATGGTAATTTAATACTAAAACACACACACACACACATAAACAAATATTAATGTCTATGATCAAATGAACTAACACCGTGTTTGAAATTTTGGTATTAAACTATTTTTTACAATTTTATTTTGTCCTGAACCTAGTATTCTTCTGGTCAGGACTTTCAACTCAAATGGAATCAATTTATATACTTCTATGCAAGGCAATTTCACAAAAGGGACAATCTGTCCAAACACATATTCTAAAATCTAATAATGGTGTTAAAATATTTCTAATACTACTGTTAAACTAGCACTGGATGACGGGTCGGGATTCTGTAATCACTCCCATGTCTTTATTTCACAACTTTTAATTTTAATTTCTTGGGTGGAAATAGTTTTATTTCTTTCAGTTAGGAAACACTAATTTTCGTTGATGAACGGTCATGTGCCAGATGATATACTTATCTAGCACATGAAGTAGCTGTCAGTTGTCACTCCGGCCAACGGCCACTGTTGTACTTGTCCAAAAGTAATAGGGTAGACAGCGTGTACACCTATCACTACTGGAATACAAAGTCTTCTCAAATTCTTCACTCAGAAATCTGGCACCGGACTAGTGCCAGACAAAAAAAAAAAACCCTGTAACATGAAATTATGTTTCCTTGTTTACATCATGTTTAATCTACTATTTCCACAAATTATAATACATGCAAAATAAAAGACCTGGGTCAGATCTATCTGACCAACCCAACTCATCCACATAACAAGGTGTACCAGTTTTTCACATTCCTCTCCTCTAATGGCTGCACTGTATCTGCCATATTATCATTAATCTCTTTTTTCCATACAATAAGGTGGGTGATATGTTTCCACCTGACCACCTAAGAAAACATTTGTATTCTACATCTCTGGTAGTTTGTTATAAGATAAACCAACCTCTAGGCCCTGCAGAAGTCAGTTAGGGACATCGACTATGTACTTACTGTCGTAATATTTATCATCTGGCAGTATCTCTCACTCACATTTTAAAATAAAATATTAATAATTTCTGCCTTACCACGAATTCAATGAATAAACACAGGAACAATGACCATGGCACAGATTCAGCTTTGCTGCCGGTTTGACTATGAAATTTTTATGTCTTTACTTTAATTTTAGTTAAAATTCATACTTCAGTACATCGTCCTGGCTGAGGGACAGTATTTCTGCAAATGGCGACGAGCCTTCTAAGTTTTCAGTAATATTAAATGTGTTGGCCAATGAGATCGGACGACCTCCAATTTTAATTTGAATTTGAAAAATAAAGCCAAAATTACACACTAAAGTGGTGTACCTCTGTCGGTCGGTCCGTCCCGATCTTGGCGTTAGTTAAAAATAGACTTGCTTTTTGGCCTAATACATTTGCCTCTCACTCCTAAAGAGTTCCCCATTTGGACTTTGACCCTCCCTCTTCTGCTTCTTTTCAACAACGCGTGCAAACAATTGTCCCCGATAGTGAATGCAAAAACGAGGGTCTGTCCGACTGCCTGTACGAACCTATATAGTATTTTGTCAATATCTTTAGTATTAAGGGGGCGATTTTGAAAAATGTAACATATTAGTTATCAGGAGATCATATTCTATCAAACTAATTAGGTTTTATGGCCCCATTCCCAGTAATAATGAATTCCATATATTTTCCATATTATTTGGCAACTTATACTTTTATATAAATACGCCATTTTGTCTATGCTATGTGTGTGGTTATATATGTCAAACTGCATGCCTATGAAACGAACAAGTATTGGCTTTTTGTTGCATTTTCAAATCTGCCAAAACCAATGTCGCGCATATTTTTCAATTTATTGCTTCCAAACCACGCGAGTCAGTGTATCATTTTCCGTCTCTCCCCTCCAGATGAAAACCGGACTGTTTCGTGCAATGTTCTAAATTGTCCTTCAAGGACGTTAGGGAAAGCTTTTTAGTATTCATTTATTCTTCGTTACTGTTTCTAACAATTCTGGCCTAATGCTTGCAGGCGGGGCGAGACGAAACCTCTTTCAACTCCACTAATTTTTAGTTTCTACATTTTTGTAACTATACAAATACTCTCAAATGGGATCGGTGATCAATTTGTATCGTTTATGCCTTTACACCCCACCTGCGGTATGAGTTTGGCGATTTCTAACTCCGCAATACATCGGGTTTTTCATGGTTGTCAATTGGTGAAAAGGACGGCGGGCGTAACAATGTTGTTGTTGTTCGTTTCTCTTTCTACTATGTTTGCTGTGTCATACTTCTATCTCGTTCAACCTGAATTTTGGTTATAATTGCCTGGGGCTAAATAGGGGTGTTTCGTCTTCACTGGTCTCGTTCTATTAGTCCTGGACCGCTGTCCTGGTCCTGAAACGGGATCCTGCTTGTTTCTGCTTTGTGTCTGGTTTCCTCTTTGTCCGTTTGTCAGCGTGCAGCTTGTGTAGCTCTGTCATCGTGCGTGTTTTTTTCTGTAGTCCTGCCTCAACTCTGGCTCGTTTAGGCCTTTGAGGGTGTTTCTACACTACCTTTCTGTTGCTTTTGTTCTTCTTGCTCTCCTCTGTACCTTGCCCCTGTGGACAGTGCTTTTTCAAGATATTTTCGTAGTAGCTGTTTCTAGCGTTTCTGGCGCTAATGCTCTGGGGCAGTCTTGATTGAGTACCAGCACAATTTACCGGCAAACTGTACGATGTCGATTGTGTCATTTGGAGTGCATTTTCGTACGTCAGTCTTTTTGTAAGGATATCCTCAACGATCCTTCTCTCTGACTATCAATTCTGTTGGTATTTTCTTCAGGTTCTCTGCCTTTACCTCTGTGATTTTAAGTTTGGTTTTCGATGTCAACTTCTATCTCGTGTTTGATGGATGACCAATTCTCTTTGAGTCTTGTACTTCGTTCTCTGCCACCACTGTGAGTTTGGCGATGTCAACTGGATTTTCTTTGGACCGGATTCTCGTGTCATTGAGGTTTTTGTTTCCTGTAGCATTGCCTGGGAAAGCACTGTACTCCATTTTCTGGCGCTCCCTACTGCATATCTATTCCAGTTATCTTCACCGCTGTCCTTGTCGTCTACGGGTATCCTGAGTTGTTTCTGCTTTCGTTCTGCTGTTAACAATCCTTTTCATTTCGTTGATTTTGTCAGCTTGTGTAGTGTTTGAGCTCCGGTCCATCGTTTGGCATCTTTGAAGGGTATTTCCTTTACAGGTTGTTTTCGGTAGTTTTCTTTGTAGTCCTCCGTGCAATCAGGATTGGGCCCAGGTTTTTGCTTCCACCTCAGGTGAAGTTAGATTTCAGAGGCTGGCTCGCTAAGAATTCACGCCTCGTCCGCTTCACGCAGGCGTGTCAGTGGTGTACTGCGGAACGACAGCAATAATTTGTCTTCACTTTGTTACTTTCACAATTGCCTCCTGCTGGCGGAATTTGGGATTTTAAAGCTGCATCCAAGGTGGAATGGGTTCATTTTTTACACAAGACAACAGGAGGCTAAGACACTTGGGAGTCATGACCCAGGTGGGCCCGCAATAATTTGTTCTTCACTTTGTTACTTTCCCCCCCCCCCCCCCCCCCCCCCCCAACCTTAGAGTGTAAAGGAGAATAATGGCCGAAACGCTTGTTCGACGGGCGGACCACTTCTGATTATAAGATTGCCTCCTGTTGTATCGCTCTGTATATAGTTTCCTATCATCATGGAAGAATAAGAAGCGTACATAAAATCTGGTAGGTTTCTATGGTAACACACTTTAATGAACAATTGAGTTGTCTGGGTTAAACTAAAAACTAACGGGGACAGAGTTTATTACCTCCCAGATTCGATTATCGATTAATTAGTTCATAACCGTCCATACTTCGATTATAATCGATTCCAGTTAGTTAATGACCGTACAGACATTGATTACACTAGTCAACAACCAAAATGTACCAGAAATGAAAATAGCTGATCTTAACTAATTTTGGTGTGCTGAAAACGAAAATGACATTAAAAAATGTTGATTGGCTCTAGTTTTCAAGATATATGCTACTAGTTTATTTAATTACGGTCAATTTATATGTATGACGCAACTGTTGTGGGCGATTGCATAATTTTTTCTAATGACCAATAAAAATGTAACTAGAAGTTGATGATGCAATCCTACCTATGATTACATCACCTCTGTGTATAAATATCTTATCTCTGATAAAATTTTGCCATTAGTTAGTGCATTTGTCCTTATCAAAAGTATCATAGTTAGAAATGCCTAGGACATGTGTGAACAGTGCTAATAATTTATGTTATATATGTGGTGAGGTGACATTTCTATCACAAAAACGAAATATAACTAAAGTGATTAAGAAGGCGTACAGTTTGTATTTTGGCTGCAGAATAGGAGATCAAGATAAGAGCTGGGCGCCACACATATGCTGCAATACATGCGCAGCACATCTTAAACTGTGGTTGACTGGCAAAAGGCAAGCTATGCCTTTTGTAGTCCCAATGATTTGGAGAGAGTCCACTGATCATCTCAACAACTGTTACTTTTGCATGGTCCCTCCAATTCGGAAAGGCATATCAAAGAAGAAAAAATGGACTCTGGAATATCCAAACATCCCCTCTGCAATACGTCCGGTACCACATGGCGATGACCTACTAGTTACCAAAGTGCCAGAATCATTTTCAGCTGCTTCCACTGATGAAGAAGAGGACATTGGTGGTCCTGAACCATCAACCTCAAGCGACCCAGATTTTGAGCAAACTACATCCACTAAACCACACTTAATAACCCAAGGTGAACTGAATGATCTTGTAAGATCTGAATTTACCGAAGAACAAGGCGGAGCTTTTGGGTTCCAGATTGCAACAGTGGAATTTCCTGGCAGAAGATGTTATAATTTCTGTGTATAGGAACCGCCAGAAGCCGCTTATTACATTCTTTTTCAAAGAGGGTGACCTTTCTGCGTGCCACAACATTTCTGGTTTAATGGCAGCCCTCAAAATCAATTACATACCGGAAGAGTGGAGGCTTTTCATTGATTCATCCAAGACGAGTCTTAAAGCTGTTTTGTTGAATAATGGTAATGTGTTACCGTCAATTCCAGTTGGTCACGCAGTTCATATGAAAGAAACTTATGAAAACATTAAGCAGCTTTTGAAGTGTATAAACTACGATCATCATCATTGGTCACTTTGCGGTGACTTAAAAGTGGTCGCTCTTTTGCTTGGACTACAGGGTGGATACACCAAGTACTGTTGATTTCTCTGTGAGTGGGATAGCCGTGCACGAAGTGACCATTACATCAGAAGACATTGGCCAATTAGGCAGTCATTGCAGCCTGGCAGTAAGAATGCTGAGAACCCAGCACTTGTCAACACCAGCAAGATTTTGTTGCTACCCTTGCACATTAAGCTGGGTCTCATGAAAACCTTTGTCAAGGCAATGGAGAAAACAGATGTGGCTTTCAAATACCTCATCAGAAAATTTCCAAGACTGAGTGAAGCTAAAATAAGAGAGGGAGTATTTGTTGGTCCGCAAATTCGAAAACTTCTTCATGATGACAAGTTTCTTTGCGTGTTGCATGGCAAGGAAAAAGCAGCTTGGCTAGCATTTAAGTCAGTGGTGGACAATTTTCTTGGAAACAACAGATCTGATAATTACAATGAAATTGTAGAAAATATCCTTCTGAAGTATAAGAGTCTTGGCTGCAACATGTCTTTGAAAATTCATTTTCTGGGTTCTCATCTGGATTTCTTTACGTCAAACTGTGGAGCGGTCAGTGATGAGCATGGTGAAAAATTTCACCAGGACATTGCTGCTATGGAGACAAGGTATCAAGTAGAGATGGCTACTGTGTGTATGTTTCGAAACAATGGTTCGACACAGTTTCGTACCCGAACGATTCGATACTGAGCCTTCTTGCCGTGTCGATACTGTATCGGTTCGTGTCTGCCTCGCTGTTTTGCAGAGTAGAGATGGCTACTGTGTGTATGAGTCAAACAATGCACCGAGTCCGACACATGGACACAGTTTCAGTTCGTTTCTGCCTCGCTGTTTTGCAAAGAGACACACTGTATCACTTTCCGTGGGCCTTTGTAAAATTTGAATAAACCGTTCGGAACATTAGTATGGAATATCAAACATGTCATATTTTTCAAGGATGTGTTATGATGACTTGATTTTACAAGTGATATTATTTTTGCTGAGAAGTTATAGACACTGGAAATTGTGTCAGTGCTGAAGTTGTCAATGTTTTAGGCGCTATGTTAAAGTTGAAAGTGTCCGTGTGTTCGTATAAATGTAATGGACACTTTATTAGTTCTGCTGATATCTGTGTAGGCCTACTCGGTGTGGATTTGAATCATTGTCTACCAAAACTAGCTTACTCTAGTTTGATATCATGTGTTATTATTACTGTTGTTATTATTATTATTGTTTTTTTTATTATTTTCCCATATACTGCAGCTATCATCATATCTACGTTTTATTTCATCATAATGAAGACTTGTGTAAAAATATTGAATTGTGGTCACACGAAACGCCATAGATTTTCACACACGACAGTAAAAACTGAGAAAATTGTCTCACACAATTCATGTATACCCGCCCCGGTACTGTTTATAAGAGACTTCTTTCTCCCCTATTATACGGGCAATTGTGTCGACACACTGTTTCGACACACTGTTTCGACACAGTATAATTAATTGAGCCGACTGTCTCGAAACAACGGAGTGTATCGATTCGCCCACCTCTAGTATCAAGGCAATTGGAGCCCTTCAATGCTTGCTGATTACTGTTGGACTGTGACAAGAGACGCCTCATCGATTGACTACAAGAAGAAAGCAAAGAGAGCTTGAAGAGCGACTGAATAATGACGGATTGGGTTCAAATGTGCCTTTTTAAAACATGATATGTGAACTTTAAATAATGTTTTTATTTTTTCTATCATTTTATGTTGAAATATCAATTAATTGAGTATGTAACCACAATTTTTATAATGCTAAAGTAGAAAGACTAGCTGTTCACCCCAGAGAATTAAACAAGCATACATTATTTGTATTACTGTAATGTAAATTCATCATTTAAAAAAAACCCAGAGCCAATTGGTGAATTTCATTATGATATTTGTAATCAGCATGTCAAAATCAATAAGAAATGGTGTATTTAATTTCTGGTACAAAAAACTTTTGAAAATTTGTTGACTAGTGTTATTTATTCCCAAGCACTTTAATAACAGCACATACATTAATTATTGATTTTCCGGCAACTTTAATAACCATACATACATTAATGTATGCAAATGTAACAGAAAATGAAATGCCCAATTGTCCACTATCGACGCAACCTGCCTAAGGAAAATCCTTCGAATTTTTTGGCCGAGTACCATCTCCAACCAGGAGCTGCTTACACGGTGGAGTCAAAATGGCATCCACACCAACATTGTAGGCAGACGCTGGAACTGGGTTGGCCATGTCATCAGAAGGGACCCTGATACCATCACCAGAACTGGTGTACTATGGACCCCAGTAGGATGGCGAAAGAGAGGCAGACCAAAGACAACCTGGCGGAGAACAGTGGAGGCTGAGATGCAAAGCATAAACCAGAGTTGGGGCACGGCACGAAGGATGGCGACTGACCGAGCAAAATGGGAACAGTTTGTTGCTGCCCTACAAGACGCCACTAGGCATGATGGCCACCGACTGCTTTGTCAGTGTCATGATATTCATGACGTGTATACACGTGTGTGATTAGAGAATGGTGTAACCTGTTTAGAGTGCACTTGAAGTATGCAAGCTTGGAATGTTATATTTAAAGTTCACTGTTACAAGCACGTAGCTTGGTACAGAATACTCAGGGGCGTTCATGTGTGAATCACGGTTTACGGGCACATGAGAAAAGCGTGCGAAGTGAATGTAGTTAGCATACTTGTCAGAGAAGTATACTGAGCTGTTAAGGGGAGTCTGTGGCCATCCGTCGTGGGAGACGGTCGGTGTTTCTAGAGTATGTGAATAGTGTTTGTGATTTTGATTATGATATATTGGATGTGACGCGATGATGTTCCGCGTTAGGTGTATTTACAAGGCCTTTATATATTGTTATTTACCAGCGCGTTGTGTTCTGTCCCACGCTTGGAAGTGGATGGATTAAAAGGCACGTCGTTTTCCCGTGTCAGAAGGAGGTCTATTGTAAGACCGTTATATGTTATTGTTTGAAGGCGCGTTGTTTGCTTTTCCGCGCCAATAGGAGGTCTACGTTATAAGACCCTGTCTGTTCCAGTGTTTGGAAGCCTAATAGGAGTTTTGATAGAAAACTTGTGTGTATCGACACAATAAGCGCGTTGTGGTTTTCCCTTGCTGTGAAGTTCTGGAGGAACTTGGATGCCTGGTGATTAGACCAGAGATAGAGATATATGTGCGAGGGGTGAATGCCGCACTTACATTGAATGCAGTTGCTACAAGTACGGTAGGATGACTGTACTACATATTCTAATGATGCAAGTATTTTGTACTATTGTTACTGATGTCCAGGACTATGCTGTTGAGATTATATGTATGGAGCTGTGACCCAGACTTCTGTCAAGTTATTCATTTGCGTACGTACTGTCTTGAGTGTCCGTCCAATTTATACACCAAATATTAGACAGTAAGATGCTTAACAAAATCTAGCTCATTATACTGAAGAACAGTACGTAACAAGTTCCGTAACAGTCAGTCAGGGATAAAAGATCTACGAAGAAGAAGACACACATTATTGTTTTCCTGGCTACTTAAATGACTGTATAGAGATCGATTATTGATTTCCCTGCTCCTTGAATGACTGTATAGATATCTATTATTGATTTCCTTGCTACTTGAATGACTGTATAGAGATCGATTATTGATTTCCCTGCTACTTGAATGACTGTATAGAGATCGATTATTGATTTCCTTGTTACTTGAATGACTGTATAGAGATCGATTATTGATTTCCCTACTACTTGAATGACTGCATAGAGATCGATTATTGATTTCCCTGCTACGTGGGTGACTGTATAGAGAACGATTATTGATTTCTTTGCTACTTGAATGACTGTATAGAGATGTATAGAGATCGATTATTGATTTCCCTGCTACCTTATTGACTGTTCACACTTTCATTATTGATTCCCCAGTTACTTACTTACTACACATACACTGATTATTGATTCCCTAGTTACGTAATGACTGTGCAGATATTACATGATTCCCCAACAGTTATTTGACGAACGTCCTGACTTTGATTATTATAGATTCCCTAGTTAATTAATAACTTCCCAGATTTAATTTTACTGACTACTTACTTACTTACTTAGTCGTTCCCCTTCTACCGTGAGGTGTAGAGGTTATTTACTGACTTCCCAAATACAAAATGAGGACTGTAATTTATTACTGACATCTAAACTACGTAACAATCATGTAAATGTATGTTTGATGCAGTACTTTTACTGGTCGTATACTAGCATCCATTCATGATTGTAGAAGGTATATTACGACGATAGTTTCATCTTGTCTTTTGCCAGTTGGTGCTTCCATCCCGCCGTTGTTTACAGTTGTTTTTACAGCTAGCTGCCCACCTTAAGCTATGCCATCAACCCCAGGAACAACCACGTGGGTTTGTTCCACGAATGATTTTTCAGTATTCTCAGCTAAACTCTATATCTGGGGGCCGTTCAGCCACCTAACGTCCAGTTCAGAGTACTTGGTTGTAGGACAGGCTACTCTAGCACTATTTGTTGAAGTGCAGCAATATAATGGCTGCATTTTACACATTTCCTACCTGCTAACATTGTGTGTGTGTGTGTGTGTGTGGATGTGTGTGTGAAGAGTGTTTAATTATCACTTTTTACTAACTCTTTACATGTCTTTTTTTAACTTCTTACCAGTATGTTATTTTTTGAGTGCCTTTTTCTTTCTCTCTCAACTCTCTCCCTTTCTCTCTCTCTCTCCCTCCCCCTCTCTCTCTCTCTCTCTCTCTCTCTCTCTCTCTGTTTTAAAATTTCTAACATACATGAAAATTTAAAATTATTTAAAACTTAACACACCAGCCTATGTCCCTAACACACACAAAAATGACCAGCCTAGGTCACTAACACACACTTGAAGGACCAGCCTAGGTCACTAACACACACTTGAAGGACCAGCCTAGTTCCCTAGCACACACATGAATGATGTCACAAAATGGATTTTGGGGCGACCTTTTTCCGATCTCTCTTTCACTACGGGAGTAATCAGTTACTTTTGTTGCACTGATTTTATTGCGATTTTTTCCGGGTCGCACCCTGTTCTTTCTCTGCTAGGCAGCAGATATTTCATTTTGTCAAAACATTTGACACTCCTTGTTGCTTTATACCTCCCATTTGCTAGACACGGCACAGCTTTGATGAGATTAAGCGCAGGTAAACCCATATTGATCTGCTTAGTTGTGTAGTGTTGTGTGCTTAAGCGAGAGATAACAAGATAAGTCGTATGTGCAACACATTTTGGGCAGACACGTACGGCATAATCGCTTCCTGTCCGACTTGCTATGACAAGATTACTTTTGATAGTAGCAATTTGTTACATCTGAAACACATTGTCGTATAAGTTTACAGACGTGTTGGTGAGTTCGCCTGCCAGGCAATTGGATGTTTCAATACCATATACGGAAGACTTGACCTCTGCATTATGTTGAAGATTTTTCCATGTCAGGTATATTTTGAAATGGCCCAAACCCAGCATGTTTGAAATGATTAGAGCTTTTTACTTAGCTTCAAAACACACAGATGCGGTGGCAGGACTGGAAAATAACCTGACACGCTTCAGTGTTAAGACTCTGTAAAGATCACTTGCCAAGACGACACAACCAGACCTTGCCAGAGTGAAGCCTAGAATTCAAAATTTCATTTTATTAGACCGGACCTTTTATTGGAGTATTTATCAGGAATTATAAAATAGCCTTGGAAATCTCTCATTTTAAATAAGGAAATCCGGAATATCTGAGAAAGCTGAAGACATAAAGTCAGAGAGGGAATTAAAGTTAAAATTAACGACCCCAAGTACTCGTGTAAAAAGGCATCGGCTAGTGCCTTAACTTCATTCATCTGAGCAAAAAAGTATGTGAGCCAGGATTGGCGTAAGTAGTCACTTTACATTTCATATTTTCATTACTAACATGTGAACTAATATATATATATTACCATGTGAATATTAATATGTGAAAATCGCTAGTGGATACCCCAGTCATTTGAGGCTGGCAACATCAGCGCATAGAATGATGATTTCATGAACCACCACTGCACGGGCTGGCGACTGCTTTATTGCTAGTTTCTTAAGGAGGATTAAACGCATCAGTAGTCCCAAGTTCCATATGGAGCAGGGAGGGAAAGATGAAAGAAACGATGTACATTTTAATTATAATACGTACAGTTTTAAACCAGTGTAAATTTCGATGTTAACATATTCACTTTAAAATTAATGGAAGTTTCAAACTTTTCAAATTAGTGTAAACATAAATGAAAATATATTCAATTTATATTGCGAACACTTTTCAAATAGTGGAAATGTAAATGTAAACCTATTCTATCTGTTCTATTAACCTTTTCATTTAAATGTAAAGAAAGTTTTCTCTCGAGGGATTAAAGTTAATTCTCATCGAGGGTAAATTCTCAGATAAACTAGAAATAACCCGTCAACATTGACAGGTTATTAATTATAGTGTGCTGTTTCTGTTACATGTATTACAGACCATACTATCACTACTGTGGTCATTTTATTGTAGGCGACCGTCATGGGATATTTGTAGTGAAAACTATATGGATGTATTAAATATGAAGACATGGAGTAACCTCACCTAAATGACATGTGGAGCAGTGATAATGATCCACTTACTTACTTAGTCGTACTTACTTACTTAGTCGTTCCCCTTCTACCGTGAGGTGTAGAGGTTTGGGAGAGAGAGCGCCAGACTATCCTATCGGCTGTCTTCCTCCTGGCCTGGTTCCGTTCTAGTCCTCCGTCCTTCAAAGATTGTCTAATGCTGTCCTCTTGTATATACCTTCAGTGAGTATCCCTTGTTTTTGGTGTTGCCAGTTACGAATTGTACATGAGGCAAAAGAGAACCAGGATGCCTTAAGCGATTCACGTGCAGAGCAAAGAGAGTCACAAGAGATAAAGAGGACAGAAGAGTTACAGATAAAAGAGAGAGAGAGAGAGTTAGAGCTACAAGAGAAGAAGATGAGAGAGGATAGAGAGGTAGAATTGGAGAAGGAGAGAATAAGGGTGGCTTTGGAAGAGAAGAAGATTGCAGCTGAAATAGAACTAAAAAAGATTAGAATTGGGTGCGAGTGGTCAGAGCTCGACTCCGATGGAGTCCGATCGTATCTTTTGGCTGCGTCTACCTAATTTTAACGAGAAAATAGACAGTATGGACTTCATCTCGAGAGGTTCGAGACAGTGCGTGTCCTGGAAGGCTAACAGAGATGAGTGGCCATCTCTATTGTCCACATTATTGGTTGGACCAGCGATGGAGACTTTTCACAGCCTCCGGCTGGATGAACGAGCGGATTATGACAAAGTAAAAGAGCGGCTGCTTCAGAAATTCCGTCTGACGACAGACGGGTACCGGACGCGGTTTAGGAACACAATGCCAAGTGCAGGCCAGGACTTCGAAGATTTTATTTCAAAGATCAAGCTTCTGCTGAATAGATAGATTGAGATGGAAGAAATTACAAAGGACTATATTGGCTTGGTTGATCTAATGCTACGGGACAAAGTGTTGTCGTCTTGCTCTACTGAGCTGGTAGCATTTTTCCAAAAGCGCCAGCCAAAGGACATTGATTCCATGGCACAGTTGGGCCACCATTATGTTCTGGCCCATCTGGGCAAACCCATCCATCGGTCGGCTCTGTCAGACGCCTTAATTGCAGGTGTCGGAAAAGTCCAGCGACAACCGGCGTGGCAACATCGGTTAGACGGGGCAGATAGCTTCCAAGAACAGAAACACAATAGGCCATCCCGTCCCTATCAGACATACAGAGGGAACCATGATACCTTCCGATCTCATCGAAGTGGCCGGTCGAACTGGAACAACCGGCAATGGAGAATCGATAGTGACGGGGAAGAGCGCCAAACGCATAAGCAAGTGCGCTTTGATGAGCCTCATGAGGAAAATAGGCAATTAAAAAGAAACCGGTCAAGCAGAGGAGTGGATCCTCAGAAAGTCGATCTTCCGACTCCGATGCGCGATCGTCACCGGTTAGCAGTCCCAGTAGGAGTCCGCATTGCGAATCAAAAAGGGAACACCATTGTTCCACGTGTAATGGCAAGGAACATAATACAGACGTGTGTGCCACCCCGATCGAACACGCAAATTCAGCGTATATATTGGACACAGCCAATAGCGAGGACTGTGTGGGGTGCCGATCTCTGTTTCATTCAGACGAGAGGGTATTGTTACGGTGCGGACATGCACTACCGTGCCTGTCAGCGGTCCATGAGACTGGAAATTTGGTGCTCCACAGAGGTGTGGTGGATGAGAAACCAGTCTCGGTGATGAGAGACACAGGTTGCACGACAGTTGGGGTTCGCCGTTCCTGTATCGACGAATCCTGCCTATCAGACAACACTGTAAAATGTACCACATTTGGGGGCAAAGTTGAGTCTTACCCCCAAGCGTGTATTAATGTGGACACCCCGTTCCTATCAGGTAAAGTGAACGCGTTTGTCCTCGACAAACCTGTCGCCGACTTGATCGTCGGCAATGTACAAGGGGTGCATGGCGTTATGGGAGACGATAAAGTGGTGTCCCAACGGCACTGTGTTCCCGTGGCTGACGATCAGGTGATCGCGTTGTCACCATCTGAGAATAGAGTGCATCAGCGACGGGGTGCGGGGCAGGCATCCAATGGTACTCAGAGTCCTGTGCCAAGGCGCAGGAAGAGAAACCCCGAATGTTCGTCTGAGGGCCTGATAGCGAGGGACCACACGGTGTGGGTCCGTAATGTCCCCCTGAGTGCTAGTTGTCGCACACTCAGACGAGTGTTTAACGAGGTCGCACCAGTGAAGTTCGGGGAGGTCTTGTCGTTGCGAGACAGTACGAAGATAGCGCGAGTTACACTCGCGAATAAATAGGATGCGTGTGATGCAGTCATGTGGAAGCACATGTCGTTGCTTCATAACCACCTGCTGATAGTCCAGCAATAGCAAGGGAGAGGTATCGGGTTTCGCGTTCAATTAGGTTGTTTCGGTTAACGCGAACCGAACTGTAGAGTCTGATCCACTCCACCAGTAATGTTATGCTAAATGAGGAGTATATAATGTTGTAGCGGACGTCCTGTCCCGATTGTAATTTTTGGAAAGAACAGGATCGACCGATGTTAAATGAGTTTGTAAATGACATTGTGTATAGTGAATAATTGTAAATCATGTACAGTTGATTCTACTTATACTTGAACAGCATAAGTGGAGGTGAGTTTGGTGTACACGGGTGTCATGTTACATGTCGCCATAAAGGAAGATTGTGTGATGTTGGTGAAAGGATGGGAGTGAGTAAATCTTGTTATAGAGAAATATTTCATTACCCCATGGAATAATTACGAAGATACCCGAGTGAGGCAACTAATGTCATTTTCCAGCTGCTATCAGCTCGGGGACATGTTTGTAACTCACCTTTAGGAATTTCACTAGATGGATTGTTGTTGTTATGTTAGATTGGTACGGGACAAGGATGGCACTGACAGGACACAGAAGAGTATGCTGTGATACGGCATTAGAGTTTCCGAACTGGTCATCGGGTTAGGGCCCAACATCCTCCGGATGGAAGAAAACTCCGTTTTCTTTCTGGGGGTGGTGGATGTCACGGCACTATTTCGCTGTACGAGAAACAATTGTTTCTCACGCTTGTTCGGGAGCCGGAAATAGCCGAGTGACGAGGTCATGTGACCAGTTGAAATCTGGGCGCGAAAGCCATGTATTCGGGTATCGGACATTGGTGCGGGGATGACATGTCTATGAGCTGAGGCTGTCTGCCTTTGATGGAGTTTCGGGAGACAGCTTGTGCCTTGAACGCCTTGTCCTGGTGCCAACATGTGTAGGGGTAGTTAGCTTCATGGTGATGTAGATATTTCGTTTTTGGAAATGTAAGTATGATCAATTTTTGGCCATTTGTACTTCATCTGGTTCGCCGCTTATTTGTGGGCGAAATTCATAGGGTGGGGATAGGTTGCGTTGTCGACCATGTTCTAGCGCCTATTAACTTGTAGTGCTTATGTGGTGATTCAGTGTATTTCCCATTATGGCCGATTGTTGGCGAAGTGATGTTTTTGATTAATAAAGGAAAGCTCACTATTCAGCAGAGTTATTTCTTGTGTCAGCCAGTGTGCATGTGGTCATTCCCTAGTGTATACGAGTCACAGAGTTTTTTCATACAGTAAATCCACACGGCAATGGTACAGCCTTACTAGTAGGGAAGATAGAGAGCTAGCACTTCTCCCACCCGATTAAACAGGCTTCTGACAATTTACAAATCTGCCAAGAGTAATCATGTGCGAAGGTCACCCCACCTCCCGATGCTAGACCTAGTATAGTAAGTCTCTAACACTTCACTCCCCTGCGACAATATTTGCTATGTGACTCCCTTTACCTTTTACTATGATATGTAGCTGCCTGGGTAGGTCAACTTTTAGCACAGTTTCTAGCGATGATGATGGGACGTTTGAACTTGTAAGTGTTCTGTTGGGGATTTTAGTTGTTGCTTATATTTCTTAAATATTATCAGTTAGTGTGTTATGGTATTATTCTCAAGTCAAGTTACGCAGTAGGGTTTGTCTCAGTGTACCGGGCACATCCCTGGGGCCCCGGCACATATTGGGCTCCCAAAAAGTATTGGTCGGAAGACATATTCACTTTTATCTATAACCTTTCTAATGTCCTGTGTTAAACGTTATAGCGTGCTCCAGATTGTCAAGACAGAAATGGAAGGGATGAAGGTGGTCGAGCGGATAGCATATGACAAGTGGGCTGGCACACATTTGGTGAAGGCCTATACTCCCTCAGGAGGTAGTTGCAATGATCAAGTAAGTAGTAACATCTTTGATACAGATATGCCGTATATTCATTATTGTGGTTCAGCTCATTATACAAGGAGTGTCCCACTTAATTTGTGCCCGCGGCCGCTTATACTCGACACTGGTCCGTCTATCATAAAATGCCATGTCCCTAGTTGCAGTCTGAAGACAAATGTAGAATGCATTGTGAAAGGTAAAAATGTGACCAGAAGAAAATAGAATGTAGATTGGAAGAACACAAATGATGGTGATGTTACTAAATGTAATTGTATGAGGCCAGCTGTGAAGGCTCCTGAGATAAAATGTAGTTGAGAATTGTCAGAAGGCCTTTCTTGCTACCACTACGACCTCACAATTAATTTTTTTTAATGAATGTGGCTACGTAAAATGTCTAGGGTTATCATATGTAGTGTGGTGTAATAGGTTATAGATATACCCACAGATATTTAACAAGACTAATAATATTAATAAATGTTAAAATACACTGAACTAACTCACGTGTGTAAAATTTCTTGATAGAATTATATTACATTTATTTTGTTCTGGATCAATTTTTTAGATTGACCAGAACTTAAAAGGATTTAGAGATTATGAAAGAAATGCATGGAATATTATATCATAAATGCAATAGTGTACATATATATGTACTATACTAGTTAGTTTTATTAAAATGTTCTAGTAGTCATCTACTTGGGAGGATAGTTAATGTTTGTGCTGTTGGGGTGGCCTCATCACACCTGTCTATATTGACTACACAGTGTCCAGAAAATGGTGGGAATTTTTATGGGGGTATTAGTAACTACACAGCGTTGGTGAATGTCCAGCAGACCAGAGGCTCACTCATCTTGTAGTTGTAGCTCTGGTGCTGAAATCTGATGGTCCCACCTCTCCGTGCTGGCGGGCAATAATGGTGGTCTCTGTCACAAGTACTGCACAGATACACTCGAGTAAAGTCACCAACTGAATAGACACTGCTTTGTTGACAACAGAAACTCACAGCTCTGCAATCAAAGTATGGGCCATGTGTCAAAATCTATTCTCTACCCACGTCTGGACACAACACTGACACAACAACCACATCATACAGACAGGTCAGATCTCTCTGACCAAACAGCACATTTACCATGGTGGTTTTACATCAGATAGATCCTCCCAGACTATAGATTCTGAAAAATATTTATTAGTTTTCTGCCCTAAAAGAGGATAGGTAATATGTTTCATTATTCTCAACACTTGATCTGTCTTGCCTAACCCTTGCTGGAGTTTATGTATATTGTTGGTCCCTAGACCCTGACTAGGGCGGGGGGTCTAGAGCAAATCCCTACTTGTTTGTAAGGCTAGATTTCGATATGGCAGTATCAAATCACTCGAACATGAAACAATATTCAAAATATATATAAGGAAATAATTTCAATCTTACCAGATTATGAATAAATAACACAGAATTGCTAGCAAAACTCAGCTGAGCTGCTGGCTATAGTATGGCGTCCCTAAACTTCTTTCACTTTCTTTCATATGGAAATCACCACACTTTAAAATCTGTGTCTATCACTGAACAACTATTGAAGAATGGCCCCACTTTCGCGTCTGAGCGCTAATGATATGATTGTCTGTGGCCAATCACTGCCTAGGTTTATTTGAATTTCAAATTTCCTACACTAAAGTCATTTCAGTCATGCTTCAGTCAAGTATGGATGGTTATCTGTTAGTCTGTCCGTCTCTACTTGTGTTTCTACAAAATGTACTCGATTTTTGAACCAACCTTTCTCTCCCCTCCAAAATTTTGTCGTTAAAAGTTATATTTAGACACAGCCACCACAATATCCCGTCTCTTCCATACTAAGTAGATTTGAACACCTGCGTCTCGAGGTCGTGTTTTTTTGTGCAATTAGCGACACTTTTAGATTCAATACAGTCTGTCGATGATGTGAACAACACTGTCTTTTGTCATTATCTTCAATATTATCTATCCGTCTGTAAAATTAAGACCATATTAGTTCACTGCTCAGAATGGGCCATCCGGCCAGCTAATTTTTATATTCCTAACATTAATATTAAGAAAAAAGTACTTTTTAAATTTTGTAATATTCCAAACATCTGCGTTTTAGCCGCTGAATTCAAATCAAGGGCTTGGTATTGCAAAAGCGTCCAATAAATGACTGTGGCGTAACATATCTATGGTCCCTTCTGTCGAGTTGCTTACTTTTTATGTCAACTTGGGAAACGTGACTTTTCTCCGTTCCCCCCCCAAATTGCGTCTCCTTAGCCTTTCTAGTCTCACGCAATCTTTCCAGTCATATTTTTTTCCTTTTTGATCCGCCGTTCCCCTCCTGTCTAGCAAGTCAATTTTTATGGAGGATGATGACCCGCGGTCTAGGCGATCATGTACTATTCGCAGCCTACGGATTATGTTTTTATCCTTAAATGTTATCTTTGGAGGTATTTTACCGTTGTATCTCTGTCAATTTCACTACACTCTCCCATCCCCCAACAATTTTTTTTTAAAATAAACGGGGTAACTCCAAGACTTCAGGCTTCAGTTCTCCCAAAATGTAGATCCGCCACTGTACACATAATTTTACGTTTCACTCCTTATGGAGCATGGAGCCACAACCACAGCTAACCCTCTTACAGGAAGCCTGCACCAAGCATTCATATGCTCTTATAGTGCTGGTTTATGAAGCAAATTATTTTACATTATGAGGTTGCCTGCCCATGCTTACTTACTTACTTAGTCGTTCCATTTCTACCGTGAGGTGTAGAGGTTTGGAAGAGAGAGCGCCAGACTATCCTATCGGCTGTCTTCCTCCTGGCCTGGTTCCATTCTAGTCCTCGGTCCTTCAAAGATTGTCTAATGTTGTCCTCCCAGCGGACTCTGGGTCGTCCTGGGGGTCTGGATCCCTGGCTCTTTGTTTCCCATGCTTGTCGTGGTAGCCGATCTTCTCCCATTCTGCAGACATGGCCAAACCATCTTAGTTGGGACTGTTCTACTTGGGTCTGCAGGGGGTGGGATTTTAGGCCTGGACGTATCGTCTGGTTGCGGACCATGTCTCTTCTTGTTACTTCAACCACCTTCCTCAGATACCTCATTTTTGAGGTTTGGATCTGGCTTTTGTGTGTTGTAGTCATTGCCCATGACTCGCATCCATTTGTCAAGACTGGGACATAGGTGTAGCGGTATACAGCCATCTTCGTTTTCTTACCAACCTCTCTCTTGCTGAGGAATCCTCGATTTATGGCCTGAAAAAGTCTCCCAGCTGCTGCTTTTCGAGTGGCCAACTCTTCTTTGATGCCTCCCTTTCGGTCTATAATAGCTCCAAGGTATTTAAAGTGGACGACCTGCTCACGAGAAGAAAGAAGACATTAGATTAAACTGGGATAAGGATCCAATGCACCGTAAATTGACTAAATAGCTAACATTTCTTTTATGACAACATGTATCGTAATTGTTCGCGCATCTTTTAAAATCTTGCCCTGGTCGACTTACTGCCTCTGAGAAGCCATGGTCGACTTACTGCCTCTGAGAACAACGTTTGAAGTTTGATGAAACTCCAGTTCATGTACTGTTTATCAATCGTGTTGTCGGCTTCTTTTCATAATCTAACTGTTCATGCACACCTTCATTTGCGCACTTTTTCTATTTTCGGGAGAGTAAATATAAGGGGAAACAATACAATTATAGTCTAGCTTTCAACCACAGTTGCACTCCCTTAGCTGTGCATTTGAAGAAGTGTCATCGACTGGGATTTTGACTGAATTACCTGAACGGCTCCTGAGATAAACCCTCTGTGGATGGGAAGGAGCGAAGCTCCTGACCGGGTTGGAAGGAAAGTCCACAGGCTCCCCAGCCTCACAATGACATGCCATTGGGCCGAAGGGCTGAAAGCCTAAGTGCCGCTGGTTAAGAAAAAAAAAAGCTGTGGTTGAAAGTTAATGTACTCTCTCAAAAATAGAAAAAAGTGCGCAAATGACGGTGTGCAAAATGTGACTGATCGACCCACCGACCGAAGCACTTACGGCGGGAATTATGGTATTGAATGGGATGGTAGAATAGGAGAAAGGGGACACATAAGTATGTGTCGGGAAACGCAATACCCAGGAGAGCGTTTCGTTTCTATTCTTTTACCATAGTTGTTGGTGGTGGTACCAGTTGAAGGGTACTATATCTGGAACAAGAAGGTAACAGTGGCCTGAACTTTAAGACGAGGGACCAACTTTGTAGACTCTCCCTGACACTCCTGGGAACGAGCTGCACCCTACGTCCTTGACCAGCGACAAGCGTTACCAGTGACCTATCTGCACAGAACCCATCAGCGGGATCAGAAACTACTATTGGCAGCTAAGTGCAATATATAAGCTGCCAAAGTGAACTTTTTTCATAGAACCCACTATCAATCAATGATGAACCTTTTCTTTTAAACTATTCAATTATCTTCAAACTGTTAAAATTTAAGTGATTATTAAATTTTGTTATTTGTAATTTTACAAATTTAACTTCGATTTAATCATTTTAAATTTACTGGCTTTTTGCCTCAGTCAATTTACTACACACACGCTAAACAGAGCTATACCAGAATAAAAAGAATTCCACTGTGTAAATCAGAGATGGGGGCTCGAACGAGCTAAGATTAATCATTGCTTAATTCTTCACAAAAGTTGTCGGCAGATTCTAGAAGTAACGTGCTCAGCCAATGCAGCATTGTTTTCGCTTATCTGAATATCTTGTGAAAGAAGCGTCATTACCCTTCTATTTAATAATCTGCCAATAGTAATCTTGTGCGAAGGTAGACACCTTTGAAACCTATATTAGATACTCTTGAGTTTTGGCCACTGTTGGACCACTACTGCAAAGCAGGGGAGGCAATACCGTCACAAATGACCAGCATAGGTCCCTAGCACACACATGAATGACCAGCCTAGGTCCCTAGCACACACGTGAATGACCAGCCTAGGTCCCTAGCACACACGTGAATGACCAGTCTAGGTCCTGGGTATTTTTGAGGAGACACTTCTGCTCCCTCGGGCATGTCGTAAGAGGCTATTGCTATGAGGTTGTGTTTGGCCAGCTAGCTTATCATGAAAAGAACATTGCTACAAGATAACATCAAGGATTTGGTGCATTCTTCTTGTAAGACGGGCGGTTGTAGTAGTGGTTCCATGCTCCAGATGGAACAATAAATGAAATTATGGTGATCGTATTTATAAGCCTAAGACAAGCCCTGGGTCGAGCTGCCTCACACAGTTAACGTATAAGCCTAAGACAAGCCCTGGGTCGATCTGCCTCACACAGTTAACTTATAAGCCTAAGACAAACCCTGGGTCGAGCTGCCTCACACAGTTAAATTATAAGCCTGAGACAAATCCTGGATCGAGCTGTCTCTTACAGTTAACTTATAAGCCTAAGACAAGCTCTGGGTCGAGCAGCCTCACACAGTTAACTTATAATAATAATAATAATAAATTCTTTAAGCACCAAACACGGCGCATAAGGCAGAAACCAGTGCTCTCCAGGTTGTTCGTTGTGACGCCACTCCTCTTTGCTCTTGCACATTATTTAGGCCCAACGTTCTTCCTTCTCTTATTATTGTTCTTCTGAGTGTTTCTTTTGGTCTTCCTTTTTTCCTCTTACCCTCAGGAACCCAAGTGAGCGCCTGTAGTGGTATTCTGTTGTTTTGCATTCGTAGGACATGACCGATATATGACCATCGTCTTTTCCTTATATAGTCGGAGACATATTTCTGCCTAGAGTCTTCTCTTATTTGTCGATTAGTCTTGAATTCTTTCCAACTGATGTTCATGAGTTTTCTAAGACATTTGTTCTCGAATGTATTCAGCTTGTTCTCCAATGATTTTGTTATTTTCCAACTCTCACAGCCGTATGTTAACACTGAGATAACATTTGAATTAAACAGACGAAGCTTGGTATGTATATTCAATGATCGTAATTTCCAAATGTTAGATAATCTATTGAAGGCGCTAGCTGCCAAAGCAATTCTAGTATGAATTTCTCTTGTTGTGTCACCATCCTGAGTCATTTTACTGCCTAAATAATTGAAACTTTAAACTTTCTGTATTTTTTCCCCGTTCAAGATGATATCAAAGGTCTCGTTAGAAAAGTTCATAGCTTTAGTTTTAGAGGCATTTATTTGGAGACCTATTTTAACCGAGAGATGACACAAACTATTTACTGCTTCTTGGGATTGTCTGGGTGTTGAACTTAAGAATGCTAAATCATCTGCGAAATCCAGGTCCCCCAGGAATTTTCCATTTTTAACTTATAAGCCTAAGACAAACCCTAGGTCGAGCTGCCTCACACAATTAACGTTTCATAAATCCGAGATCATGATTTCTACAGCTCAACTAGACACACGCCCAGAGTAATGATCAAAGCTGAGCTTAAACGAATGCTTATGGAGTCATTATGAAACAATCAGAAATGTGTTACATCCATTTATTCACAATAGACTTGCCACAGCTAAACACGGTAATGACAAACCACGTTTTTATCGCGTATAAGTGATTCAAATGAAACATTCCGGTAAGTTTAAATAGGTTTCTAATGAAAGAATAACACACCAGGTGAGCGCGGCGTAGAGTGCTAAGTAATAGTTTTGTCTCCCTTGATGTTGGTAATTCAATTTATGTATTCGTAAATGTGATTATATCCTCTTTCTTTTTAAAAACCGCCTTTGTTTAAGTTCACATGTGGTTTATATATTTGTCGCGCTTTAAATCTTTGACGATCAAAATGTATATGTTCAACTCACAGTTGAGAGTTGAGACTTTGCACGCAAATCCTCGTCGTTGTACATTTTAATCTGTCAAATTGTTAACGGTATTGATTCAGCCGATTTTGATATAATAACTACCAATATTGTAAAATTGGTTTAGGTAAGGACAATAATATAGATTATGTTTTGTAGTTGAAAAAGACGAGCGTTTGGTGTACCATGACGTCTCGATTTATTTTAAAGGTGTTTCTTCAAATAGCTAGGTCATCGGCGAGGGAAATAACTAGCCAGTACGTTGTTTCAAACAAAACTTTGGTAACGATTAACTTTCTTGTGAGATTTTCATTAGGTTCTTAACAAAACCATTTGTGTGTGAAAGCTATGATGACTTACTGGTTCATGATAACTGGCTATTCTCTTAAAAATATTTGCAATATAGTGTAGTGGCCCATCAGTCATAACTGACTACGGGAATGCGCCACTGAGGTGATAGCTCTCAGCCATTTTTGTTGTTGATGTTGCCTGGTGCTCCTTTCTGCGTGTTCTTTTCTCATCTACTTATTGTGAGAGCTTCTTGTCGCCCAGTCTGAGATGGCGCTGTAGGAAGCATCGCCACTTTGTGCAATCGACAGCTTCAACCTCACAGGTTGCTGGATTTATGTCCAATAAACCTCAGCTATGGTCACCCAACTGTTCTTCTGCCACCTACCAGTTGCCCGTTGAAAATATCTTTGGGGATGCGACCATCTTCCACGCGGCGGACATGGCAAAGTCAGCGTATTTGCAAAGTAATATTTTTTTATGAGTAAACATGTAACAACAATAACACTGGATTTTTAACAAAAAAAAAAAAAATTACTTTTTTCCATTACTTGTTTAATATTATCTGATGCTTAAAAAATCATTTATTCTTGTACTATACTTTGTGTTATGGTGACAAATATTTTGAGGTAAGAACTAGTTTTCAATCTTGTGCGCAGTACATTGTCTTCGTGGTGAGTTGGGATTATATAAATATAGTTATAGGGGACTTAGTGTACTGAATGAGATCAGCTGTGAAGGTCTCTGTATCTAATAAGTTTGGTGTATTACAGAGAACCTTGCTTGCTACCACATTTCGACCTCAATCAGACTTATTCTTGAATTGTATGATGACTTCGTTTAATGTCTAGGGTTATGATAGTGATGAAGTGTAAGTTCACAACAACCAACAGACAGATAAACACCTAAGTTAAGATCCACAACAATTTACAACACTATGACAATCACAAACACATAACTCTCTAAAGATTTATCTTAAGTAAGTCAAGTGTTAACTTTTATACACTGTATTAGCTTTTTCAATATATAGATATCCTGATCCTACGACAATGTGAATCAGGAATCACAATCAAATGTAAGCACAATGTTTATGTACAAGAATTTATACAAAAAAATCTTTGTCCAGACATATATTATTATTGTAATATGAGTGTAGTGTTGTGATGTATTATTATGAGGTAATACTGGCTTTTAGTGCTAGGTTGTTGTTGGTCATCACGACTTCATGTGTTTGTACTGGTGGAAATAATATTGAAGGATTCACAGATTCTGGTTTTTTAAAATTTCTGTCACTTTTGTTTTTATAATAAAGTTCAGTTCAGGGTATTTTATTCAAGGTTGAGCTTTTTCGTGCTGACAAGCGCTTATCTCATAATGCAGCTGCAGGAAACCTGTATCCTCTGCTCGCTTGCTTCTCAGTTTGATAGTATGATATACAATGGCCGCTATCTTGTGCAAGGAGTCTTCTGCCAGCTTTCTGGATCACGCAGTACTCAGACCGGACGATGCAATATCACCTTCTATACCACGGCCCCTGAAATGAGAAGGTTGTGCCTCCTTCTTCATAACTAATGTACAATATTATTCCACACTGAAGTACATGACAGTACAAACAAACATAAAGTTCAGCGCTTTAGGCCAACTGCTAGCTTTTCATGTGACAATATACACCAGTATTCCTCTCCCTAATGGTGACAACGCCTCTGCAATTCCAGCTGTAATCCCTTCCATACAATAGGATAGGTGTTATGTTACTATATGGCAATCCAATATATATATATATATGCAGTTATACTCCTCTCTGACAATCTTTTACATGGTGGAGCAATATCTAGGCTTTGCCTCATGTTTGCTACTGAACCACACACATACAGACATAATTTATCATTTCACATTCAATTTTCATATAAAATACAGATTTAAAATGTCTAGCTTACCACAATTCGTAAGGAAATACACACTAAAGATGACTGGCACAGTTTGATCTGCGGTATGTCCAGGCTGTTATCATATATTTAATTTTGAATAACACTGCCTGCTTTCATCTCTCACAATGTGTAACGATATGGCGTCCCTTCTAACATTTCTTCTGCCAATATCCAGTATATTGGCCAATCGTTTTGAATATTTTCAAAAGAGTACACAGTCATTCAAATATTTTCATTCACTTTTACTCCGTTTCTAGGCATTTATTTGTTATTCATAGGTCACCCAATCAAATTTCTTTTAACTTCAAAGTTCAGCCAAAGGCCTCCCTCGTACTATCTTAGACTTTCTGTCACTACTATGTTTCAACAAAATTCAGGGAATTCCATCCCAAGCAGATGTGACCAAAACTGACAGTATCTCTGTTCTCTATATGTTTTATTATCAATATCTAATTATCTAATGGACTTTTTAGATAATTTATTACATATTCCTAGTCCCCTAGCCTTCCTGTACACGAATATAAGATTTTCAAGGGGCTAAGTGGCGTAGTTAAGAATACGATCTTTTTTCGATGTTAAGTGTTTAATTTCAACTACCACCTGTTCAATTCTTTACGACGGTACTATCAGTATAAAGTCAGGAGCCCTACGTAAAATATCAGGTTTCCTAATAAGAATTAAACCTGTTTTCTAAATCTAACATCGTATCGTTAGTTTTTTTTCATCACTGTTTATTTGAAAAAATCAGGCCATGCACACTGCGAGTTGGTTTATTTTTAGACACTGCGAGTGGCTTGCGTTACTGTGTTCCATGGTCCGTCTATCTCTCTCTGCTTTTTTTTTTCTTCTAAGCCCGTCTGTCTTTCCAAGGCTAACCTTGTGCGCGATTTTGCACTAATGTTAGTTTTTAGAATCAAGGTCGTCTAGAAGATTTTACTACACATTCTATTTTTAGAACTACAGTTATCGCCGTATCGTTAAGCCTAAGCATTTTATTTAGGAACGAACGAATTAGGACAAGTAGAAATCTTGTTTTAGCCATTACGGCGTTATACAACGAAGGCGTTATCTATACTGGGAAAGCACTGGTCTTTCTCCATTCTTCTTCCTATCGTATTATTTCGTTCGGCTTTACCTTTATGTTCTAATTTATATATGGGTATTAGAATTTTTCACCACAATCTTGAACATGTATTTCTTCAGGATTCCATTAACGCTGTACATCAAATTTTTACTATGGCAACCTCTTGTTGTGCAGCCAGATATTCTGATGTTGAAGGCTTGTGATTGCAGCTGATTTGACGCCATACCAAGTAACATCAATCTATATATAGTTTTGTGTCGTCGTATAAAGTATTGGGTTTGGTTTGGTTTGGTTTTAAGGTCTATCTTCATTGCACACGGACAAGTCCATCAGTAATCCGATCTCCACACACAGAGAATCTCAGCATAGTGCACGAGCTCCGCAGCACCTGCGAGGATCCAAGTGTGTGTATACAGGAATCAGACTTCTCTTTACGATTTCCAACTGCCGAGGGATTGTTACCGTGCACAGCTTGCACACGAGACCTCCTATTTATCCCAGGAGATCAAGGAGGGGGGGGGGGGTATGACATCATTAGGAACCACTGATTCTGAAACAAATGTCCACTAATTATCTCCCCTGAACTTGGATCGATACTGGAACTTTTAGAATTAAAGGCGGATGCCATATCTGTTAGCCACTCCCACCCCAGGTGTTGGGTAAAGTAGATAATAGTCAGAGGACAATATGGATACTCACTGTGTAAGAGTAGATATTATAGATTGCGGTATTGGGATGAGTTATGCCCAGACATAGGGGGTAGTGAGTGAAATTCACTTGTGATAAATTGTACCACTTGAGCGTTCGATTGACAGAGTGGTTAGAGCGCTGGTTTCTCGCGGCAAAGGTGCTGGGTTCGATTCACGGTATCTACTCGCTTCAGTCTACCCAGCTGTAAATGGGTACCGGACTTTGCACTTGGGTTAGAGAAGGAAAAGGCAGTAAGAAAAGGAACTGGTCACCGAACCTCTCAGTACGTGACCTAGTATAGTGAAGTCTCTAACACTTCACTCCCCTTCAGCAGTATCTGCTATGGGACTACTGTAGCGGTGTTTTCTCTACTGGCTAGCTACTAGAAATGTAGATGTAAGTCTAATGTTGTTGCTAAGATGTAGCCACGTAATGTACCACTACTATAGACACCAGGGATGACGAAGGCTGTGAAGTAAGGTGTCTTGTCTGGTCTGTTGCTTGCTGTGAGTGTAGATGAGATGAAGTTCCACAGATCTACAATACATGGGTCATGAGGACATTACATTCACTCACGACGTGAAAGTCATAGAAGTATGAACTGCTGGTGACGTTTCCATCATTTATTTATGACTCCACAATGACAAGTACGTTAACATCCATGTACATAAGTCACAAACACTGTAGGACATAGTAATCAGCATAAACAAAGTTCCTCAGTAAATCATGCATATATATCATGTAAGCTGTTCTCGTGTAATTTCAACTTGCAACAGCCTCAGCTCCATATCATCACTCTATGAGTGTAACAACTCCACTCTGATACTAGTAGATAAGGTGTGTAAATAAGTCTATCGTAGGCCGCACGAGAATGGCGGACCTATATGCATAGTTCAGGTTGACCTTTGGAGGCATTTCTAAGTCTAACCTTGATGAAGGCATAATCGCTGGCATAGCGAAGTTCAAAGGAGCATAATAACTGTTCTCTGGGCCTAGAGTGACCCGTGTACATATAAATCTAAGGTATGAGGATACCTGGGTGTATTTCCTAGTAGAAAATGCCTCTCCTGCCTGTAGATAGTGAGCGAGCATAGCACGACAATGTCAAAAATCTAAGTTGACTACAGATTTCAATATTAGGAGAGCATTTACCTTGCTTCGGAAATAACACCACAACACACACGCCTCCAGGCGTTTAGAAACATATAGGAAAAATCCTCATTAGATAAACTAATGCACAAGAGGACTTCCATTTCCTCATCAAAAGATCACAGACGCTGAAAAGCGTCTTGCTCTGCTCATACCAACTCTTAGACTCCCGAACTGAAGCTTTTTCAAACCGCCTAAAATCTGGACATGCGCAGAAGCGCTCGACCCCTGAGTTCAACTCAAACCGGGCCGATGTTAGACACATACCAAGATACTGACTAAATCGCGCCTTATATGGACAGGAATAAACATCAACTCAGGTTGCAAACATTCCAAGAAAAGTTAGACCTACTCTGACCATATAAGGAGAACAACTAGACATCGATCTAAAAAATAGACCGCTAGTTTAAGACACAAGAGAAGGTAACAACCATAGTCAAAATGTAACAACAGTTTACCAAGAGTTATAAACCTTTGACCACAAAAAAAATTTAAAGTGATCAAATAAGACGGGAAAATTTATATAAACTCAGAAACAATCTGTGCGTAACAACTACCTTGTACCAGAAGAAGAAAATGAAAATGTGAGAATTAAGAAAAGAAGAAGGAAAGATTGATCAAATGAGTTGAGCGAATTATCAACACCTTTTCTCTGGCATATCAGCTTACAGGTGAGATCTTTCTCTCAATTGTTGTAGACAATATTTAAAAGTATAAACTCTTGAGGCTCGTCACGTTCAACCGTAGACAGATGTCCTTTAGTAATTTCAGGAAGTCATTATGCATTTGTGCTAACTTAGGTTTCCAGATAGAACTCGAAGTAGATAATGTGTTTGAGTTGAAGAGTGTTGTGTTCTCCTAGTCCAGATAATGTGTGTAAGCTGAAGAGTGTTGTGTTTTCCTAGTCCAGATAATGTGTGTAAGTTGAAGCGTGTTTTGTTTTTCTAGACCAGATAATAGGTGTAAGCTGAAGAGCGTTGTTTTTTCCTAGTCCAGATAATGTGTGTAAGTTGAAGAGTATTGTTTTCCTTGTCCAGATAATGTATGTAAGTTGAAGAGTGTGGTTTTCCTTATCCAGATAATGTGTGTAAGTTAAAGAGTGTTGTGTTTTCCTAGTCCAGATAACAGATGTAAGCCGAAGAGTGTGGTTTTTTCCTAGTCCAGATAATGGGAGACCTCAGTGCGAAAGTAGGAACAGACAATACCTATAATGAAAGAGTAATGGGGAAAAGCGGCAGCGGAACAGCAAACGAAAATGGGGATAAATTAATAAGTTTCTGTAACATTAACAACCTGGTCATTGGAGGAACACTTTCCCCACACAAAGAAATTCACAAACTAACATGGGAATCACCAAATGGTCGGGACAGAAACCAGAAAGACCACACTATGGTTAACGGTAGATGGAGACATGCATTACAAGATGTGAAGGTAAGAAGAGGTGCGGATGTGGGAAGTGATCACCATTTAGTAGTAGCAAAACTGAAAGTGAAACTAAAAACGGCTGGACCAACTGAAACTACACAGAAAAGGTTTGACATCAGCAAATTGAAGGACCCCCTTACCAGAAAGGCTTTTGCGGCTGATATAAAGAAGCGATATCAATTTGCCAAAAGTCAGGAAAAGACATTGACTGATGACATAGACCAGAAATTCAACAATATTTGAACAATATATAAGGAAAGCAGCAAATCATGCTTGGGATTCCAGGAAAGGAAGAAGCAAGACTGGATAACAACAGAAACATTAAACACCATAACGATGAGAAACGAAATGAAAAGAAAGAAAACAGAAGCGAAGTCCCCCAGGTTAAAGCAACTATATAGCGAACAGTACAGTCAGCTGGACAAGGAAGTTAAACGCCAAACCCGAGCCAACAAAAGGAATTTCTTAGACGATCTTGCAAGAAAGGCAGAAGAGGCAGCACTGAGAAATGAACAACGCACAGTATACAAAATAACTAAAATCGTCAGTGGAAAACGAGGTGCATAAGGAACCACCAGAGACACAACTGAATGTTCCTGAGGCTGAAAATGATCTAGATGTTAATACAGACATTCCACGAAAAGAAGAAATCATCACAGCAATCAAGGGGTTAAAGAATGAAAAAGCTCCTGGCCATGATAACTTAAATGCAGAGATATTTAAGACAAACCCTGAGCTAGCAGCAGAACTATTAGAACCACTATTTGCACAAGTCTGGAAAACAGGGACAACACCAACGGAGTGGAACAAAGGAATAATTGTCAAATTGCCCAAGAAGGGAGATCTTGCAGACTGCAATAATTGGCGCGGAATCACCCTTCTCTCAATTCCCAGCAAAATATAATACTCGTCAAAAGTCAAGGGCCACTTAGAAAAACCTTGGTTGAAACTATAAAAAAAATCTGATATAAACGTAATTGGTATCAGTCAAAACGGCATTTATTGAATACCAAATTGACATGTCACGTAAAGAAATGGAAACACACATTCAAACGCAATGAAGCTGTGAAGTGTGTCACCAACCTTTTCAAAAGTCACACAATAGATATTGGACAAATAGACATTTCAAAATCGGGTATGACCACCGTTTGCAGCAAGGCATTCAAGACAGCGTAGACGCATCGAGTCCACAAGGGTCCGAAGAGTATCCTGAGGAACAGCTTGCCATTCCTGAAGCAGAAATGCAGTCAGCTGTGCAACATCCATTGGCAGGGGGTGATTTGTTGACAATCTTCGACCAAGGACATCCCAGAGGTGCTCTATCGGAGAAAAGTCAGGTGAATGAGCTGGCCACGCCATCCTAATGATCCCATATTGCCGAATAAACTCATTCACCACACGAGCTCGATGGAGTCGAGCGTTATCATCTTGGAGGATGGCATTACCACCTATGGCCTCCAGAGCAGGCTGAACAATTGGTCTCAAGATTTCGTTCTGGTATCTTGGGCCGGTCAAGTTGCCTTGGATGATGTAGAGTGGGGTCTTGCCGTGTCTGTAGAAGCCTCCCCAGTCCATGAAAGAACCCCTACCATAACGATCCACCTCTCGAATTGTGTCATCAGTAAATCGCTCTCCTGGTCGTCTCCAAACTCGAATCCTGCCATCATTGAATGACACAGTGAAGCGAGATTCATCAGTTAAGAGAACTTGACTCCATTGTTGCCTTGTCCATCGGATGTGCTCGCGACACCAAGCAACACGGGCTCTGCGATGAGCAGGAGTAAGAGTGATTCTGATTGCAGGACGTCGAGCAGCCAGTCCAAATTCGTGTAAACGTCTGCGAATGGTGCTTTGACTGACATTAACGTTTACAGTTTGTTTCAGCTGACATCTTAGAGTGGAACAAGTCACTGTTGGATGGCGCAGGGCTGACAACAAGAGGTACCGGTCATCATGTCTATTGGTGCATCTAGGGCGACCTGGCCGGTGGCGATCCTCCACACTTCCTGTGGCCTGAAATCTCTCCAAAATTCTTTGGATAGTAGAGCGTGACACTGCAAGCCGTCTAGCAACCTCACGGACAGATAAACCACTTTCAACCCACGCTATAGCCCTCATTCTTTGTAAGGTGTCAAGACGTCTTCTCGGTGGCATGGTTTTTGCAAGTGATGAAACTACCCTAAGTCTGCTGATTGTAAAACGAATTAAGAGTGAACTCTGTTCACGAAAAGTCGCCATTGCACATGGAATGTCAATCAGCACGATTACTTCACCTGTTTGGTTATACGGAAGTTTGAAAAAACAGATTAAAAATATGAATTTATGGTCAGCAAACCAAATTGCACGTGATCACCATGGTTGTCGGTGAGTTGTTTTTATGCTTAACGTGCATAGAGGACTGTCAGAGGAAGATATTGCACCCATTTTTACTAAAAACTTCCTTCCTTTAATCATTCTATGCGCTTATATAAAAGTGTATTTAAAATAATAGGGTGGCTCTTGACTTTTGACGAGTAGTATACTAGGCAGGATAATTATACAGAGAATTTCAAAAGCAGTAGACCACAAACTGAGGAGAGAACAAGCAGGATTTAGAAAGAACAGAAGATGTGTAGATCATATATTTACCCTCAGGAACATTATAGAGCAGTGCTCAGAATGGCAAAGACAGCTGTACATTAATTTCGTCGATTTTGAAAAGGCTTGTGACAGTATACATGGGGACAGTTTATGGAAAATACTGAGGGCTTATGGAATTCCAAGCTGCTGTGACAATATGGACTACTCCGTCGGATCAGCACTAAGGTGTTGCCATTTATTAGAGTTAGGGTAAGGAATACTTAAGCAAGATTTAACACTAAGTATTTGAGCGTGACTAGTTAGTAAATAAACACTAGCCACAAATCCTATGAGTCATTCAATCATGGTGAACATGAAATGACGTCATCAGAAATTGGGGTTGTAGCGATACAAGTAGGACGGAAGTGATTGTTTTTTTGAAGGGGGTTAAGTGAGTTGTTTTTGAGCACGGGACGAGAGCTGCAGTTTTTGTTTTAACCATCTTGTAAGTCCGATTGCTGTGTGATATTTCATGGGATGACTGGTTTGTATACCACACAAGAACATGTACTTATGAACCGTTTGAAGTTATCAGAGTGTGTAGACACTAAATAAAGGTATTCATTCATATTTAAACCAGCTTGATCTTATTTCTTGAGCGTCAGTAAGAAGTGTCATTTGTTTACATCAGGTAATCGAGAATAGAATACTACCATATTTTTTTGACGATCGTACAGCTTACATCATAAAAACAGTACGAGTCTCCAAAAGAACTACCTGGGTTTTATCTCCAGTCTCATCTGTATTCACCATCTCTGGCGGTAGCCAGTAAAACTACAGAAGTAAATTGATAAAAGATACTGCCACAAAATTTATTACCCTGTCACAGAACGTTTTATTTATCCCTTTCACACCCTGTCACACAAGACTTGATTTTGTGCCCGTGACCAGCTTGTAACTGTTTTTTACCATGGATTCACCTATTCAACAGCTTGAGCATCACGTATTCTTGTTGCAACAGCAAAACCAACTGCTTCAACAACAATTTTCGCAGCAACAAGCAGCGAGTCAAACTCTACTTGATTCTCCTGATACTTCTTCCAGCACATTACAGTCCATTGCTAATACGCTCAGCTCCGTAACACAGAGTGCCAACTTCCAAAATATACATAACATTGTCAAGCCGTTTCACGGTGATGCTTCTCACTTTTGACAATGGCTTGTTGATATTGACAAGTTTGTGTCTTTGATCCCCTCGGCAACCAATGGTGACCAAAAGCGTGTTGCATTCTTCTCCTCCCAGTCATTGGTAACTGATTTTTTGCGCCGTCGTACAGATTGTTAAACTTGGCTGAAGATGCCTTCATTGATTCTTCTTCCACATCTGCAGATATTGATCGGCAGCTTGTTGGTATTTTCATTGATGGTTTGTCATCCGACGCACTTAAATTGCATTTGATCCGCAAGGATCCTCAGACGGTCACAGGTGCAATACAACAGGCCATCACAGAGGACAATGTGAAGAAACGATTTACTAACCATCTCGGTCGCGAGCCTCGTCTTGAACATCAATATGATGAAGAACCGATGGACGTTAGCCAATGCCGCCACTCTTGGCAGCAACCTTCAAGATCACCAATGCCTTACACTAATGCTTCCTACCATCAGTACCAGCATCGACGCCTTCACCACCCACCAACGTCACAGGTCCATCACGTGGCTTCTAAAATATGTTACACTTGCGGGCAACGGGGACACGTCTCTCGTAGCTGTTTTCAGCGGCTACAATGCAGTCCACAGCCTCACAGTAATCCCGTGCCACAACCACTACATTATCAGAACAGGCAGCAACGACCTCGCCAACCTTCATGGCTTCCTACCAATCCTGTGCCCTCCCCCTAAGGTCCTCGGCGTTCCTTTTCACGTGGACAGTCCCGTCCTACACCGCTAATGAATCAGGAAAACCCTTGGGTTGCCCAGTAGTTAGGACCATACCGGGTAACTTGAACACATCCTCACATCGGTCTTTCCATACTAAATGTTTATTTCTCCCCCCCCCCTTTCGGTGTCTTCCTCCTCTCTTTCTTATGTCTCTCCTTCTTTTGTCACTCCGGATCCTTCATCATGTCTTATCTCCATTAACATGAAAAGCTACCGTGATCTTGTTGATACTGGCGCAACTGTTAGCCTCATCCGTGAACAGTTGTTTCGTCAGATTCGTCGGCACGTAAAATTTTTTCCTTCCTCTACTTCTTTGGCCTCCGTTACTGGCCAACCTTTACATTCCATTGGAACTACTATGATAAACCTCAAGATTGGTTTCCAATCTGTTGTCCATCCATTTATCATCACAAGAGGCATGTCCCGTAACTTTATTCTTGGTCGTGACTTTCTGCTCATCACGCCCGAATCTATTTTGACTTGTGACAGATTCGCGTCAATGGTGAATACATCCCTCTTCAGGATGATATTCTCATTGCATCCCTTGTCTGCATCACTGCTCCTATTACCTTAAAGCATCACTCTTTGACTATCGCCACTGGTCGGGTCAAACGATCCGACTATGTCTCTTCTGGCCATTCTGTCATAGTGGAACCAGTACCTGGTATTGACATCATTGATGACCCCTGCATCAATGTTGTTGATGGCATTGTTCAGGTTTCCATTAAGCAAGATTTTCCCGTCATGCTGTTAAATACTTCTGGGAAGCCTGTGACTATCCAGCGTGGTACGGTGATTGCTCACTTAGCATCACATTCCCTGCCTCATCGTGCCTCTGTTCCTCCCTCCACAGTGTGTGATACCCACCTCTCCACTACTCCTTCCCATTTAGTTACTCACCCT
Source organism: Oreohelix idahoensis (assembly GCA_024509875.1). NCBI lineage: Eukaryota > Metazoa > Mollusca > Gastropoda > Stylommatophora > Oreohelicidae > Oreohelix > Oreohelix idahoensis. The sequence continues at coordinate 116,476 of JAMPIV010014582.1, forward strand.
CCCTCCTCATACCCCTCCACCATTGGTGCTGTTACTAATACGCGTGTATCGTTTAGTACCTACCCTCCTCAGCGCTGTTCATTTTCCTCTCATACCTTCCCAACCCTCCCTTGTACTTTAATCATACATCTCCCTCCTCTTTCTCGAATGTCCCACCTTCACGCCTTGCACAGTTGATGGAGCAAGTGACAACTGACTCCCCACATGCTAGTCGCATTCGTCAGTTCATCAAGAAGAATCATGATATTTTTGCTCTCTCAGACATGGAACTGAAGAGAACAAATACTGTAACAATGGATATCCATACCACCACTGAAGTGCCTGTCTCACTTAAGCCATACCACACTCCACTTAAGAATAGGTAGATTGTGGAAAAATTGATTACGGATATGTTGGCAGCAGGTATCATTGAAAGATCCAGATCCTCCTGGTCCTCCCCCATTGTGATAGTCACTAAGAAGGATGGTACTAATCGTTTCTGTTGCGATTATCGGGCCTTGAATGCCATCACCAAAGTTATCTCATACCCCCTTCCTCGGGCTGATGATATCTTGGCGACCGTTGGCAAATCTAAGTGGTTTATTACCCTAGATGCCCGTTCTGGATTCTGGTGCATTCCCATGTCACCAGAAGCAAAAGTGAAGTCCTCTTTTTGTACACATATTGGGAGTTATCAGTGGAATATCATGCATTTCGGCCTAAAGGGCAGCCCTGCAACGTATATGTCCCTCATGGACGAAGTATTGAAGGGCATGCAGTCTTACGCCTTGGCTTATATTGATGACATCTTGATTCATACTCCAGGAACCCTTGAGGATCATTTACTCCATGTAGAGAAAGTTTGTAACCGACTGAGGGCACATAATGTCATGCTCAAGTTAAGCAAATCTGCCTTTTTACAGATCGAAGCCAGGTATCTTGGCTTCATAATCAACCAAGGTGGTGTCCGTCCGGATGAGGCTAAAGTGCAGGCCATCCGTGATATGCCACCTCCTACTTCTGTTCGTCATGTGCCTGGTTTCTTGGGCAGTTGTTCCTACTATAGAAAGCACATAGTCAATTTCTCTCGAGCTGCTAAGCCTCCTATTGCTCTGACTAAAAAGTATGCTCGATTCCGATGGACTGACGTCTGCCAAGATGCTTTCAATTATCTTAAGTCTTCACTTACTAAGATTCCTCGTTTGGCATATCCAGACATTAGACGTCCTATGATTTTGTATACGGACGCTTCTCTTCGGGCCGTTGGTGCTTGCCTTGTCCAGGTCAACATTTCGGACTCTCCTCCGATTGTTGCCGAAGTCCCAAACGAGTTGCTTATTGCGTTCCTCTCTCACGCACTCAGTCGGTCTCAACAACGATGGACCGTTACTGTGAAGGAAACTTTTGCCATACACTATGCATTGCAAATTTCAGACTTATATCTACATGGTACAAAGGTTTTAATCCGTACCGACCACAAGCCTTGTTCACTTGGCTAACCAAGACATCTGAGCAACCCCGTAAGCTACAAACTTGGGCTCTGAATTTACAGAGTTATGATGCTACCATTGAGCATATTCCAGGAGAACATAACACTGTAGCTGACCTTCTGTCTCGGATTCCATATGATACTTGTACGGATCCCTCCTATTCTTCTAGACCGGATCATAAGGGGTCATCAGACCTTGATGATAACGTCAAAGAAATACTTGTCATTAATGCTGACATTTCTACTCATGACAATCTTTCTAGCTCTCCTGGTGAGCTCCTTTTTCCTTATTTCACTGCGAAGGAACAACTTCGAGATCCTGCACTCCTGCAGATTCGATCTCAGTTTCAGCGTGACCCCAAATCCGTTTCCAATTACACTATTCAGTCCTCTGATAATATTCTTTACTGGATTAACCCAAAATGTCCAGATAAACTCCTCATCTGTCTTCCTAAGCATCTTATCCCTCGTGTTCTCCATGACTTCCATGATTCTAATGGCCACATGGGGAGAGATAAAACACGAGACATTAGTTCTAAACGATATTACTGGTCTTCTCTCTATAAGGCCGTTGCCGAGTATGTCGACTCTTGTAGAACATGCAAGCAGCGCAACATGCGTCCTCTACGTATCCCTACCCAACTGATGTCTCTGACGCAATTTCCTATGGAATGCGTCAGCGTTGATCTCTCTGGTCACTACCCTCTTTCTCAGTCCGGTAATACCCATGTTTTGTATTTTGTAGACCAGTACTCTGTCTGGCCCGAATGTTTTCCACTCCGTGGCTCTTCCTCTGAAGATGTTACTGAAATCTTCCTTAATACTTTTGTGCCTCGCCACGGCTATCCTAAGACTATTCTTTCGGATAATGGGAAGCAATTTACAGGTCGCCCTTTCCATTCTACTCTTGCAGCCCTCAGTATAAGACATAAGATGACCAGCTTCTATAGGCCTCAGTCAAATGGTCGCAATGAAAGAATGCATAAGACTCTTCATGACATTCTCTCCAAATTCACAGCGGATAATCCGCAGTATTGGGATGTTTTTATACCCCAAGCTCTTGAGGCTCTGCGTGTCAATGTGAATTATACAACTGGTTTCTCGCCATTCTACCTCTTGTATGGCAGGGAACCACGTCTACCTTTGGATTATCTCCTTATCCCTCAACGAAAATATATGGGTGATAATCCCATTGAGGTTATCCTGCGTCAAAAGCGTTCCGCTCACCAGCAAGCTCACCATAACGCGCTCAAGGCGTTTAAGAAGCGTCAGCGTTTGCTTGATAAGGGCACTCGTCTGCCACCCTTCCATGTTGGTGACTTGGTCTGGTTTAAGAAGAATGTCCGTAGCGATAAATTTGATCATCGCTGGCTTTCAGGGTACAAGATAGTTGAACAGACATCCTCTGTTACCTTCGTGATCTGGAATGAAGAGCGACACCACGAAACCAAAGCTCATGCTACCAAATCGCCCCTACACTATCCCTCCTCATGCTCTTCCGTCTGGCCGCCCCGTGCGACAGGCTACCCTCCAGTATAACCCTTCCTCATTTTCCTCTCCTTCCATGTCTGAACTTACATTTTGTCCTCCTTCAGACGACATCAGATCTGCCCCCGTCGTCTTTATCACTCCTCCTGCTCCTCTTACACCTGTTCAACCCTATGCTTACGATGCTTCCTCATCAGATTCGGATAGTCCTCCCAGTGATGATGTTTTACACAGACTCCGGTCTAGAGTAGTCCGTCGAGCTGCTGTTCCTTCCGTCTCCTCGATGCCTTCTCCTTCTTCTTCCTCCCATATGGTTGATCGTACCAGACGTTATCGTTCTTGTTCCACCTCTGAGGGTCCTATCCCTCCACCTGAGCTATACTCACGTATCCTCTCCTGTGATGCTCGTTTGTCTGAGTTACCCTCCGTTACTCCGCGCCCCTCTCATGCTTCGCCTCAGCATGATATTATTGTACCTCCTATTACTGCCACAGCTCCTGTCCATACCTCCCTTCCTCCCTCTGTTCACCCCTCTTCTGACCCCGCTTTTCCTCCCTCTGGTTATTTTCCTCCCCTCCCTCCGATCTTGACTCTTCCCCCGATTCTGCTTCTTCTGATATTGAACCGGTTTTCCCCCCCCCCCCCCCCCAGCTCGTTTTCCGTCTAAACGTCGTCATTCGACCTCATCTTGCGATTCTGCCCCCTTCCTAAGTACCTTCACCAGCGGGCCGCCCATGTGCGTACCCGTTTTCGTCACTCCCGTGGTTCTGTTCATTCTCATCACCGTAGTCCCTCCCCTCCTCCTCCCCCTCCCCTCCCCCTGTCACACCTCCGTCCCGTAGATTACGTATTCCCCTCCGTTGTCCTCCTACCAGTCCGCAGCCTCCACTCCGACCCTCCTGTAATGTCCCGTCCACTCCCATTCTCCATGCCATTGTTCCTCCCTCGCAACCTATACAGTACGATCCTCGCCTGTCATCCCAAGCCATTGAAAGATTGGAAGCAATGAATATTTTCGCAAAGATGTTTACGAATTGAACTTTACTTACCTCCAGATGCCGACTACTGTCATGTTGACATTTTCTGCCCTGATGTCATGTTTTTTAGCATGATGTGGACCATGTTTCTCGTGTCTTCCGAAGCAGGTCTCTTTTACAATGTTTCTACTGCTGAATTGCTTGATTCTGCTGTTACCGTGAAGACCAAGCGTTACGCAACCTTGGACACCTCGGTTACAGAATTTACGCACATTTCCAGTTGTGCTATGAAGTCCAATAGTCGTTATTTATGGAGAGACATTATTTTTTTGTCCGCGAGAAAGACATTGCCAACTATGCCAGTACATGGTATAGCCAGCAGGTGGGCTTGAACATCAATCTAAAGAAGACAGAGGTCATGACGCTCAATGTGAGCAGCTCGGAGCCCATATCAGTAAGGAATCAGCAACTGGAACAGACAGACACCTTCACATACCCAGGATGGCCACTGACTGCTTTGACAGTCGTCGGCTAAGGATCAAAGAAGAAGATAATGTGTGTAAGTTGAAGAGTGTTGTGTTGTCCTAGACCAGATAATGTGTGTAAGTTGAAAAGTGTTGTGTTGTCCTAGACCAGATAATGTGTGTAAGTTGAAGAGTGTTGTGTTTTCCTAGACCAGATAATGTGTGTAAGTTGAAGAGTGTTGTGTTTTCCTAGACCAGATAATGTGTGTAAGTTGAAGAGTGTTGTGTTTTCCTAGACCAGATAATGTGTGTAAGTTGAAGAGTGTTGTGTTTTCCTAGACCAGATAATGTGTGTAAGTTGAAGAGTGTTGTGTTTTCCTAGACCAGATAATGTAAATATTCAACATTAAGGTGCCATTGTTGCATTGCTTGAGTCTGATCGTTTTAATCTAGGAAACTATCAGAATACTAAACCGACATGTGTGCCTTTCTCTATTCCTTTACCAACGTAGTTATCTACCTACCAACCTAGTTACCTACCTACTTCCTACCTACCTACCTGCCTGCCTTCCTACATACCTCCTTTTCTACATACCTACCTACTTACCTACCTACCTATCTATCTACCTACCTACCAATTATCTGCTTGCCTGCCTACCTAACTAGCTACTTACCTGTCTGCCTGTCTGTCCACACAGCTATCTATCTATCTATCTATCTATCTATCTATCTATCTATCTATCTATCTATCTATCTATCTATCTATCTATCTATCTATCTATCTATCTATCTCTCTCTCTCTGTCTGTGTCTGACCGTCCGTCTGTCCATCTGTCCGTCCGTCCCTGTCCGTCCCTGTCTGTCTGTCTCTCCGTCCCTGTCTGTCTGTCTCTGTTTGTCTGTATGTCTGTCTGTCTGTGTCTGTATGTCTCTGTCTGTCTGTCTCTGTCTGTCTGTCTTTCTGTCTGTCTGTCTTTGTGCTTGCCTGTCTCTCTGCCTCCTTGCCTGTCTGTGTGTCTGTCTTTGTCTTCCATCTATTTATCTCTTTAGCTGCGTTCCTACCTTCATCAGGTACTGAAGTACTAAATGGCTGCGTTACAAGGCGAGCGACCTTATCAAGGACTGTTACTTCTACGTTCACTCTCACATAACCACATTTATTCATCTCATAAATCTTTTAAATGTCATGGACTGAAGCTAGAGAATGCAGCCAAGTGAACACATAAACTAATCTAAACGAATTTGTAAAAACAAAAAACTGGAATTGTATAAAACAGTGATTAGTTACATTCGATGTCCCTATCTGTATGCAACATAAATACTGTTTTTTCTTTAAAAAACATGTTGTCGACAAGGAAACTAGATATCCCACAAACATCGAATCTGGTTTCTTCAATTTCAATTTTAATGACGCTGGTCTTAAAGAGAAAATTCTCAGAGTGTCATAAGGTTGAGATAAAACTGTATACAATTGTCAGACTGGCGTCTAGAAGATTTAGGAGATAAATGAACGGCTGTGTAGTTAGGGAAACATTGATTGTACTCTCCGTGTTGTTTAAATCTAAAAGGAGATTGGCAGCCAGACATAACCAATGTTGAGATAGTACTGCTGATATGTACTTCACGATTTGAAGTTGTCTTACATAATCTGAGGTTGTATTTCACAATCTGAGGTTGTTTCATGCTTACTGGCATGAAAATACAACTCAGTGAGTTACTTATGCCTTCTAACTGAACTGTCTGGCAGTACAGAGGCATCCTAAGTAAGTTAACAACGTTTCTCCATAGCACACAAAACACGAAGACGGGAATACAAGACGGGCATGAAAGACATGAAAAGATCTCAAACGGCTGGCACACAGGACATGAAGGCTTGCTGTCTATTTCTTGAAGGCATGTGGCCCATGGCAGCTAAAGGGCACTGATATTGCATAAATTTGCATTACTAATATTCAACATACCCACACAGATACAAAAAACAAATAAAGCAAGAAAAAAACAGTACATGGTATAAACAGTGAGACTTTTAAAGAGCAAATTCCAGGTGGTGGAACCCGTTTCTTTGCCATGGAAAACAATTAACAAAAGCGCACGGCTAAAGACAGTCACAAAATGGTCAACCAGATTTTATATCAATGGCTGCCAAACCAATGCTGCTTGCCTCAGCAGCAAATATTTATTAATTTCCAGACAGAAAAAGGAGTTTTCTGCGGAAGCAGCATAGACTGGCAGTGTTAGGTTTGTTAGTGTAAGTTTTCACAGTTTAAAAACCTCTGTAAAATTCCATTTACAATTATTTTCTGTCATGAATTGTATTAATGACGTTCATGCCGCCTAAATTTCTTTTCTCCAGCCTTCACCCTTGTCACCTTACTTTGTCTGTATTATAGTTAGTTATCCATCCACCTTCACGTGCATAAAAACTAACGTCGATCCTTGTCGTCGACTCGGCCATTGTACTTTTAATTTTATGAAGTTGTGGTAAAGTGGGATGTTATAAACATTTGTAGGGGACTTAGTGTACTGACTGAGATCAGCTGTGAAGGTATCTGTATCTAATAAGTGTAGTGTATTACAGATGACCTTACTTGCTACCACATATTTATACCTCAGTCAGAATTATTCTGGAATATTGTGATGACTACGTTGAATGTCTAGGGTTTTGTAAATGATGAAGTGTTAGTCACAACAATAACAGACAGATAAACAATTTAATTTATTCCACCACACTTGACAACAGTTTGACACTCACATACATATAACACTCTATGAGACTATCTTAAATGAGTCACTGGTAAATTTTCAAATATCAATATGTATTAAGTACTTTTCATTAATATATATGTGTCCTGATTCAAATACAAAGTGAACCAGGAATCACAATCAATTTTAATTACAAGTTATATGTACAGAATTTATCAATATGAATCTTGTAGTGACATATTTTATTAATATTATCTTATGTGTGTCAGTTGTGTAGTGGTACTGTGAGGTAATACTGGTTTTGTTTTTCAAGCTATGTTGGTATTTGTCATCATGACTTCAAGTGTTTGTTTCTGTTGGAACTAGTATTGGAGATGTTCTCAGTTCCTGGCATTAAAACAATTAATTTCCCCTCTTATTTTTATACAATGTCAGTTTAAGATGGGGTTACATAATGTTGAGCTCCGCTGGCCACATAGGCTTATCTTTCGTGATGGCGGCAGGAAAAGACTCCTCTGCTCGATTGCTCCCCTGTGTTCTGGAGACACCTCACTGTTTGCTATATGGATCAAGGAGTATGCTGTCCGCCTCTGGATTCAGCAAAGCTCTGACCAGGTGCTGCTTCAATAACTTTTGGACCACGGTCCCTGAAACAAGAAGGTTGTACCTCCTACTTCAGAACTAATTTATACTCTATTTCTACACTGAGCTCAATACATAACAAACACTGAGTTCAGAGCGGTAGGCCAACTGTCAGCTTCATCTGAAATAATTTACACCAGTATATTCCTCCCTAATGATTACTACGCCTCTGCAATTCCAGCATTATTTCTTTCTAGTCAATAAGCTAGGTGTCAGTGTACTGTTTGGCAATTCCATGTAGTTTTACTTTCCTCCGACACCTTCTGTTCAGGCTGGAGCACTATAGAGGCTTTACCTCATGTTCGCTACTGAACCACACATATATACAGACATAAATTATCAATTTACATTCAATTTTCATTAAAAGATATCAAATATTTCAAGCTTACCACAATTCATGGAAATAATACAGAATTACGTTGACTGGCACTGAATATAACACAATTTCGATCTGATGATGTCCCAGGCTTTTATTTAGAAAAATATGCACTGGTGCTCAACGCACTGGTTCTGTAGTAAGTTTATTTGCAAATGTGGTGGTGACCTGACGCCTCTAATTGACTATATTGGCAGGTCTAACCAATCGTGCCATGTCTACCCAATCGTTTGAAAAAAAGTACTCCTACTCCCGTTTCCCCTGACAACGAAAGATAGTATTTATAGCCCGACTAATCGTGTTTAGCCTTACATTTATTGCGCTCCAATCAAATCGGATTTAACATGGAGACCCATTTCCCGTACAATGGTGGGGTGAAAATCTGCCACTGAGCGATTCTGATTTGGGTGTTGTCTGACATCCCTCACTATTTCTTTTGGCTATAATTTGGTAATTCCTAGACTATTTGCGTAACGTTTAACATATTCTTTGTCAGCAAGTCCTAAGGAACCCAAATATACAAATTTAAAGGAGCTAAGTGGCTGCGTTCAAAATATGCACTTTCTTCTACCTCCTGTTTACTTCGAATACGATGTGGTGTCTGGGTACTGTAATGTTTTCAAACGTAAACCAGTATAATGTCATATTTCCTAATAAGCGTTTTTCAGGATTTTAAAACCTAACTCTGGTATGGGTAGTGTTGTTTATCACTGTCGATTTGAAAAAAAGCTAGTGCTTGTGGCCTTACACGCGTGATGGTAGTAATTGTGTATCGCGCGACTGTGGTAGTATTGCCTGCGTCCCTGCTTTCAGCCCTCCCTTCTTTCTATCTTTAGTCCATCTGTCTTTCGTTTTAGGTAACGTAGTGTATAAAAAGACATGAATGGAATTTTAAATCTAGGTCAACCTGCGTATCTCAAGGTTTTTCTTAGAAATGCAGCACATGTTTTATCGTAGAAAGCGGGTATTGAAGCAGTAGGCTTTTATTATCAACGTGAAACGTTACAATTTGCAGACGAAGTAGAAAACAAGGGGGATTTCGAGTACAGTCATTGTGACAGCACTGTTCTTTACCATTCTTCTTTCCTTTTATTAAATTTATTTGTTATGCTTTACCTTTACGTTTTAATTTATATATGTGGATTAGAATATTTCACGACAGAAGTGGGGAGAGAGCGGAATAGTATTAGATGAGCTTTATTTGCCTCTGGTCATCCGTCATCTTGGAAGAGAGAGTACCACGTTGAACGTAATTATTGGTTATAATTAGGGCTGACTCTTATTGTTACCGTGTTGTGTTTTATTTACATTACAGGGCTAGTTATAATTTATGGGTATGAAAAAAAAAAAATCGAAAAATGTGATTCGTTATTCGATGACAAAAGGCAAAGACAATTTAAAGCCAAAAACGGCAAGGAAAAAAAATTTGGTTCTTTGAGAGGCTTCTTTGGTGCCCCGCAACCAACGTGCGTGGGTTTGATTCCCATCAGAATTAGAAGATTTCACGCTATCTTCTGTCCCGTATTTCGTAAGTTAGGGATGTAGAGATACAAGACGGGAACCACTGGTATTGAAACCATCTGTCTATCGCTTATTTGTATGATTAGCCAACAAGTGGTGTGAGGACAACCCTCGCCTTAGCTTATAGTCACATTGTGGGTATCTTGGTAGGTGTAGGCGATTATGACTTTACACTGAACAAACGTTTCGCAAATATAGACATAGTTGGTGGGACAGACAATGATATCAAAATAAGAATACAAAAAGCAAGAGGAGCTTTCATTGCATCGGGAAACATATGGAGAACAAGAGAAATCAAGTCCAGCACGATAAAAAGAATCTTCAACTCAAATGTCAAGTCAGTCCTATTGTATGGCTCTGAGACATGGAGAGCAAAAGAAAACCCAACCAAAAAGCTACAGACTTTTATAAACGGGTGCTTGCGTAGAATAGAAGGACTGAAATGGTATGACAAAGTCACAAATGTAGAATTGATGACAAGAACCAGACAAGTGCCAGTGGAACAAGAGTTGAGAAGAAGACGCTGGCGATGGATAGGACACACATTGAGGAAACCTGTTGATAGCATTACAAGGCAGTCTTTGTTCTGGAATCCACAGGGAAAGAGAGGCAGAGGTAGACCAAAAAACACACGGAGAAGAGAGCTGGATACAGAGGTGAAAATGATGAGGAAAACATGGAAAGAACTTGTGCGGATGGCACAGGACAGGAAGACTTGGCATGTGTTTGTTGAAGGCCTATGCTCCTCGGGGAGCTAAAGGGTATTGATTGATTGAAACGTTTGGCAACTACTTCTTGATGACTTTTACTGTTGTGCGGCGCACATCTAGCACGCCCGGAATATATGCCCCTGGTAATTTATTATCTGTAATACGTTGGGTCAGCAAACGACGTTAAAATTGATCATCCAAAGCTTTTAAGCCGGCTACCTGTCTTTATGCAGCAGCCTTGAGTAATTCTTTTGACGGATAAAATGCTTTTTAGGCGACAGCTTGTCAACTGAGACTTGAAGATTTCAATCCATTACAACTTTTACCTGGTTAATTAAAAAAAAAACAAAATCAGAAACTGTTGCTGGAAGCTGCCATTTTGGAAGCCAGAAAATAATGAAGAGAATGTTAGGGAGGGGAGGGGATGGGGCAGTTGAGCAGATATTGTCCTTCTATGTCAGATGTCTCTCTTTAGTAGCGAGATATTTACAAGTACCATCACAATAAATACTCGTAGAAGGGCTCTGAAACAAGTCGAGAGATTCAAATGCGTGGATACGTTAATAGTATGAGATGGAAGATGCATCTCACAAATTAGCATAGACCTGGCAGAGGCAGCCATATTTTTATGTAGTTGTATTTACTATTCTTTGCTTTGTTTTCCTGTTTTGTTACAATTACGTTCTTTTCGTCAGTATTTCTTTCTTTTTCAGTATTTTAAACTCTTTATTTGTTCCCTAGTTTATTGTGTCCTTTGACATTTAATTTTATCTTTTCTATATTTGTCGTCCTTGTTTTCGGTTTGAGAAAAGATAATCCCGAATTGTCCCGTATTTCTAGTTTATTGTTCATTTGTCTATGTTAGAGAGAAGATAAACACCTATGCAGGCCACCAAGAACCACTTTTGTCAATAGTGAAACGTCGAAAGCTTGCCTGGTTTGGGCATGTAACTCGTCATGACTCCCTTTCGAAAACGATCCTTCAGGGAACAGTCGAAGGTAAACGGAGAAGAGGAAGGCAGAGAAAATCCTGGGCTGATAACATCAAAGAATGGGCAGGACACGGTTTTTCCACACTTGTACGCATTGCTGAGGATAGAGAGCAGTGGAGGACCCTGTCTGCTGATGCTTCCACCATGGCACCCCTACGACCCATGACGGGTTACGGGCTGAGATGATGATGATGATGTTCATTTGTAAAACATACTTCAGTACTGCTGTTGCTTATTTTATTTCCTACTCGTACCTTGACTCTAACCATTTGCGTGTCTTGCCTTGATGGTACAAGGACTTTAGTGTGTCCATTTCTTGGCATTTCCTTCTCAAGTACAGCGCTCCCGTCCTCTTGTGTGTTTGTGTGACGAGATTGTCTCCCCTGCTCTGCAGCGGTGTTTCAACTATGGCAAAACCTAGCGTATAACATGAGCCCCCAACTGAAATGATTCAGTAAAATTTGACTTTAATAGCTCTAGATAGTTATGTATTAAGAATAACTCAGTCAAACGGGTGCAATTCACGCAATAATGATTAAATAAATGATCAGTTTGTATTTCTTCTTCTTCTTTGATCCTAGCCACCGACTGCCAAAACAGGCAGTGGTTATCGCGCCTGCTGGCGTCTTGTAGGGCAGCAACAAACTGCTTCCACTTGACTCGGTCGACGGCCATCCTTCTTGCAGTGTCCCGGCTCTGGTTCATTCTTTGCATCTCGGCCTCCACAGTTCTCCGCCAGGTTGTTCTTGGTCGGCCTCTCTTTCGCTGTCCTTCAGGGTCCTGCTGGTTCCCAAAGGTGTTACTGACTGTTCCAATTTTCGTCAAATTCTGTGGCAGTAGCGCCTCCCTGGCGGTAGTGATGGAGGTAACCACTCCAATTGTCAAGACAAGCGTCTTCAAGGCCCGTCTGATGTAGGCGTTTAGTGTAGAATGTTGGCAACTTGAACCACAGACTTGTACCACAAAGATGTACCACAAACTGTGAGAAAACACTGTTTCTTCTAAGTATAGGGTGTCCTGACAAGAGAATCAGGCACCCTCCGCTTCCACCACCTTATCTTCCTCAGAAACTTTACCCTCCCTGAGCTTTAATGTTAAACCCAGTGAGTCGATGAAAGTGCGCTAGAACAGCGGAAAACGACAGTTGCACTATTTAAATATGTTTGAATATACGTATAAACTTATTAAAATTGTAATATAATAAATATGTACACTAGGGTGATATCGCTGTACTCCCTGCTCCACACGAGGTTACCTCTGCTTTTGAGTTCATCTTGAGGAAACCCGCACGAAGCAGTCATCAGTTCTTGCAGTGGTGGTTCATGAATCCACTCATTTTATATGCTGAGGTTGCCAGCCTCGTATGAAGCTGTACGTCCACAAGCAAATTGCACATGTTAAATGCAAAAATAAAAAAAATAAAAATAGAAATGTACATATTACAACTTACCCCGATTTTCGGGAATGAATTTAAAGACTTCTTGCACAGTGAGAACTTCAAAATTGTGTCGGGTCACTGGTTTTAAGAGGCAGTCTTACATGTGGTCGGGGTATTACTTTAATTATAATCATACTGATGATTCCTTGGACTCGTAGTTTCCAGTACTAAAGTCGAGTTTTCTTTCTGTCTAAAATCAGAAGATCCTCTAATACTTGGTCATGTCCTTATGTTGAAATCCTGTTTCTATTCGTTATCCTGGCGTCTGAAATGTCTTCTTTGACGAGATGAAAATGTAGTGAAGTAGTCCCAAAGCGTTGCAGATTATAAGCGACATTCTCGCTCACACATCCATGAGGTCTGTCGGAAACATCTGCCATTAGAAATGGTTTATTTTAGCATTTCCATGCTAATCCAGCACCAATTTGAGTCTGCTATCGATAGGGGTCTTCTTTCCTCCAGCATTCTACATGACACACAAGATATTTTCTTCACATATTTTCTACAATTGCATCTGCCTGTCTTTCATGACAATATAAGGTCTTGCTTCTTCCGTTTCGCCAGTCATATTTAAAAACCCACTACTTCACAGATCTAACATTATAATCTCCTCCCAGATGTTATTTCCTTGTAATTGTTTATCACAACAAAGTCTATCTGCCCGAAGTATTACATTACTGTCCGGGTCATAATCTTCAGCAAGATTGTCATTTCCTTCATTCTAGTGAAATTTGCCGTGTATTTTATCATGTCATGTTTGCGAGCTCGCACCTTATCAAGCGGCAAAATGGTAGCGTTATTTTCGCAGATAAGAAGTCGGAGTTAACAATGGGAATGTCGCCCAGTGTAGAATCTTAATCTGCCTGGAGCTAGCGATACGCGAAAAATCAATGTAACAAGTTCTCTTCTTCGCTAAGCGTGACCGATAACAACGGAGAAAATAATCAGGAGTGAGGGAGAACGAGAGGTGTGACGTGATGAGAAAACCTTGAACGAACGAACGAACGAACGAACGAACTTTATTTTCAAAGGGTTGAGAATTGGGCACGCAGGCCCGTCTGACATTCTGCCCTTTCTTTCTCTCACCTTTCATACTGAATTCATTTATTCCCATATGCATTTTACATATCAATGTCAAGGAATTCAACGTTGCAAAGTAAAATAAAATAGCACACTCATATTAACATTAACTACTTATAAACATGATATAAAATATGTAGAAAAGTACAAACATCGTCATTAGAACCTACAATTGATATTATAAGAAAAGATAATCTGATTAGGGGGGCATGTAATCAAAACTAATAAAGTATTCGAAAAGTCTACGATTGTATGAATAGGGACTGAAAGAGAGCGAACGAACTTTATTTTCAAAGTGTTGAGAGAAAGGAACTTAGGCCCGTCTAAGAGAGAGAGAGAAAGAGAGAGAGAAAGCGAGAGAGAGAGAGTGAGAGAGAGAGCCAGCGAGAGAGCGAACGAACTTTGTTTTCAAAGTGTTGAGAAATAGGAACATAGGTTCGTCTAAGAGAGAACGAACGAACGAATTTATTTTCAAAGGGTTGAGAATTGGGCTCTCAGGCCCGTCTGACATTCTGCCCTTCCTTTCTCTCTTGCTGATGACTGTACTATCTACACGAGTGATACAAGTTGCAACACACTCGAACTATCGTTACAAAAAGATACAGACAATCTGATTAAGTGGAGCATCGGAAATCGCATGCTAATTAATATAATTAAAACAAAGTGCATGTTAATATCAACTAGACAAAAATTACAAAATTCTGAGAAAACAACACTTCAGATCTATATTGGTACCTCACCAATTGAAAACGTTAATGAACATAAAACTCTAGGAATAGTCGTTGACCAGCATCTTAATTGGAACTCACATGTTCATGCACTGACTAAGCAAACGGCACAGAAAGTTTACCAGTTAGCTAAAATCAAACATTTCCTAGATGAAGATGCACGAAAATTGTTCTATGTATCTCACATACAAACAAACCTTGACTATTGCTCCACAATCTGGGATGGTTGTTCTATGTCCAACACAAAAATACTCCATTCACTACAAAAGCGTGCAGTGCGTCTAGTTTCTGACAACTGCCAAACACAGTGTGTAGATCTATATAAATATCTCAAAATACTGCCTCTAAGAAAGCGCTTTCTGTTCAACAAAGCTAAATTTGTTCACAAAATCCTGTCACAGAATGCTCCAACATATCTGTGGCCAATGTTCAAATACAGTGAAAGACGCAGTCAACGCCTTAACAAAATACAAGTGCCCAAGCCTAGGCTTGACTTATTCAAGAAAAGCTTAGCTTACTCTGCTGCTCATCTTTGGAACTATCTTCCACATTATCTAAAACATAACAACCTCAGTCCCTATTCATACAATCGTAAACTTTTCGAATACTTTATGAGTTCTGATTATCTGCCCCCCTAATGTGATTATTTTTCCGAACAAATGGTATAATATCGAGTGTAGGTTTAATGATGATGTTAGTGCTTTTCAACATATTTTGTTTCATGGTAATACTTAGTTTGTACTTTTCAACATATTTTATTTCATGTTTATAATTAGATACTGTGAATGTGAGTATGCTATTATTTTACCTGTACAACGTTGAATTCCTTGAATTGATGGGTAAATTGTATGTGAGAATAAATGAAATCAGTATAAAAGACGGGAGAAAGGAAGGGCAGAATGTCAGACGGGCCTGCGTGCCCAATTCTCAACCCTTTGAAAATAAAGTTCGTTCGTTCGTTCGTCTTTTATACTGATTTCATTTATTCTCACATATATTTTACCCATCAATTCAAGGAATTCAACGTTGTAAAGGTAAAATAATAGCATACTCACATTCACAGTATCTAATTATAAACATGAAATAGAATATGTTGAAAAGTACAAACTAAGTATTACCATGAAACAAAATATGTTGAAAAGCACTAACATCATCATTAAACCTACACTCGATATTATACCATTTGTTCGGAAAAATAATCATATTAGGGGGGCAGATAATCAGAACTCATAAAGTATTCGAAAAGTTTACGATTGTATGAATAGGGACTGAGGTTGTTATGTTTTAGATAATGTGGAAGATAGTTCCAAAGATGAGCAGCAGAGTAAGCTAAGCTTTTCTTGAATAAGTCAAGCCTAGGCTTGGGCACTTGTATTTTGTTAAGGCGTTGACTGCGTCTTTCACTGTATTTGAACATTGGCCACAGATATGTTGGAGCATTCTGTGACAGGATTTTGTGAACAAATTTAGCTTTGTTGAACAGAAAGCGCTTTCTTAGAGGCAGTATTTTGAGATCTTTATATAGATCTACACACTGTGTTTGGCAGTTGTCAGAAACTAGACGCACTGCACGCTTTTGTAGTGAATGGAGTCTTTTTGTGTTGGACATAGAACAACCATCCCAGATTGTGGAGCAATAGTCAAGGTTTGTTTGTATGTGAGATATATAGAACAATTTTCGTGCATCTTCATCTAGGAAATGTTTGATTTTAGCTAACTGGTAAACTTTCTGTGCCGTTTGCTTGGTCAGTGCATGAACATGTGAGTTCCAATTTAGATGCTGGTCAACGACTATTCCTAGAGTTTTATGTTCATTAACGTTTTTCAATTGGTGAGGTACCAATATAGATCTGAAGTGTTGTTTTCTCAGAATTTTGTAATTTTTGTCTAGTTGATATTAACATGCACTTTGTTTTAATTATATTAATTAGCATGCGATTTCCGATGCTCCACTTAATCAGATTGTCTGTATCTTTTTGTAACGATAGTTCGAGTGTGTTGCAACTTGTATCACTTGTGTAGATAGTACAGTCATCAGCAAATAGGTCACAGGATGCGTGCTCGACGTGTAGTGGAAGGTCATTAATGTATATGGCAAAAAGTAGAGGCCCAAGAATAGAGCCCTGAGGAACGCCGGTATTTATTACGGTTGGGTTTGAGCAAGAGTTATTGTAAGAAACTACATGTTTTCTGTCTGACAGGAATGATTTAATTATCGTCACTAGTTGAAGGTTTACTTTTGATGTTTCTAGTTTTCTAATTAAAATAGCGTGATCTATCATATCAAATGCTTTTTTTAAAGTCTACAAAAACTGCCCCACATATTATATCGTTATTAATATTTAAGTGCCAGTTGTCAATCATCTTAGTTAGAGCTGTGTGACATGAATGTTTAGGTCTAAACCCTGACTGACTATCAATTAGCAAGCCATTGTTAACTAGGTGTTGTAGTGTTTTTTTTATGTATGTGTTTTTCTAGTGGTTTGGATAGCGATGATATTAAGGAGATTGGCCTATAGTTACCAAGGTTATTATTGTCGGAAGAGCCAGGTTTTAAGAGAGGATATACCTTAGCGACTTTAAAGTGCCACGGAAAGTAACTCCGTGCGATACATTGATTGTATATGTATGTAAGCGAATCACTAATAGCTGGAGCCGCATAACGCAGTATTCGATTACTGACTCCGTCAAGTCCTGATGAGTTATTATCTTTAAGTCCTAGAAGATAGTTATACACTTCATTAACTGTCATAAACGGAATGTTGGATGGGATTGTGTTGGTACATTTGTTCTCACAAAATACTGACAGCCTGCCTAAGTCACAAGGTGAATTTGGTATTGTAGATTTAAGACTGTTTATTTCTGCCTGAAGGTAATTGCTGAAGTCTGTGGAAGTAAATGAAGTATTAGGAGTTGACGAGACTGACAGATTTCGCTTGTTCGCTAAGGTATTGATTGCTTTCCATATATCTTTACTGTTTGAACGACGAAAGAGGAGCAACGATAACAAGCAGGTGAGAAAAAACAAAAAGAAGGGCACAGGAGAGAAAATGAATGAGGTCACAGAAAAACGTAACGATCGAAGAGTTTTGTATCTTTTCATTATTAAGTATTTTATTAGTATCGTAAAAAATTACAGCTTGTTTGTTACAACATTTTTTTTTTTAATTTACAGTTCAGATGTTTAGAATTTGAAAATAAAACAAACAAACAAACAAACAGACAAAGCAAATAAATTGCAGTTTTAACTTATTATCGAGGCTTCCATCCTAAAACATCTGTCAACTTTACCAAATTATTATTATACCTCGTATATATATGTATAAGAATAATAATAATAATAACCCCTTCAGTCATAACTGACTATGGGAATGCGCCCCTGGGGTAAGAGCCCTTAGTTGCTTACTTTCCTGGTGTTACTTTCGATATATATATATATATATATATATATATATATATATATATATATATATATATATATATATATATATATATATATATATATATATATATATATATATATATATATATATATATATATATATATATATATATATATATATATATATATAAAACTCGTATATAAAACATCTCCAGCATCAACGCGATTTATACCATAACTTCATCGATTTCACAAAAGCCTTCGATCGAGTCTGGCATGAAGGCTTATGGCAAATAATGAGAAAATTCAATTTTGATACCAACATCATAGATATCATTGAAGCACTATACAAGGACGCAAGCAGTGCTGGTTTTGCAAGCAATGACATTGGTGAATTTTTCAAAACAACTGTAGGAGTTCGTCAGGGATGTATCCTGTCCCCAGTGATTTTTAATATATATCTAGAACATATTATGCAGGAGGTTCTCTACGATTATAAAACAACCATATCAGTTGGAGGTCGACCTCTTTGCAATCTACATTTTGCTGATGATGTCGATGTTATAGCAGGAACAGAATCAGAACTTCAAGACCTTACCTCTAGACTGGAGAAAGTAACAGGAACGTATGGGATGGAAATTAATATAGAAAAAAGCAAGATATTGGTGAATAGCCATAAGAAACATGTTCCGACCAACATTACGTTAAATGGGAAAAGTTAGAAGAGTGAACACCTTTAAATATCTGGGGTTCACTATATGTAGTGATGGGAGATCAAGTAAAGAAATCAAGACAAGACTTGAGATGGCCTGTGGTTACCTGAATTATACTCACCTCATGATTCGTGAGGTCATGAAAGAGGTCAAGGTCAAAACAACATTTTTGACAATAACTCGTGACAGGTTCATGAGAATCCCGTGAAACTTACTGAACACAAAACAGAGAGTTTTGTGTTCAGTAAGTTTTACGGGATTCTCATGAACTTGTCACGAGTTATTGTCAAAAATGTTGTTATTATTGAATGCCTATAAAGATTGACGCTCCTCGAATAAATTCAGTTGAAAATTCAATGCGCAAGTATGGCTCAACTCTCTACAGAACAACGACTCATCATCATTGGACGTTTACAGACTGGACAGTCACAAAGTGTAGTGGCCAGACAATTTAATGTGGTTAGAAGCACCATTAGTCGCCTTTGGAGGCGATTTCAAGAAACTGGCTTAGTGGCAGACCGGCCGCGCAGTGGAAGACCCAGAGTCACAACTCCTGCCGAAGACCGCTTCATACGGCTGCGTCACCTCAGGAATCGACTTGCATCTGAGTCCTCCACAGTCCAGTCAATGTCAGCAGCTCGTCGAATTTCAGATCAAACGGTCAGGAACCGGCTGCACGACTCTGGTCTTTGGGCTAGAAGACCCTACAGAGGTCCTGTTCTTACGGACCGGCATCGCCAGAACCGACTGCAGTGGGCGAACCAGCATCGTCAATGGACCGTTGGGAATGACTGGAGACGGGTTTGGTTTAGTGATGAATCATTTTTTGTGCTCCAGCGACACGATAGACGGAGAAGAGTTTACCGCAGAGTCCATGAGCGCTACGCCCAGAACAGCGTTGATGAGGCTCCTCCACATGGCGGTGGAGGTGTACTGATGTGGGGGGCGATCAACTTCATGGGAAGAAGTGACCTGGTGCAAATTGAAGGATGCCTGAATGAGCAACGATACGTCGCTGAAATTCTTCGTCCTCACGTCCTTCCACTTCTGGCTGTACGAAGGTCGATTTTACAGCAGGATAACACTCGACCTCATGTGGCACAACTCACCACCCAGTTCCTCGCTGACAACAACGTCCAGACCATTCCGTGGCCAGCCATGTCATCAGACATGAACCCTATAGAACACTTATGGGATGAACTCGACAGACGACTCCGCCAGCGAGACGTGGCTCCAGCCAATCTCCGACAGTTGTCTCTTGCACTGCGGGATGAGTGGGCAGCCATCCCACAACAACAGATCCAACGGCTAATCGGATCCATGTCAAGGAGATGTCGTTCTCTGATAGAGGCCAGAGGAGGCCATACACCTTACTGAAACGGAGGCCTCAGTCGCAAAGAATAAAAGTCCAAACCAAATTTAATGAACATCATTTCATTGTTAAAGTCTGAAAGTTACTTCATGCCAAGATTGAAACATTAATTCCGTAAAATAAAATGTTGGTACAAGTTTGAAATTTGGTGTCCATTACCACTGCAATAATGTTGCATTTCTTTTTTTGAACAGAATATATATATATATATATATCACTATTTGCACAAGTCTGGGAAACTGAGACAACACCAACAGAGTGGAGTAAAGGAATAATTGTGAAATTGCCCAAGAAGGGTGACCTTGCAGACTGCAACAATTGGAGAGGAATTACTCTCTCTCAGTTCCCAGCAAAATACTAGGCAGGATAATCATCCAGAGAATTTCAAAAGCAGTTGACCATAAACTGAGGAAAGAACAAGCGGGCTTTAGAAAGAACAGAAGATGTGCAGATCATATATTCACCCTCAGGAACATTATAGAGCAGTGCTCAGAATGGCAGAGACAGCTGTACATTAACTTTGTTGATTTTGAAAAGGCTTTCGTCAGCATACACAGGGACAGCCTATGGAAAATACTGAGGGCTTATGGAATTCCCAGCCGCATTGTTTCCATCATAAACAGCCTCTATTCTAACTTTACGTGCAGTGTTGGATTGGGTAATGTAACTTTCGAAGTGAGGGCAGGAGTGCGACAGGGATGCCCCTTGTCAACAACATTGTTTTTGACAGCCGTGGATTGGGTGATGCGCCGGACAACGGAGGGCAGTCCGGGAGGAATTGGATGGACAACCTTTTATACACTGGAGGACCTGGAATATGCAGATGATATTGCACTACTCGCGCATTCACATCAACACATTCAAGACAAAACCGATGGACTGAATGGGTATGGCCGGCGGGGTGGCCTGAGCATCAATCTGAAGAAGACAGAGGTCATGACACTAAATGTGGGCAATCCTGAGCCAATAACAGTAAGGAACCAGAGGTTGGAACAGACAGACACATTTGCTTACCTAGGACGCATGGTGACACCTGGCGGCGGAACAGGCAAGGACATTGGCAACAGAATGAGTAAAGCGAGAGCGGCCTTTGCTGTTCTCAACAACATTTGGAAGTCTTCCCAGTACAGCACAAACACCAAGTTAAGACTGTGTGAGAGCTGTGTGCTTCTCTATGGTGCGGAATGTTGGAGAGTAACAGAGAAGGAAATGTCGAAACTGTCCTCCTTCCACACAATCTGCCTAGGAAAAATTCTCCGAATCTTTTGGCCAAACACCATCAGCAACCAAGAACTACTTATTCGAAGTAACGAGGAGGATATGCACACCATCATAGCTGGCAGACGTTGGAGTTGGGTTGGCCACGTCCTCAGAAGGGACCCTGATACCATCGCAGGAACAGCTATGCTATGGACCCCCGAGGGAAAGCGAAAGAGAGGCCGACCAAAAACAACTTGACGGAGAACTGTGGAAGCCGAGATGCAAAGAATGGGCCGGAGTTGGGGCGCTGTACGAAGGATGGCCGTCGACGGAGCAAGGTGGAATCAATTTGTTGCTGCCCTACAGGAAGCCACCAGTCGTGATGGCCGCTGACTGCTTTGACGGTTGGCTATTATGAATCAAAGAAAGAAGAATATATATAAATATATATAAATATATAAATATATAAATATAAATATATATATATATATATATATATATATATATTTATATATATATATATTTATATATAT
This sequence comes from Oreohelix idahoensis, assembly GCA_024509875.1. Lineage (NCBI taxonomy): Eukaryota > Metazoa > Mollusca > Gastropoda > Stylommatophora > Oreohelicidae > Oreohelix > Oreohelix idahoensis. The sequence continues at coordinate 138,262 of JAMPIV010014582.1, forward strand.
TTATATTTATATACTATATATCTTTATAACATATACTACTGTTTTTGTTTTGTTTTTCTTGTTATTTTCACACTGGTCGGAATATTAGCTTTAGGCTAGCTGAAATGTTTTAAAAGTTTTATTGTTAATGAACCCTGGCTCGTGCACAAGCCAATTCGGTGCTGGTGCTTTTCTCCCGAGAGTATGGGTAAAAACTGCACGTGCAGGCACGCTACAAAAGCGCGCGGATTAATTGTGTTTAATACTCCCTGGTTAATGTTGCGAAATACCTTGATGGAAACAAATTTGTTTATCGTTATTATTTCGTCTTTGAAGATTTATTTTATCTGTTTATCTTTGAGGTGAAGAGAAGATTATCCCAGGCAGTAGAACCAGCGTTCAATAAAACAAAGATTATGTTATGTCAGAAATCTTTGTCCACAGAAGTAACAAAGTTCTTCAATGTTATATAGATCTAATCCTGAAATATAGAAATGAGACATAGACAATTAGAAAACAAGAAAAAAAAAATACCAGAGATGTGGTTTACACAACAATTTTAGGAATACCATGGACATCAAAACAGAGTAGAGGGGATGTCATGACAGATGTCAGTGCGTACAGTAAACTTATTATTGACATTAGAAGCAAGCTATCCACTTTATTTGGATACGTTAAGAGAAGAAGAAAGCTGAACTTTATCGCGACAACAGGAACAATTAAGGGACAAGACAGAGAGAAGATACTTGTCATCATGGCATGGACCAAAAAAAGTCAACAACAGAATTGATAATGTACTGAGGACAGGAAGTTGTGGAGAGACATGATCACTTACGCTAGCTGGCTTGATACTTATGACGAAGACGAAGATGCCGGGATGTTATAGCCACTACCTTAAGCGAATGATTGAAATAAAATGCCAGTCTGACAGACAGCATGCTGAACGATGTTCCCGTCCGTGGTCCGGCACCTCACTACGGAAATAAATGAATATATATATATATATACCATCTTCTCAACCAGTAACCCGTCATGGGTCGTAGGGGTGCCATGGTGGAAGCATCAGCAGACAGGGTCCTCCACTGCTCTCTATCGTATATATATATACATACCGTACCGTGTACCATTGAATGGTAAAACTGATTCCATACCATGTTCTTTTTTAAAATTTATATATTTATTTCCTTACCAGTTTTAAAGCAGCCCCCTTATTTGCTTTTTTATCTACCTCACTAAGAGTAGCACTTACTAAAGGCAGCAAAGATATCATTTCTAATAGAAATGGGTAGAACTTCATCTACAGCTCAGATAACTAGTGAAGAATGTTTGATGAACAAATAAATGTAATTAAAAAGAAAGTTAGATGTTCACTGGATGTATGTAAAAGTAGAGTGGTAATGGAAGACTAGTAACAAAAGTAACTAATACAAGGAAAGGGAAGTAAATCACGACAAAGGGACATTATAATGATAGGCTGTACATCAAGGTATGCTCCGTGAAGCTCCCCAACGTCTCTGAGGAGATTAAGAAAGAAGAGAATTACTGCTCCCGCAGGCATGTCGTAAAAGTTGATTAAAATTAAATTGTGTATTTTGCTGCAACCTCATTGTGTAAAATAAATAGCTACAGAAACCAGTGATACAACGTTTATGAATGGACGATTCCTGGAGTAGTGGTTAAAGGCCCCGTATATGAATGGACGATCCTTGGAGTAGTGGTTGAAGGCCCCGTATATGAATGGAGATCCCTGGGGTAGTGGTTGAAGGCCCCGTATATGGATGGACGATCCCTGAAGTAGTGGCTGCAGGCCCCATAAGAAATAAGCCCGCAAATTATTATGATGATGCGTAGAGATAAAAAAAACCGCGTAGAGAAGAGAACTGAAAACATACAAAAAAGGTAGAAATCATTGGTAAGGAACGTTAAAGTGATGGCGTAGGACAGAATGCCCTAACATAAATCATTAACTGCAAAGGGAAGAAGATGATAGTGAATGAATAATCGAAAATAAATTATGAAATAATAATAGATCAACAACATAATTGATGTAGAATAACATGATCGCCCACGCCTCGCACCACAATGCCTGATGACGATCAGGGAAATAAGCAGACGAGAGATGGAAACGACAGGTTTTATGTCGTAGAGTAGAGGGCGTAGAAGGGTCAGTGTGTGAATTAGTAAGGAGCTATTGAGAGCATACAACAGGGAAGTGGGGACAAGTGGAAAGGGGAGAGAGGTCACTTTTTTTTCACAAATTCGTATCAAAGTGTGATATGAAATTGTATTCATTCAGACAACATTACATACATTTATCATTCATTGTTTTCTTGTGTGCACCTTATGGATCATGGAGCCACTTTTGTAACTGGTGCACTTGTAGCATACGTTGTTGTTGTTTTGAAGAAGTGATGGGTGGAGAGCGGGCACTTAACAGCTGACCGTTATTTCCTCTTCTCGTTCCATCTTGGTGTCGTGTGGTGCGTATTGGGGCAACTACGACAGTAGATTTTGCCAGGAATAGCCTATGAGATATTAGGTAGAAGGTCTCTAGAAATTGGCTCGTTAAGAAAGAATAAAGACCTATTCGAGATAGGGACAAAAAGACGGGAATGCGAATGCTTTCCACTGGACAGTGTTTTCTAATTAATTATGGAAAGAGTTCTATTTCCCCACGACCTTAGCTTCTGCCTGATCCTACCTCATTGTTACATACTGATAGTTATATAAACGTTAATGTTATTAAGGCCTTTGAAACCACCAATGATAATGGTCGCTAAGTCTAAATGTTATAGTCTGTTTACACCCACTGTTGCGAGTGTAGTGGTTCGGTCTATATCATCGCCACACAGGCTAATTCAATATATGTGTGCTGCTGTCCTGTCACTGTGTCTGGAATGTTGACCTGGGTGTGTGTTGATATGTTCGCACACCACAGTACGTACATAAGAGTACATGCAGGAGTCAAAAAAGGGTTGCAAACGACTGGAACAGTTCGATACTGTTTATTCCGTTACAACACAGACACGATGACATAAATGACACACATTCGACAGCAATCTTTGAAGGACCGAGGACGTTGAGACCACACACGAATCATATAATTTCCACATTGCATTAAATATATATAATACGGCCTGTCCACATCCTGGCCTAAACAGTACTCCAATACTCAGTAAAGTCTGCATCACACGGCAGCTATAATAATGTTCATATGGCCTAAACAAATCTTCATTACACCATAAAGCATGCTCACCCGGCAGCTATAATAATCTTCATATGGCCTAAACAGTACTCCAATTCTCAATAAAGCCTGCATCACACGGCAGCTATAATAATCGTCATATGGCCTAAACAGTACTCCAATTCTCAATAAAGCCTGCATCACACGGCAGCTATAATAATCGTCATATGGCCTAAACAGTACTCCAATTCTCATAAAGCCTGCATCACACGGCAGCTATAATAATGTTCATATGGCCTAAACAAATCTTCATTGCAGTGTATCACATAGGCTGTACACACAGCGAAATATATAAGTCGACATTTTCTCAAATCCTACGTAGGCATACATTATCCAAAAACACTGGGACTCGACCTACACGGTCCACGCCCAAAACACAACTCCCAAATCACACACTAGTCCCGCCGAAAAACCCATCACGAGACTCGGCTGTCTTGAACACCGCTCTCGATAACACATGCAGACTAGCTGCGAGCTATTCACATGACTCAAAACAGTACAGAATAAACACATCTCAACATTTGAGATAAAACAGCGTTCCCACGCTTATCTGTACTCTGTCACTCGAAAAAATAGGAAAAGATAATTCTATCCTAAAGTCAAACAAGTATCCACTTAATCAAGCGTTGCAACTCGAAATTTAATTTGTTCAAAACATTCTAAAGATTACTTCCCCTTCCATAAGTTCTACTTGCAACACTGCCCTTAGATCCCGTAACAGAAAAAGCCATCAACCTCATCTGAGTAGAGAAATGTTCCTATATGTGAATATGTAACACCGACAGCACGAGTGAAACATTAACAAACTAGATAATGATCAAACGATTGTTGGGTTTATTAATTAAATATCCACGCATATAGGGTTAATAATGGTTAGAACGTGATGGTGGTAAAAGACGATTCACACAAAACACACAGATGAGATATTAAAATTGCAGTTAATTAAGTAGCAGTTAATTAAGAATGAACTGGTGTAAAGCGAAATGATGATGATGTGATATGATACGTGTTACCAAAATGGTGAGTAATCTACCCAGCCCATGTGTCTCTAAATGCTTCTCATGGATACAATGATTCACATGTATGCATAAAATGTCCCAAGTTGTCATACGTTATGTCGAGTGGGGTGTCACTAAGCCGAGGACGTTCTGATGAAAACTATTGTCGTACTGAGAACGTTGACTATATATATATATATATATATATATATATATATATATATATATATATATATATATATATATATATATATATATATATATATATATATATATATATATATATATATATATATATTCCTTCACTGTTTGAGTATATCTCTGTAGTGTTGATCAACAGTTAATAGCTGTCATATGAAACAAAAAGTCTGTTGTCTAATCTCCCGAGGGTACTGGCCAGACTGGATATCTTCACGAAATGTTAGTGATATGTAGACTCATTATCTTGCGTATGTAGTCGTGATTCATAAAATATATTTTAGAGTCTGCTTCATAGAACGCGCTTAAGAGTGTGTTGCACTTGTATAAATATGAGATTCCACTTTTGAGCTCTTTAGCTTGACTTCAGATAATAAGCTTTCAAGTGAATTGAACTTGTGATAACTATGTATTGAACTTGTGAGCCAGCAGTATATGGTGACGAAAAAATGCTGCGTCCACCTTCTGACTTGTGGGTGAGACAATATTCCTTTTTAATTGAGAAATGAAAGATGTCCTATGGCGAATTCTGCTAGCCAAATATCCGTTTTTTGATAACTTATTTCTGGTTAGACGTCAGACACGTTGCGTGTAGACTCAGACTTCTGATGAACTGAAGACACACAAAAGTCTTCGTAAGTTTTCACACTTAACATCACTGGTTGACTTTCATTTATACTACTGCTCATTATTGATCTCTCTCTGAGTTCGATTCTAATGTTGTTAAATATCTTGTGCATGAGAGTGTGTGCGCATGGGAGACAGTGATGATGATGAAGGTGAAGTATGAACTATTAATTACCTCCTATCATCCTATCATCTTCTAGGAAAATCTTCTGATTTTACTAATCTGTTATGAAAAGAATTAATTGAAATTCTATCTTTCGCACATTTAGCTGTGAGTTTAAACTAAACAAAGAATAAGAAAATGTATTAATAATCAGTATAAGATCTACTAACCTTCTTTTCCCTTTGCAAAATCCTTTAAGAACACAGTTCACCACAGAAATGAATTATTATCTACTCTGAATAAACACGTGTATTTAGGCTAGGCGTTTTAGGGATTTAATCTCTACTTCATAATGTAACAACTGGACTCCTCTCTCTAGCGAGCTACGCGGTATATTATTTATATCTCTAGAAGTCCAATGTGGGTTCCTTGGACCGGTGACGTGCAACTCCGCCCATACAACCAATACCGAAGAGACGCTCTGGTCACTCATTCCCAGGATCGCTCTTGTCCCCTGTCAGTCCAAAAGTGGGTGGGGTAATTCGCGACCAACTTTCGTTTCCTGGCTTGCCTGACAAACAGGTATTGAGATAATTGGCTGGCCAAAGCAAAAGTGCTGTCACATTATCCTCTGATTGTCTATCGCTCCATGTGTTGGCGGCACTCTTTAATACCTCCGTCCATTGTCGCCAGCATGCTAATATGTCCCCTCTGTGGCGCCGCCTATTGATTTACATGCCGGTTGGTTTAAACAGCATGAGACGTTTTCACCTGGCCAAACTGGGCGTCCAATGTGGTGACCCGTCGCTTGTATGGACAGCGGCCGAGCAACAAAGATAACAACAGTCCACAGAAATTGTATAATGCCCAGATGTCTGATTTGGATGACCAGATGTGTTTTCACGAGATTTATCACGATGCAATGTGGACTTCAAACGATGATGTCAGGTATGGGGACTCAATCAAAAGACTTTATTTTACCACCGATCAAAGAACAAATACGGTTCTCTAGATACCGGTCGCGAGTAATCAAAACGATGAAATAGCAAATGTGGGGTGAAAGAGCACAAAGGTGGGAGAAAATAGAATACGAGAGATGTAGGAAAAGATAGAGCTATAAGGCCTTGGCGCTCGCTTATCACAATAGCCCCTTCCTCAGGAGAGCTTAGCCTTCTTGCTCGGGATTCATAAATCATTTTCCTCATCTTCGTTTTTTTCTCCGGTTTCCACCCTTTCCTCTACTTGTCTGTGCTCTCCGTCCTGCCTCATAGGATGACGGCTTAAAAAATCCGCTCCTACGTTATGTTTTCCTTGGATAAAGTCCACTTTGAACGTGAAAGGTTGTAGAACAAGCGACCACCTCATCAGTCTAGCATTCAAATTCTTTGGATTGGCTAGGAAGGTCAGAGGTTGGTGATCACTCTGGATCGTAAATTTCCTTCCGTACAGGTATGCTTGAAATTTTTGTATTCCCCAGACGAGGGACAAACATTCCTTTTCGATTGTGGAATAGTTTTGTTCTGCTGGGTTTAGCTTTCGACTTGCGTATGAGACCGGAAATAGATTTGGTGGGCTTCTGACGTCCGGCTGTAGTAATGTAGCCTCGATTCCAATGTTACTGGCATCTGTGCGCAAGATGAATTTTCGAGTTAAATCCGGGAGCCGTAAAATAGGTTTTGTGGTGAGTTTCTATTTTAAGAGTGCAAATGCATGTTCCCATTCTGCTGACCATGTCACTTTATCCGGGTTGCCTTTCTTGGTTAGCGATGTAAGCAGCGCACAGAGGCTATTGAAATCCTTTACATATCTCTGGTAGAATCCACAGAGGGATACAAATGACCGGACATCCCTTTTTGTGGACGGTCTCGGTGCATTTCTCAGCTTCTCAACGTTTTGAGTCTCGGGGAACATGGTTCCATGGGTGATAGTATGTCCCATGAACTCTAGCTGTTCACACCCAACTTGACATTTTGTTGGGCGGGCGGTTAGTCCTGCTTCTCTGAGTCTGTTAAACAGCAAGGATAGCGCTGATAAATGTTCTTCAAACGATTCAGTATCTACTAGGATATCATCCATAAAATTGCTGATGGCGGGATGATTCAGAGGATTTAATAACTTTCGCATCATCCTTGTGAAGACACTAGTTTAGCCCAAATGGCATCACATTAAACTCGAAGTGTCCATCTGGAGTACTGAAGGCTTACAGGTTCCTCACCTCAGCTTTTACCGGTATTTGATAGTACCCTTTACTGAGGTCGATCTTTGAAAAATAGCGAGCCCTGCTCAGCTTAGTAAATAGCTGGTTCTGGTCCGGTAAACGTTCTGGCTGGAACTGTGTTAACGCATTCAGCTGTCGGTAGTCGATGCACAGGCAGTGTTCTCCACTGGGTTTGCGTAACAGCACCACGCCCGCACTGTAAGGGGACTCCGACTTCGAAATGATGCCTTCCTTAAGTAAATAATCAATTTCTTGCTTTAATGCCTCGCCTTGGCATACGGAATCGGATAGGTTCTCATTCGGACGGGCGTAGGATCCGTGACTTCCATGTCAAACTCCATCAGGTTTGTCCGGCCCGGTTTGTCTGTCAGGGAGTCGGCGTGGTTTTCCATCAATCTCCTCACTTTTTCTTGCTGGGCTTCCGTTAGTGTGGAGTTTATTTTCACATCTAAATGTGATTCCTCATGTATCACCGGGTACTCTACGGATGATAAAGGCTCTTCTTCCATTTGCATAGCAATGGCCATAGTCATGAGGTGCGCTGGTTCGGCAGGGGCTCGCTCGTAAAACTTCTTAAGCAGATTTAAGTGATAAATTTTCTGCTTTCCGTTTACGGCGATTTTATAGTTGGTGCGAGAAATCTTTTCCATAACTTTGTAGGGTCCCCTCCAGCAAATCTGCAACTTATTACTGCTACTCGGCAGAAGAAGTAGCACCTTCTCTCCTACTGCTAGTTCTCGGTCCTTCGCATTCCGATTGTAATATTTTGCATGTTTCCACCTAGCCTCCCGTACTTTCGCTGTGGCTAATTCCCAGCCAGTCTTCAGACGTTGTTTAAAGTCTGTGACGTACTGGAAGGCTGATGTGACAGTGTCGTCTGCCTAGGCATCTGTCCATGTTCTTAGTAAGGCTTCTAATGGACCTTTAATAGGTCTTCCGAAAAGTAATGTGGCCGGAGGGACTCCCATTGACGCATGCGGTACCTCCCTATAAGCAAATAATCGGCAGGAAGATACTGATCCCAAGTTTCTGGCTTCTCCTGTACCAACTTCCGAAGAATAGAGGTGAGCGTCCCGTTAAACCGCTCTACTTGCATGTTACTGTGGGGGTGATAGGGTGTAGTATGAATATGCCTAGTTTTGAATATTCTAAGCAACTCCTCTGTCAACTTGCCTCGAAATTGTGGACTCGTCTTGGGGAGAGAGGTCACTTTTTTCACAAATTCGTATCAAAGTGTGATATGAAATTGTATTCATTCAGACAACATTACATACATTTACATTTATTGTTTTCTTGTGTGCACCTTATGGATCATGGAGCCACTTTTGTAACTAGTGCACTTGAAGCATACGTTGTTGTTGTTTTGAAGAGGTGATGGGTGGAGAGCGGGCAATTAACAGCTGACCGTTATTTCCTCTTCTCGTTCCATCTTGGTCTACCCTGTTCAACCTGAAAATTGGTTATAATTGGGGTATTTAGTGTCATTTTATTTACTAATTTTGTATTCAATTTAAATAACTATTGTCTTGTGCAGTTGCTGATTTTAATTTATATTAGTATTTGTCCACTTTATTTTCTCTTTTGTATTGTTTATAGATAACTATTGTCCTTTACACTTGGTTTTAATGTGTATTAGTATTTGTTCTTTTTGAGTTGTTGTTCTTTTTTTTCTTTTTTAAACCTTATTGTCTTTCCTTGTCCTATGAGTAGTTAGTAAGTTGGTTTTTTTTTCTGTTGTTTTTTTTTAAAATGATTTGTTAGTTCTTGTTGCTTAATTTCTATTTGGTTGAATGTCTTTTCTGAAGTACTAACCTTATATGTTTTCCCTTGTTTTATGTATATATCTTTTAAGTATTGATTGGGCATCTCCTGGGGCATCTATACTTAAAACCTTATCACCTGTCATGTCTATATTGTGATTTCTATGGTAAGTTTTTAATTCAAGCCTTTGTTGTTCGTACTTTTTAGTGGATCAGGTAGTGGTCTATGTCATTCTCTTCCTGACATTCTTGGCAGTGTGGTTCCTCTATCATAAAGTATGCTGCACCGAGACGGAGACGCCACAGTTTTTTGTTCGATGGTATTATCTTTAATTCTTCTCTGACCTGGCACGTCCTTGTTGGTTCTTTCAGCAGTTTGAACGCGTGTCTGCTTTTTCTACTGTTCTTCCATGTTGTCTTCCATTCCTCGTTTATAGTTAGCTTCACGTGGCTCTTGATCTCCGACCTTCCCAGTCGTGCTCTTATATTGGTTTTACTAATTCTTCTATTCTTGGCGTTCTGGTCTGCCTACTCGTTACCAGCTATGCCTATGTGTGCTGGAACCCACACTAGCCTCACACTACATCCTCTGTTCCCTAGTAATGTAACTTGTAGCATACTCCTGCAGCCCTGGTTTTTGTAGCAATTTATTTTACATGTGAGGTTGCATATATTAGCCAGAAGTAATTTCTGAAAAAATATGTCCAAGTATTTATTATTTGTTCAGCTTGCAGGCAAACTCAAGCCGGTTCTAAGATCACATTTATAAGATGAAATATTAGTGTCGATATCCTGCAGACACAGCCGAATCGGCATGTAACTATATTTCCCTGTTCCAGCATTTAGTTAAACATTATAGTGCCTAGATCAGCGGCAGGTAACCATGGAGCTGTGGGATCTACTTTAGAAACACTAAATTCTCTAAAAATCTACCTTCATGAAATAAGTTTGTTTATAGGTTTTAGAATATTTGGAATGTGGAATAAGTACAGCTTGTAAGTAACTGTTATCTCTGCCGTACGATCTGCTGTTTACAATTCCATCAACACAGCTAACTCTTGACTTTTCACGAAAAAAAATACTGTAATCCTGGAGATATAGCGATTTGTATTAACGGTTGGAGGGGGCTAGTCCGATTTTCTTTTGCTTTACAATTATTTTTCTATTCACTTGTTGTCACATAGAGATCTACCAACTCATCCTTTGTGATTTACGCAGTGGCGAATCTACATTTTTGGGGGCCCTAAAGCTTGAACCGAATATCATCTCCAACCAGGAACAGCTTACACGGTGCAGTTAAAAAGGCATGCACACTATCATTGCAGGCAGACGCTGGAACTGGGTTGGCCATGACCTCAGAAGGGACCCTGGTACCATCACCAGAACTGCTATGTTATGGACCCCAGTAGGACGGCGAAAGAGAGGCAGACCAAAGACAACCTGGCGGAGAACAGTTGAGGTTGAGATGCAAAGCATGAACCGGAGCTGGGGCACGGCACGAAAGATGGCCACCGACCGAGCAAAATGGGGACAGTTTGTTGATGCACTACAAGACGCCACTAGGCGTGATGGCCACTGACTGCTTTGTTAGTCAGTGGCTAAGGATCGAAGAAGAAGAAGCATGAACTCTTGGAGGGGCCCCTTTTATTTAAAAAAAAAATGTTGGGCATGGGAAGGAAACGTATTATTAGAGAAAACTGGACTTTGGGCCCTGAAGCACAATCTTTATTAACGTTAAAGTAGATCCGCCTCTGGATTTCCGGTAGACCGGGTTCTACCTAATGCCTGATCCTGGTCTAGAGATGTCATATGTTTCACATTTGATTCCGTATTTACGTTGCATGTGCTGGAGATGCTGTTATAATTAACAACGACATGGGAGAATATTGAAGGTGAGATTCACATGTTACATTTTAGTAAAAATATGTCGTTATCGAACAGGAGATTCTCAGATTTTGTTGTAGTCATTTTAAAACAAACAGCGTAAATGTTGTCCCATCGCAGATAATTATGGGTTACTTAGCTGTACTAGGTGACAACTTTATTAGGTACCACCATCGTCGCCTTTGCCCTTTCTAACTCAATAGCAAAGTCATGGGTTGACTGGAGCGTGCCCCGACCTGGTTTCGAACCCGGTCTCTTAGCCTCGAGGATCAAGCTCTCTTATCACTGTGCCAAAACATCATGGGATTATAATTGCGCCCTTCAGTCATAACTGACTGTGGGAATGCGCCCCTGAGGTGACAACCCTTCAGTCATAACTGACTGTGGGAATGCGCCCTCAGGTGACAGCCCTTCAGTCATAACTGACTGTGGGAATGCGCCCCTGAGGTGACAGCCCTTCAGTCATAACTGACTGTGGGAATGCGCCCCCGAGGTGACAGCCCTCAGCTGCTTATTATCCTGGTGTTTGTTTCGACGTTTTCTCCTCTCTTCAGCTTGCCATGACAGGTTTTTTTTTCGCCCAACCTGAGGTGGCGTAGTAGAGAACATCGCCACTTGGTGCGTTCGGCAGCTTCATCCTCCCAGGCTGCTGGATTTATGTCCAGCGACCTCATGTCTCTCTTGCACACATCTCTGAACCTCACCTGTGGTCGACCAACTGTTCTTTTGCCATCAGCACCAGTATTGAGACTTCTTTCTTGCTTAGCATAGGACGTCCATGTCTCGCTGCCATATACAGTTTGGTACCAGCCACAACGCAAGAGTTGCTAGAATAATGGAACTAGAGAGTTGAAAAAAAAAAGGCACAGGGAAGCGGAAAAGCGGAGAAACTTTCTCCTGCAAACTGGGACATGAAATTGCATTCGTCTACACATTATGACATCCATTAGCGAGCAGTAATTCCAGAAGCACTAAAGACCAAAAAATGTCTCTTGCTTATTTCGTTCGCCAGCCAAACCAGAACTAGTTCTAGGCTCACAATTTGTAAGATGAAATAATAGGTGACGATATCCTGCAGCCGCGGATGAAATGTCACATGGCCAGATTTCTCTGTCCTTGTATTAAGTGCAATTTTATGGTGTCTGGAGAGCTGACATGCCTCATATATTATCGTGCATTTACGCTGCGCATGTTGGAGATTCGGCGAGAATAAGCTAAAACATGGGAGAATATCGAAGAGGGGATTTTATGATTTTATTGTAGTAATATTAGATAGCTATCAAACAGGAACATTTCAGATTTTATAGATTAGATATTTTTTTTATCTCATACGAGTGGCTACAACAAATCGCTTTATGTGTGTTATTAACAAACAAACAAGCCAAGCGGCAAATCAAACAAAACTTCCAAATGTGACAGCACATAGGATGTGTGTAAAATATTGACTTATTGAAATGTCAAGTGTTCAACTCAGCTATTCAAACTGCTCAAATCTGGTTGCACTAAATAGTCATTAAGTGGCAAGGCACAGGTTACAATGTCATATAAGTGTTCAATTCTTCGTTATATTTGCCGAAGGCATCGGCGACAGAGCACGATCCCCGTAGCATCCGTCGTGTTTATAACCAGAGAGCTATAGGAACAGTTAGCATTCACACTCTTCGACGTATACTGAGGGAGACTGAGCACCTATGGGTTTGCCCGGACTGCAATGATGTCGAATATGTTCAACAATAACAATAACAGTAAGTGTTCGATTGTCTGAAAGGCTATACGCCCTAGACGTTGATTTCCACCAGTCTCCAGAACGTGTGCAACCTGGTTCAACCCAGGTAGGTTCTTCCGGATGAGAATTGGGCTACATGTGTGATGTTTTTTGACACGTGATGTTGCGTATAATGTAATGTTATCTCTCACCTTAGTTTGTTGACACAGTTCATCTTTCAGTCGCACACACCAAGTCATTGACGACACTTAACAAAGTCACCAAGATAACTAACTATTTCACTGACTATTTCACTCCAACGATAAGTAACAAAATCTCTAAACAACAATTAAGTAATTCGCTGACGACAGCTACTAAAAGGTTAATATTGTTTATCGGGATAATATGTTATATATAAGAATATCAAAGCAGGCTCTGTACACTAACGTCGTTTTATCTATATTTTCTTTTCTTATACTAACATTAAGAATTACTAATCCTTGCAATATTTAATAATTTGAGAACCTCTGTTCTCATGCTTCTAAACTAATATACTCTAGTCCCCATAAGGACAACAACCTGAGAACCATAGTTCTCATTATTATGTAAAAACTGTATCAACTCAAAAGTTACACTGATTCTCAAAATCTTATATAGAGTAACGTATCATCTTCATTTTCCGTATTCAATGAACATTCATTAAGTTTTACCGTTACTATCATTTAATATTATAACTTACACATAACTATACATCAGAGCATGGCACGGTCACACAAGCTAATTTTCTGGAATATGTAAATATAAAACATGTTTCATTATTTTGAAGTAAGCAACAACAGTGTAAATGTATTTTCAGTGTATTAGTAAACTTTCAGTGTATAAGTAAACCATCAGTGTATTAGTAAACTTTCAGTGTATAAGGAAACCTTCAGTGTATTAGTAAACCTTCAGTGTATTAGTAAACTTTCAGTGTATAAGTAAACCATCAGTGTATTAGTAAACTTTCAGTGTATAAGGAAACCTTCAGTGTATTAGTAAACCTTCAGTGTATTAGTAAACTTTCAGTGTATAAGTAAACCATCAGTGTATTAGTAAACCTTCAGTGTATTAGTAAACTTTCAGTGTATTAGTAAACTTTCAGTGTATAAGTAAACCATCAGTGTATTAGTAAACCTTCAGTGTATTAGTAAACTTTCAGTGTATAAGTAAACCATCAGTGTATTAGTAAACTTTCAGTGTATAAGGAAACCTTCAGTGTATTAGTAAACCTTCAGTGTATTAGTAAACTTTCAGTGTATAAGTAAACCATCAGTGTATTAGTAAACTTTCAGTGTATAAGTAAACCATCAGTGTATTAGTAAACTTTCAGTGTATAAGGAAACCTTCAGTGTATTAGTAAACCTTCAGTGTATTAGTAAACAAGCAGGAAAAACTTTGTAGGCCACAGACATGAGTGGGGGTTGGTGGGGGTGTCTGAAGAATGTTAAAAATTCCAAGATCAGCTAAAAAAAAAAAGAGTAATGGAGGAAAAGCTCAGATAAAAAAATAAAACAACATAGAGCCAGCGCGTGAGGGAAACTCATTAACTCCCATTGTGAGACAGGAGTGTACTTTCTGTGAACATTATAATGAGAAGAGTTCAGCTGCGACATAATGGAGCATGACTAGGCACTGGTATTTCGGCCTTTATTTGACTTACACGGGTTAGTAGAAAAGCTATATTAGTGACTGAGTCTATAAAAACGTATCGGTTGTTCACTGCTCCCATATTCTGTAGTTGTGTATTGTGTGGTGAAATTGGTGGAAATGGAGGGGGAGGTGGTGGTGGTGGTTGGGGGGGAGGGGGGGGGCTAAATTGGCCGTGTGACCATTCACGACTTACTCTCGCAGCGAGGTGATGTTTGGATGGTTACTGATTCGATTTTCTGGTGATCTTATTGCTTACATTTCTTTTTTTAAATATTTTTATGATGTCGTCCTTCTGTCTTACGAGTGCTTACTAAATACCTTTATTTATTAACTACATAGAGGCCTCAGGTTTCCTTTATTATTTATGAATATATTGTGACTGTCACAAAACGGTTTGTGCGCTCTCATGTCCACTCCGGCAGGATTGCATTACATTCCTGTGCAAGTGATGTTTTGTTATTTTCCTCTTTCTTACCCTTATTTGTCAACACAGAAAACTCATCCGAAGGTCAATGTTTACATAACTTTCACACTTCAATTCACTTCAATTCGCCGGTCCATCCCTGAGGGACTAATTGGTTCACAAAAGCATGACGGTCCCACATTTGATCCCAGGTGAAAGGCTAATGACGGTGTTTGTACAAGATGGTAGTAATCCTTTACAATTCTACAGAATAATAGACTTGCATATTGGAGGTGCGGATAAACCACGAAATGTCCAGACAAGACGGCCGAATTGCGCCGAGTCATAGTCTGATAACGACGGTTGAATTACGTAGGATAGGCAAGTCAGATAATCCCCCAATCTGGGAGGACATGTTGAAGTGTGAGAGACGTAACTTGACCAAGCAATAATCGGATGTTTACAGCCCAATTTTAGAAAAGTAACGTTTGAATTTGGCAGTAGATGAGTCATGCAAAATATTTCATCATAAAGTTGCCATAAATTTAAACTTTCAAATAAGATTGGTTGATACTTTGAGGCGCGCATAACAATTGCGTCGATTGGGCGTTTGTCCCAACAGCCCGGAAAAGTGGGGGCAGAAAACTGTCGTGGAATATTCTAATCCACATATATAAATTATCAAGTAAATATAAAGCCTAATAAATACATATAATAAATAAAGCAAGAAGAATGGTAAAGAACAGTGCTGTCACAATGACTGTACTCGAAATCCCCTTGTTTTCTACTGCGTATGCAAATTGTAACGTTTCACGTTGATATTAAAGGCCTTCTGCAACATACACGCGTTTCCCAAACACACAATAAAATGTGCTGCCTTTCTAAGAAAAACCTTGAAATATGCAAGTTGACCTAAATTTTAAATTCCATTCATGTCTTTTTCTACACTATGTTACCAAGATCAAAAGACAGATGGACAAAAGGATAGCGAGAAGGGAGAGGCAGAAAGCCGAACACTAAACACGCTTCGCGCGATACACAAATGCTGCCATCACGCGTGTAAGACTACATGCACTAACTTTTTTTCAGACGGACAGTGATAAATTCACTACCCTTCCCAGAGTTAGGTTTTAAAATCATAAAAAACGCTTATTAGGAAAGATAACAATAGATGGGTTTACGTTTGAAAACATTACAGTACCCAGACAGCACATCTTCGAAACAGTAGGTAGAAGAAATTGCATATTTTGAACGCAGCCACGTAGCTCTTTTAAATTTGGATATTTGGGTTCCTTAGGGCTTGCTGACAAAGAATATGTAAAACGTTACGCAAATAGTCCAGGAATTAATAAATTATACCCAAAATAAAATAGTGGGGATGCCTGACAGCATGGAATCATTTCTGCTCATAAAATTTTTTTATAACGTGTTTGAAAAAAAATCTTACGTTACAGAATTAGCCTACCATGTAAACTCCAAATTGATTGGAGCGCAACAAATGAAAGACTAACCACGATTGGTCGGGCTATAAATACTATCTTTCGTTGTTAGGGGAGACGTGAAAAGGTAACATTTTTTCAAACACTTGTCGAAACGTGGCCTCATTGGCTAGACTCGCTGATATACTCACTTAGGAGCGTTAGTTCGAGACCACTAGTGCAAATAATCTTGATAAAGCAACAGTGCGTTGAAGCCAGCTCATATTTGTGTTAAATAAAAGCCTGGAACATAAGCAGATGGGAATTTGTGCCAGTAATTGTGCCAGAATTCATTGCTAATCAACGTATCTGTGTTTATTTCCATGAAATTGTGGTAAGCTTGAACCATTCAGTATCTTTTAATGAAAAATTGAATGTAAATTGTTAATTTATGCCTGTATATATATGTGTAGTTCAGTGGCAAACAGGAGATAAAGCCTATAATGCTCCAGCCTGAACAGAGGGTGTCGGAGGGAAGTAAAACGGCATGGAATGGCCAAATAGTACACTGACACCTGGATGATTGATTAGACAGAAATAATGCTGGAAGTGCAGAGGCGTGGTAACCATTAAGGAGGTAAATACTGGTATAAAGTATTTCAGATGAAGCTGACAGTTGGCCTAACGCTCTGAACTCAATGTTTGTGTTGTATTGTGCTCAGTGTAGAACTAGAGTATCAATTAGTTATGAAGTAGAAGGTACATCCTTCTTGTTTTCAGGGACCGTGGTCTTGATGGTACTGAGCAGCACCTGGTCAGAGCTTTGCTGAATCCAGAGTCGGACAGCATACTCCTTGGTCTTTTTAGCTATCAGTGAGGTGTCTCCAGAGCCCAGGGGAGAATTCGAGCAGAGGAGTCCTTTCCTGCCGCCATCACGCAAGATAAGCTGATTTGACCAGCTGAGCTCAACATTATGTCCCCTCATCTTGAAATGACTTTGTAAAAATAACATTCAGAGGGGAATTTAATTGTCTTAATATCAGGAACTGAGAACATCTCCAATACTAGTCCCTAAAGACAAACTATTGAAGTCATGATGACAAATACCAACAGAGCTTGAACAAAACAAAACCAGTATTACCTCATATTACCACTACACAACTGACACACATAGGATATATAATAATATATGTCACTACAATATTCATATTGATAAAGTCTGTACATATACTTGTAATTAAAATTGATTGTGATTCCTGGTTCCTTTGTATTTGAATCAGGACACATATACCTTTATGATAACCATGAATACATATTGTTATTTGAAAAGTTATCAGTGACTCCTTAAGATATTCTCATAGAGTGTTATATGTATGTGAGTGTCACAGTGTTGTCAAGAGTAGTGGATTAAATTAAATTGTTTATCTGTCTGTTGTTGTGACTTACACTTCATCATACACATACCCTAGACACATAACGTAGTCATCACACTATTCCAGAATAATTCTGACTGAGATATATAGATATGTGGTAGCAAGTAAGGTTATCTATAATACACTACTCTTAATAGATATAGATACCTTCACAGCTGATCTCAGTCAGTACACTAAGTCCCCTATAAATATTTATAACATCCCACTTCACCACATATATTGGGGTCTCGCTCTTGGGATTTTGAATCTTTCCCTATTAAAAATATTGGGGGTAATTCACTTCAGGGAATATAAGAATTAAAAGGTATCCTTGGGTGGAATTAAATAAGGTTGAGCTCACGGTGCCTGTGTTGTCCATTAGATACATTTAGAGATTAAATTGTTGGTTAGACATTGTATAAACTTACCTGATAGACAATGGCGGACCTAGCCAAATTTCGATCTGCTGCTGTTCAGACTGCAAAGGAGTTAGGATTAGATGGGCAAGTTATGGTTGCCTATGTTACTACGGAATGTGACAAATTTATTGAACGCGAAGAAAGAAGGTTTGAAGCCGAAAGAAAGTTAGAGGCTGAAAGGGAAATTAAGAAGTTACAATTTGAAGCTGAGGCTGAGACTAAGAGGTTGCAGATTGAGGCTGAGACTAAGAAATTGGAAGCAGAAAGAGAAGACAAAAGATTAGCTGCAGAAAGAGAAGAGAAGAGATTAGCTGCAGAGAGGGAAGCAGAAAAGGAGGAGAAAAGATTACAAAGGGAACATGAATTACGACTAAGGGAGTTTGAGTTTCAAGGCCATGCTCCTGAAAATGGTGCCAGTCCCTTTGCCTCTGATGCTACGGTTACTCAGGGAGCCTCAACCTCAGCTATGAACTTTCATTTAGATCATTTTGTTGAGAAAGACGATGATATTGAGAGCTATATAAATAGATATGAACTATTAGCTACCACGTATGGGTTAGAGAGAGAAAGGTGGAGCTTAAAGTTATCTCAGGGACTTCGTGGGGCAGCTTATGAAGTTTTTTGCAAAAATGAGCAGAGGTGATCAGGAAAATTATGATATGCTAAAGCAGGCTCTTTTGTTAAGATATGAAAAGAATGCTGAATTTTATAGGAAAAAATTTAGGAATGCTAAACTACTGTCAGGTGAAACCTATCACCAGTTCTCTGCACGAATAGAGACATACTTGGAGAAATGGACTTCTCTGGGGAAAACCCAAGATCTTAAGGAAATGGTCCTTATAGAGCAATTAAGAGAGTCCATGGCTCCAGACCTGAGAAAGTTTCTCATGGAACAAGGTGCAGAGAGGCTGGGTGAGTTGCTAAATGTTGCTGAAAGGTATCAAGCAGCTCAAGCAGAGGTAACAGGTAATAAAAAGAAACAAGTGGATAACTTTAGGGCACCACAGAACTTTAATAAATTTGATCCTAGGGATCAAAATAAAGGTAAGCACCAATTTGATAGGCCACGGTATGACAATAAAAAATAAATTCCCACAATTCGATGAAAGGAAATATGATGAAAGAAAATCTTTCAACCAAGGAAAAAGGTGGTGTAAGAATTGTCAGATGGACAATCATGACACTGACCGTTGCAGAAGGAAACCTGTGTATATGGCAACCCTTCAGGTCAGGTCGACTTCAAGACAGGAGGAGGATATTGTGTTAGATACCACTCCAGAAGAGATGAGGAAGGCACAGGCTGGGGATAAAACACTCAAGCCTTGTTTCAGAAAATTGTCAACTTGTCATACAACTCCAGGCAAGGGAGATTTTTACATGAAAAACAAGTTGATGTATAGGAAGACTGGAGCTAGATCCAATGGTCACGGACAGCTGGTTCTTCCAAAGAGATATAGGACAGACTTAATAAGGAGCCTACATGTGAAACCAGATGGGGACCATGAGAAAATAGGTACCATCATTCAAAAGGTGGCTCACAATTATTATTGGCCCAAAGCAAGATGGGACATTGAGAATTTTGTAGAAAGGTGTAGCATAGCACATGAGGGAACACCCACAAGTGGGAACATGGATCAGGACCTGGACACGCCACGGGGCAAAATTAGGCCTGATAATAAAAAGAAATATAAATTTGAAAAAGTGGACCAAATAGAATGGGAAGCCCCTTTTCACGGACAAGCTTCACTTAACTGTTTTACAATGGCCACTATGCGGAGAGTGCAAAAAGATGTCTTACCCCAGGATAAGCCGAAAATCCCTCAATCGGACTTAAACAAACTGGAGGAAGAGGATGTAGGGAGGAAATCTCTCATCAAGAATTTTAAGTGGGGAGAAAGCCCCAAAAGAAAAATTGGTAGCGGTCGTTTTGTGAATGATAATTCTGGGAGGAAAAATCATCACTATAAAGCTTCGAGTGGAAGAGACCATACCGGTGCATGGACAAATAGGTCCACACAATTAAAGGTCCATATGTAGCTATGTTAAGAACGTGGACTGATGAAAAGGCAGAGGAAAACATTACATCTTCATACCAATATGTGAATGAGCTGACCACTCGGTTAAAAACTGGCTGGAAACTTGCCAATGAAAATTTGAAACAAGCCGGAAGAAACATGCTGCCTATTATAACAGGAAGGCGAAAGACAGAAATTTGGCTGTGGGAGAGAAAGTACTGCTTCTTTTGCCCGGGAGTCAGAATAAGTTACAAATTGGATGGCAGGGTCCATATACAGTTTTAGAGAAGGTGTCTAGAACAAATTATAAGATAGATAAGAAGGGGAAAGAAAAAATCTATCATGTGAATCTCCTGAAGAAATATTTGGAAAGAGAACATCAGGAAGAGACACACTTGTTGACCTTGTCCATCGCCATGGAGATGAAAAAGGAACCACTTTCATCATTTGAATATCCATTACACCCCTGTGAGACAGCAGCACAGGTGAAAATCAGTACACATTTAACGAAAACTCAGAAAGAGAGAGTGCAACAGGTTCTAAATAATCATGCAGAGGTGTTAACAGACCGACCAGGGCATACAAACCTATTGGAATATGATATGAAACTAATAGACTCCACACCTGTCTGTATGAAACCATATTCGATTCCGTTTGCTAAGGAGAAAGCTTTGAAGGAAGAGATAGACTATCTGTTGAAGGAAGGAATTATTTTCGCACAGTGAATCTTCGTATAGTTCCGGTGTTGTACTCTTAAGGAAGCCCTCTGGAGAACATAGACTCTGTATAGATTACAGGAGACTGAATGCTATTACAGAAGGACAGGTGGATCCATTGCCGGATACAAATCAGCTGTTTGCCAGACTAAATAAAGCTAAATATTTCTCAAAAGTGGATCTGAGTAAAGGATACTATCAGATTCCAGTGAAGCCTGAGGTTAGACCATACCTAGCTTTTAGTACCTCAGAAGGACACTATGAGTTTAATAGATTGCCATTTGGATTGAAGAATGCGCCTAGTGTCTTCTCTAGAATGATGAGAGAATTATTGGATCCTCTGAATAATCCCTGTATAACAAATTTTATGGATGATATCCTTATAGCAACAGAAACATTTGAGGAACACATTGACTCTCTGAACATGCTGTTTGATCGACTTAGGGAGGCAAATTTAACAGCCCGACCAACCAAATGTTGCGTTGGATGTAAAGAATTGGAATTTTTGGGACACACAGTTTATCAGGGAAACATGACCCCTGACCCAAAAAATTTAGAGAAACTACAGAAAGCCCCGAGACCACAAACCAAGAAGGACGTGAGATCCTTTGTCTCATTATGTGGTTTCTACCAGAAGTATATCAAAAACTTTAATTCCATATGTGCACCGTTAACTGAATTGACACGTAAAGGACATCCAGATCGCATTACATGGACACCACAATGTGAAATGACTTACCAAGAATTGAAGGAAAAGCTCACAGGTAAACCCATTTTAAAATTACCTGACTTAAGTCAAGAATTCATAGTAAGGACGGATGCAAGTAATATTGGGTTAGGTGCAACTCTACTACAGAAATCAGATGCATTGGATGGGGAATTAAGCCCAGTGGCATATGCTAGCAGAAAGTTGAATAAAGCTGAAATCAACTACTCAACTAGCGAAAAAGAATGTCTTGCAGTAATATGGGCGATAAAGAAATTCAATATTTATCTATATGGGAAGGCATTTAAGTTGCAAACAGACCACAAACCGTTATCGTTTCTAGCACAGGCTAGGCATGAGAACTCCAGGTTACTCCGATGGTCTTTACTTCTGGCTCCATATAATTTTAGCATTGAGTATATATCTGGAAAAACCAATTGGGAGCGGATTTTTTAAGCCGCCATCCGTGTGATGAGAATCACCTTAAACCCCAGAAATAATAATAAATTTCTCTATGTGAATATAGAATAAAGGACTGACATATAATGTCTGTTTTAAGAGGGGAGGTGTCGTGGAATATTCTAATCCACATATATAAATTATCAAGTAAATATAAGCCTAATAAATACATATAATAAATAAAGGAAGAAGAATGGTAAAGAACAGTGCTGTCACAATGACTGTACTCGAAATCCCCTTGTTTTCTACTGCGTATGCAAATTGTAACGTTTCACGTTGATATTAAAGGCCTTCTGCAACATACACGCGTTTCCCAAACACACAATAAAATGTGCTGCCTTTCTAAGAAAAACCTTGAAATATGCAAGTTGACCTAAATTTTAAATTCCATTCATGTCTTTTTCTACACTATGTTACCAAGATCAAAAGACAGATGGACAAAAGGATAGCGAGAAGGGAGAGGCAGAAAGCCGAACACTAAACACGCTTCGCGCGATACACAAATGCTGCCATCACGCGTGTAAGACTACATGCACTAACTTTTTTTCAGACGGACAGTGATAAATTCACTACCCTTCCCAGAGTTAGGTTTTAAAATCATAAAAAACGCTTATTAGGAAAGATAACAATAGATGGGTTTACGTTTGAAAACATTACAGTACCCAGACAGCACATCTTCGAAACAGTAGGTAGAAGAAATTGCATATTTTGAACGCAGCCACGTAGCTCTTTTAAATTTGGATATTTGGGTTCCTTAGGGCTTGCTGACAAAGAATATGTAAAACGTTACGCAAATAGTCCAGGAATTAATAAATTATACCCAAAATAAAATAGTGGGGATGCCTGACAGCATGGAATCATTTCTGCTCATAAAATTTTTTTATAACGTGTTTGAAAAAAATCTTACGTTACAGAATTAGCCTACCATGTAAACTCCAAATTGATTGGAGCGCAACAAATGAAAGACTAACCACGATTGGTCGGGCTATAAATACTATCTTTCGTTGTTAGGGGAGACGTGAAAAGGTAACATTTTTTCAAACACTTGTCGAAACGTGGCCTCATTGGCTAGACTCGCTGATATACTCACTTAGGAGCGTTAGTTCGAGACCACTAGTGCAAATAATCTTGATAAAGCAACAGTGCGTTGAAGCCAGCTCATATTTGTGTTAAATAAAAGCCTGGAACATAAGCAGATGGGAATTTGTGCCAGTAATTGTGCCAGAATTCATTGCTAATCAACGTATCTGTGTTTATTTCCATGAAATTGTGTGGTAAGCTTGAACCATTCAGTATCTTTTAATGAAAATTGAATGTAAATTGTTAATTTATGCCTGTATATATATGTGTAGTTTCAGTGGCAAACAGGAGATAAAGCCTATAATGCTCCAGCCTGAACAGAGGGTGTCGGAGGGAAGTAAAACGGCATGGAATGGCCAAATAGTACACTGACACCTGGATGATTGATTAGACAGAAATAATGCTGGAAGTGCAGAGGCGTGGTAACCATTAAGGAGGTAAATACTGGTATAAAGTATTTCAGATGAAGCTGACAGTTGGCCTAACGCTCTGAACTCAATGTTTGTGTTGTATTGTGCTCAGTGTAGAACTAGAGTATCAATTAGTTATGAAGTAGAAGGTACATCCTTCTTGTTTTCAGGGACCGTGGTCTTGATGGTACTGAGCAGCACCTGGTCAGAGCTTTGCTGAATCCAGAGTCGGACAGCATACTCCTTGGTCTTTTTAGCTATCAGTGAGGTGTCTCCAGAGCCCAGGGGAGAATTCGAGCAGAGGAGTCCTTTCCTGCCGCCATCACGCAAGATAAGCTGATTTGACCAGCTGAGCTCAACATTATGTCCCCTCATCTTGAAATGACTTTGTAAAAAATAACATTCAGAGGGGAATTTAATTGTCTTAATATCAGGAACTGAGAACATCTCCAATACTAGTCCCAAAAGACAAACTATTGAAGTCATGATGACAAATACCAACAGAGCTTGAACAAAACAAAACCAGTATTACCTCATATTACCACTACACAACTGACACACATAGGATATTTTAATAATATATGTCACTACAATATTCATATTGATAAAGTCTGTACATATACTTGTAATTAAAATTGATTGTGATTCCTGGTTCCTTTGTATTTGAATCAGGACACATATACCTTTATGATAACCATGAATACATATTGTTATTTGAAAAGTTATCAGTGACTCCTTAAGATATTCTCATAGAGTGTTATATGTATGTGAGTGTCACAGTGTTGTCAAGAGTAGTGGATTAAATTAAATTGTTTATCTGTCTGTTGTTGTGACTTACACTTCATCATACAATACCCTAGACACATAACGTAGTCATCACACTATTCCAGAATAATTCTGACTGAGATATATAGATATGTGGTAGCAAGTAAGGTTATCTATAATACACTACTCTTAATAGATATAGATACCTTCACAGCTGATCTCAGTCAGTACACTAAGTCCCCTATAAATATTTATAACATCCCACTTCACCACAAAAACCCACAATATAATCTGACAATTTTTGCAAGTCTAGTTCACTGTGAGAATCGCTTGCCAAGACCACAACCAGACCTGTCAGAGTGAAGAAAAAGATCAGATTGCCATTATCAGGACCGGACTTTGATTGAGGATCTTGACAATAGAAAACTCTACTATTTTAACAAGGGAAACCGGAATCTGAGGAAATAGAAATACGGAGTCAAAGTGGGAATTCATTGTTAAAGTAACGACCCCTATGAACACTCGTATAAAGGCCTCTGCACGAGCCTTTATTTCTCTGAGCAAACAGTCTGTGAGCCAAGATTGGCGTAAGTTGTACATTTTACTTTCTATGTTTCATTACTAACATGTGAACTGATATGTATATATTGCCATGTGAATATTGATATATGAAAATTGCTAGTGAATGTCCAAGTCATTTGAGGCTGGCAACCTCAGCATATAGAATGATGATTTCATGAACCACCACTGCAAGGGATGGTGGCTGTTTTATCGCTAGTTTCTTAAAGAGAACTGAAAGCATAAGTAGTCCCAAGTTCCATATTGAGCAGGGAGGGAATGATGAAAGAAATTATGTACATCCTAATTATAATATCTACATTTAGAAACCAATATAAATGTCTTTGTAAACATATTCACTTTAAAATTAATGAAAGTTTCAAGCTTTTCAATTAGTGTAAATGTAAATAAAAACATACTCAATCTATATTGTGAACATTTTTCAACCAGTGTGTAAATGTAAATGTAAACATATTCTGTCTATACTAGTAACCTTTTCATCTGAATGTAAAATAAATATAAAGCTATTCAATTTAAATGTAAAGAAAGTTTTCTCTCGAGGGATTAAGCTTAATTCTCATCGAGGGTAAATTCTGAGGTAGATGGGATGGCGGAATAGGAAGATGGGGACACATAACTATGTGTCGGGAAACTCAATACTCAGAAGGTATTCGTTTCTCTTCTTTTAACATACTAGTTGGTGGTACCAACTCAGGGTACTAATCTCTGGAACAGAGTGAGGGTAGAAGTGGACTGAAGTCGAGAAAGACACCATCATCAGAGGGTCTTAGAGACGCGGGACCAGCTTTGCAGTTACTCCCTGATCTTACTTGGAACGTGCTGCGCCTTTAATCTTGAGCAGAAACGCAAGAACTCCAGTGACCTATCTGCACAGAACCCAAAAATCCAGCGGGAGCAGAAACTACCATTTGCAGCTAAGTCAAACCTAAAAGCTGCCAAACATAAAACACCATACCATCACACGATGATGAGTATTTTCTGTTAAAGATTATTAAAAATTGTTTTTAATGTTAAACTTAGTTCATTATTAAATCTGTTATTTGTAAATATACAAATTTAACGTCGATTTAATCATTTTGAATGTACTGCATGTTTGTTTCAGTCAGTTTACTAAATACATTCTAAACAGAGCTATACCAGAATAATAATAATAATTCCACTGAGTAAATCAGGGTGGGGGCTTGAACGAGCAGAAATTAATAATTGTTTAATTCTTCATAAAAGGCGGCGGACCAGACGTAAGCTAACAATTGCCCTGCCCAACGCAGTATTGCTCTTGACTTTTGAAGTATCTTATGAAAATTCCCTTGAGATAGAAGCATCATTATCCTTCTATCTACAACTCTACCAAGAGTAATCTTACAAATATATAAATTAAAAAATAAAATGGTATGAAATCAGTTTTACAAGTTAACGGTACACACGTGTAACGTTAACTTGTAAAACTGATTTCATACCATTTTATTTTTTAACTTATATATTTGTTTCCTTACCAGTTTTACAGCAGCCTCCTCATTTATTGTCTAGAGCAGGGGTCGGCAAACTACGGCACGCGTGCCAAGCGTGGCACGTGGAACGATTTTCAATGGCACGCTGAGTGAATTAAAATACTGTACAGAATATGATCTCATTTTAAAAAAAAAATTGAATTTTTAATTAAATAGAAGCATATAATTCTTTTAAAGCTATACCTGTTTTTACAACCCTTCAAAACGAAAGTTTTTAGACATTGGAGGTAAGAATGTGCGATCTGATGAAAACTAAAGGCCTGATCATACTATACTGCACGTAAGTCTTCGTTTTTACGGACCGTTTCCGAGAACAAACATTCTTCAACGAATTTCAAGGGGAGTGGTTATACTTTGCGGCGCCCGCTAGTCTGGCGTCTACCTGCTACCGTAGTTTGCAGGATGAGATTCTTGAAAAGAATCCCAAGCAAATTTTGACGGGCAAGGGGAGACGTAATATCATAATTACGCAATATTGTCTGGCTAGCGCCTGGACGAGCGTATTTTTTTCGTTATCGCTCGCAGTTTTTGACTCCCAGTGTGAGTTTGGAGCAACAATGACTGACCTCGACGAAGTTATATTTCCGTCCTATCCTGCCCCTCTCTCCCGACCACCACCACCTCTACAGTTCTCTCGGCAAAAGACAACAACTTGATACACGCTCGTTTCAAGACTTTTGGACAAACGAATATGGATTCATACAACAAAAGGATCGTGCTGTTTGTGCTTTATGTTATGAAATTGTCTTGTGCCGTACGTCAAGTGTACAAAGACACTATCAAACCAAACATCAGTCCATGTTTAAAAACTCTGAGGAGAAAAGTGAAGCCATAAAAATGGCTGTTTCTGGCTACAAAAAAACAAAGTAGTATTTTTAGTCAAGTAATTGGAACCAAAAATAAAGCTACCGAATGTAGTTACAAAATTGCACAGTGTGTGGCTTCGAAGGGCAAACCTGTCACAGATGGAGAATACATCAAGGAAACTTTTTTGAGCAGTGCTGAAATTTTGTTTAGTGATTTACCAAATAAAGAAACAATACTGTCTCGGATTCGAGAAATACCGGCTTCTGCGAGATCAATCAAGAGGCGCATAACTGATATGGCTGAAAATGTAACGGTAAAACAAACAACCGGGTTACAACAAGCTGTTGTATTTAGTGTCGCTCTTGACGAAAGTGTCGATGTGAATGACGTGGCGCGCCTAGCTATAGTTGCGCGATATTGTGACAACGACGGTATTTATGAAGAACTGTGCTGCTTGATACCTTTTGATGGTACAGCCAAGGGAGAGGACATTATGACTGCATTTGTAAGCTATTTCGAAACTCAGAACATTAACATGTTGCATTTGTTGGAAAGAACAAAGGATTTGTTAAACTTCTTGAGGATCGTATTAGACGTCAAGTATTGAGCTTCCATTGCATTATACACCAGGAGAGTTTGTGTGCGAAGATTTCGTCACTATCCTTGAACTCTGTAATGGAAACTGTTGTCAAGATAGTTAACTTCATAGTTTCTCGCTCTTCATTGACCCACAGGCAATTCAAGTCTCTTCTACAAGAAATGGAGAGCGCATATGCGGACCTCCCGCTGTACAGCAATGTTCGTTGGCTTAGTCGAGGTAATGTTTTGAACAGATTTGTATCATGTCTAGAAGCAATCAAGGTGTTTCTTGATGAAAAGGAACAACATTTCCCGGAATTGAATGACGAGGACTGGCTGTGCAAGCTGGTGTTTCTGGCTGATATAACTACAAATCTGAATGAATTAAACTTGCGTTTACAAGGGCAGGGTCAAACAGTACTTGATCTTTTTGAGCACTAGAACGGATTTGCGTCAAAATTAGACATATTTTGCAGAGATATTACCACTAACACATACAAGTACTTTCCAAACGTAAAGACTCATTCAAATCGATTTACTGTCAACAGAGATGAGCTTCAGAAGTACGTTGAAGCGCTCAAAGGAGAGTTTGCTAAACGAGGTCAAGACTTCAAAATTCACGGGCCCATGTTTTCTTACCTCATCAAGCCCGACTTAATTGATCATACTAACATCCCATTTGACCTATCTCTTTTCGAGTGGATGGATGTTGACAATTTTGAAATGCAACACATCGAATTCAAAGCATCAGAGTTATGGACGATAAAATTTGTAGAATTGCGAAAAACTCTTGAAGGAAGCTGCTTGGAAAAGTCAGCTGCCATCCTCAACTGCTGGACGGGATGCCTCAAGCGTTCACCTGTTTGAAGAAAGTTGCATTTGCTCTACTTTCGGCTTTTGGGTCAACTTATACATGAGAACACATTTTCTCACACATGAAAGCTGTTTTAAGTCCACAGAGAAGTCGCCTAACACTTGTGCATTCAGAAGCCTGTGTGAAGCTGAAATTGACAAAACACACACCTGATATTGAACAATTAACCAAGGAGAAGCAAGGACACGGGTCCCATTAATTAATTAATGACTCAGATCAATAATAATCAATGATTACTCATATTAAAATTTTAATAACGTGTTTTATGTTTGGTTTATTTAATTGTTTTGTTCTTCAAACTATTGGACTTTCTGTCTTAACAAAATATACATATGGCAATTTTATTATAAAATTTCAAACTAATGTGTTCAGAACTTAAATTTTGCAAAACATAATATTTGTATTGATATTTGTTCCTATTTATATTAAAATATTGAATAATCTACAAAGAATAGAATAGTTATTTAATTTATCGGAAACATGTTAATACAAGATCATTTTTAAATTGTTTCAATAATTGTTGTATATAAAAATATGATGGACTTAGGTTGGCACGCTGAGTGACTTTGCAACATTACTTCGGCACGACACTACTAAAAGTTTGCCGACCCCTGGTCTAGAGTAATCTTGTGCGAAGGTAGATACCTTTGAAGCACATATTAAATACTCTTGAGTTTTGGCCATTTGTTACAAAACTGAAAGAAGATGGAAGATGCTGCGCGATAGTAGTTCTTCGACGAACTGAAAGACCATGTCGCTTCATAAAACGAACTGCCCATCCATATGACGCTTTAAATGTTGTTGTGCCTGTACGAGATTTTTTAAGTTTCAGAGCTTTAAGTCGGATTTCAATGCATCAAACACCGATGCCTTGTTGCCTTCTATCGACTACCCACTCCAATAATGTTTTTTTTTTCTAGGTCTGGAAGATCTGGTGGTGACCCACGATTCGCCTTTTTCTTACTAGGCAACACTTGTAGCGCATCTTTGTTTTTTCGCCATAATCGAATGTTGCACTCGTTAATGGAAAAATGTCGACTTGCTGCCCGATTGCCGTTAGATTCTGCATATTTTACCACTAAGAGCTTTTCTGCTGCAGTACATTTTCTCGAATTCATTTTTAGGGCTCAAATGACAAACTTCACAACCAAGCTTAATATCAAAACCGATTGAAGACCAAGAGTGCGAAATGCGTTTTGCAACAATGTCTGACACATAAGAAAACACATGGCACATTCAATTTTGCGCCATTTTCACTGTTAAATTGTGACAAAAACTTGACAGACTTTCCAATGTAGGTTACTTTCGATATCGAAAATTACGTATTTTTTAGTACTCGCGTATAATACGCACCCGAGTTTTAGCGGGCAAAAATGAGTAAAAATTGTGCGTATTATACGCGAGATTTTACGGTAAATAGAAACATAAAAAGGCATAAACATGTTGAAACTAAATTAAAGAACTAACTATGGGGTCGGAGTGGCAAAGAGGCATGGCGTCCGACTGGAATTCTAGAGGTACCGGGTTCGATTCCCAATAAAGGGAATATAATTTATGAATTTTTTTTCAGAACCAGGGATCCTAAGGATGTCATACTCCCCCTGATCTCCTTGGTAGTGAGATCGGATGCCTAACCTTCTCGAATAAGGGCGACAATTAGGAGGTCCTGTAAAAATATCACGGCATTTGGAAATCGTAAAGAGATGGCCATAAGAACGCTGTCGTGGAATATTCTAATCCACATATATAAATTATTAGTTAAATATTAAGCCTAACAAATAAAATTAATAAAGAAAAGAGCAATGGTAAATAACAGTGCTGTCACAAAGACTGTACTCGAAATCCCCTTGTTTTCTACTGCGTAAGCAAATTGTAACGTTTCACGTTGATATTAAAGGCCTTCTGCAACATACACGCGTTTCCCAAACACACAATAAAATGTGCTGCCTTTCTAAGAAAAACCTTGAAATATGCAAGTTGACCTAAATTTTAAATTCCATTCATGTCTTTTTCTACACTGCGTTACCAAAACGAACGAGACAGATGGACAAAAGGATAGCGGGAAGGGAGAGGCAGAAAGCCGAACACTAAACACGCTTCGCGCGATACACAAATGCTGCCATCACGCGTGTAAGACTACAAGCACTAACTTTTTCGGACGGACAGTGATAAATTCACTACCCTTCCCAGAGTTAGGTTTTAAAATCATAAAAAACGCTTATTAGGAAAGATAACAATAGATGGGCTTACGGTTGAAAACATAACAGTACCCAGACAGCACATCTTCGAAACAGGAGGTAGAAAATACATATTTTGAACGCAGCCACGTAGCTCTTTTAAATTTGGATATTTGGGTTCCTTAGGGTTTGCTGACAAAGAATATGTAAAACGTTACGCAAATAGTCTAGGAATTAACAAGTTATAACCAAAATAAAATATTGGGGATGCCTGACAGCATGAAATCATTTCTGCTCATAAAATTTTTTTTATAACGTGTTTGAAAAAACCTTACGTTACATAATAGCCTACCATGTAAACTCCAAATTGATTGGAGCGCAACAAATGAAAGCCTAACCACGATTGGTCGGGCTATAAATACTATCTTGGTTGTTAGGGAGACGTAGAAAGGTAACATTTTTTCAAACACTTGTCGAAACGTGGCCTCATTGGCTAGACTCGCTGATATACTCACTTAGGAGCGTTAGTTCGAGACCACTAGTGCAAATAATCTTGATAAAGCAACAGTGCGTTGAAGCCAGCTCATATTTGTGTAAAATAAAAGCCTGGAACATAAGCAGATGGGAATTTGTGCCAGTAATTGTGCCAGAATTCATTGCTAATCAACGTATCTGTGTTTATTTCCATGAAATTGTGGTAAGCTTGAACCATTCAGTATCTTTTAATGAAAATTGAATGTAAATTGTTAATTTATGCCTGTATATATATGTGTAGTTCAGTGGCAAACAGGAGATAAAGCCTATAATGCTCCAGCCTGAACAGAGGGTGTCGGAGGGAAGTAAAACGGCATGGAATGGCCAAATAGTACACTGACCCCTGGATGATTGATTAGACAGAAATAATGCTGGAAGTGCAGAGGCGTAGTGACCATTAAGGAGGGTAATGCTGGTATAAAGTATTTCAGATGAAGCTGACAGTTGGCCTAACGCTCTGAACTCAATGTTTGTGTTGTATTGTGTTCAGTGTAGAACTAGAGTATCAATTAGTTATGAAGTAGAAGGTATATCCTTCTTGTTTTCAGGGACCGTGGTCTTGATGGTACTGAGCAGCACCTGGTCAGAGCTTTGCTGAATCCAGAGTCGGACAGCATACTCCTTGGTCCATTTAGCTATCAGTGAGGTGTCTCCATAGCCCAGAGGAGAATTCGAGCAGAGGAGTCCTTTCCTGCCGCCATCACTCAAGATAAGCTGACTTGGCCAGCTGAGCTCAACATTATGTCCCCACATCTTGAAATGACTTTGTAAAAATCACCTTAAGAGGGGAATTTAATTGTCTTAATATCAGGAACTGAGAACATCTCCAATACTAGTTTCCTTAAGACAAACTATTGAAGTCATGATGACAAATACCAACAGAGCTTGAACAAAACAAAACCAGTATTACCTTGTTTTGACTTACACTTCATCCTACACATACCCTAGACACATAACGTAGTCATCACACTATTGCAGAATAATTCTGACTGAGATATATAGATATGTGGTAGCAAGTAAGGTTATCTATAATACACTACTCTTAATAGATATAGATACCTTCACAGCTGATCTCAGTCAGTACACTAAGTCCCCTATAAATATTTATAACATCCCACTTCACCACATATATTGGGGTCTCGCTCTTGGGATTTTGAATCTTTCCCTATTAAAAATATTGGGGGTAATTCACTTCAGGGAATATAAGAATTAAAAAGGTATCCTTGGGTGGAATTAAATAAGGTTGAGCTCACGGTGCCTGTGTTGTCCATTAGATATACTTAGAGATTAAATTGTTGGTTAGACATTGTAGAAATTTACCTGATAGACAATGGCGGACCTGGCCAAGTTTCGATCTGCTGCTGTACAGACTGCAAAAGAGTTAGGATTAGATGGGCAAGTTATGGTTGCCTATGTTACTACGGAATGTGACAAATTTATTGAACGCGAAGAAAGAAGGTTTGAAGCCGAAAGAAAGTTAGAGGCTGACAGGGAAATTAAGAAGTTACAATTTGAAGCTGAGGCTGAGACTAAGAGGTTGCAGATTGAGGCTGACAAAGAGGCTGAGACTAAGAGGTTGCAAGCTGAGGCTGAGACTAAGAGGTTGCAGATTGAGGCTGACAAAGAGGCTAAAGCATTGGAAGCCGAAGAAAGAAGACAGGCTGCAGAAAGAGAAGAGAAGAAATTAGCTGCAGAAAGAGAAGAGAAGAAATTAGCTGCAGAAAGGGAAGCAGAAAAGGAGGAGAAGAGATTACAAAGGGAACATGAGTTACGACTAAGGGAGTTTGAGTTTCAAGGCCATGCTCCTGAAAATGGTGCCAGTCCCTTTGCCTCTGATGCTACGGTTACTCAGGGAGCCTCAACCTCAGCTATGAATTTTCATTTAGATCATTTTGTTGAGAAAGACGATGATATAGAGAGCTACCTAAATAGGTACGAACTATTAGCTACCACGTATGGGTTAGAGAGAGAAAGGTGGAGCTTAAAGTTATCTCAGGGACTTCGTGGGGCAGCTTATGAAGTTTTTGCAAAAATGAGCAGAGGTGATCAGGAAAATTATGACATGCTAAAGCAGGCTCTTTTGTTAAGGTATGAAAAGAATGCAGAATTTTATAGGAAAAAATTTAGGAATGCTAAACTACTGTCAGGTGAAACATATCACCAGTTCTCTGCACGAATAGAGACATACTTGGAGAAATGGACTTCTCTGGGGAAAACCCAAGATCTTAAGGAAATGGTCCTTATAGAGCAACTAAGAGAGTCCATGGCTCCAGACCTGAGAAAGTTTCTCATGGAACAAGGTGCAGAGAGGCTGGGTGAGTTGCTAAATGTTGCTGAAAGGTATCAAGCAGCTCAAGCAGAGGTAACAGGTAATAAAAAGAAACAAGTGGATAACTTTAGGGCACCACAGAACTTTAATAAATTTGAACCTAAGGATCAAAATAAAGGTAAGCACCAATTTGATAGGCCACGGTATGAAAATAAAAATAAATTCCCACAATTCGATGAAAGGAAATATGATGAAAGAAAATCTTTCAACCAAGGAAAAAGGTGGTGTAAGAATTGTCAGATGGACAATCATGACACTGACCGTTGCAGAAGGAAACCTGTGTATATGGCAACCCTTCAGGTCAGGTCGACCTCAAGACAGGAGGAGGATATTATGTTAGATACCACTCCAGAAGAGATGAGGAAGGCACAGGCTGGGGATAAAACACTCAAGCCTTGTTTCAGAAAATTGTCAACTTGTCATACAACTCCAGGCAAGGGAGATTTTTATATGAAAAACAAGTTGATGTATAGGAAGACTGGAGCTAGATCAAATGGTCACGGACAGCTGGTTCTTCCAAAGAGATATAGGGCAGACTTAATAAGGAGCCTACATGAAAAACCAGATACATGGGACCAGTACCTGCACGCCGCCCTCTTTGCTTATCGGGAGGTACCCCATAGTTCAACCGGTATGGCCCCGGCAACATTATTGTTTGGAAGGCCAATAAAAGGTCCACTCGAAGCTATGTTAAGAACGTGGACTGATGAAAAGGCAGAGGAAAACATTACATCTTCATACCAATATGTGAATGAGCTGACCACTCGGTTAAAAACTGGCTGGAAACTTGCCAATGAAAATTTGAAACAAGCCAGGAAGAAACATGCTGCCTATTATAACAGGAAGGCGAAGGACAGAAATCTGGCTGTGGGAGAGAAAGTACTGCTTCTTTTGCCTGGGAGTCAGAATAAGTTACAAATTGGATGGCAGGGTCCATATACAGTTCTAGAGAAGGTGTCTAGAACAAATTATAAGATAGATAAGAAGGGGAAAGAAAAAATCTATCATGTGAATCTCCTGAAGAAATATTTGGAAAGAGAACATCAGGAAGAGACACACTTGTTGACCTTGTCCATCGCCATGGAGATGAAAAAGGAACCACTTTCATCATTTGAATATCCATTACACCCCTGTGAGACAGCAGCACAGGTGAAAATCAGTACACATTTAACGAAAACTCAGAAAGAGAGAGTGCAACAGGTTCTAAATAATCATGCAGAGGTGTTAACAGACCGACCAGGGCATACAAACCTATTGGAATATGATATGAAACTAATAGACTCCACACCTGTCTGTATGAAACCATATTCGATTCCGTTTGCTAAGGAGAAAGCTTTGAAGGAAGAGATAGACTATCTGTTGAAGGAAGGAATTATTTCGCACAGTGAGTCTTCGTATAGTTCCGGTGTTGTACTCTTAAGGAAGCCCTCTGGAGAACATAGACTCTGTATAGATTACAGGAGACTGAATGCTATTACAGAAGGACAGGTGGATCCATTGCCGGATACAAATCAGCTGTTTGCCAGACTAAATAAAGCTAAATATTTCTCAAAAGTGGATTTGAGTAAAGGATACTATCAGATCCCAGTAAAGCCTGAGGTTAGACCATACCTAGCCTTTAGTACCTCAGAAGGACACTATGAGTTTAATAGATTGCCATTTGGATTGAAGAATGCGCCTAGTGTCTTCTCTAGAATGATGAGAAAATTATTGGACCCTCTGAATAATCCATGTATAACAAATTTCATGGATGATATCCTGATAGCCACAGAAACATTTGAGGAACACATTGACCTACTACAGAGATCTGATGCATTGGATGGGGAATTAAGCCCAGTGGCATATGCTAGCAGAAAGTTGAATAAAGCTGAAATCAACTACTCAACTAGCGAAAAAGAATGTCTTGCAGTAATATGGGCGATAAAGAAATTCAATATTTATCTATATGGGAAGGCATTTAAGTTGCAAACAGATCACAAACCTTTATCGTTTCTAGCACAGGCTAAGCATGAGAACTCCAGGTTACTCCGATGGTCTTTACTTTTGGCTCCATATAATTTTAGCATTGAGTATATATCTGGAAAAACCAATTTGGGAGCGGATTTTTAAAGCCGCCATCCGTGTGATGAGAATCACCGTAAACCCCAGAAATAATAATAAATTTCTCTATGTGTATATAGAATAAAGGACTGACATATAATGTCTGTTTTAAGAGGGGAGGTGTCGTGGAATATTCTAATCCACATATATAAATTATTAGTTAAATATTAAGCCTAACAAATAAAATTAATAAAGAAAAGAGCAATGGTAAATAACAGTGCTGTCACAAAGACTGTACTCGAAATCCCCTTGTTTTCTACTGCGTAAGCAAATTGTAACGTTTCACGTTGATATTAAAGGCCTTCTGCAACATACACGCGTTTCCCAAACACACAATAAAATGTGCTGCCTTTCTAAGAAAAAAACCTTGAAATATGCAAGTTGACCTAAATTTTAAATTCCATTCATGTCTTTTTCTACACTGCGTTACCAAAACGAACGAGACAGATGGACAAAAGGATAGCGGGAAGGGAGAGGCAGAAAGCCGAACACTAAACACGCTTCGCGCGATACACAAATGCTGCCATCACGCGTGTAAGACTACAAGCACTAACTTTTTCGGACGGACAGTGATAAATTCACTACCCTTCCCAGAGTTAGGTTTTAAAATCATAAAAAACGCTTATTAGGAAAGATAACAATAGATGGGCTTACGGTTGAAAACATAACAGTACCCAGACAGCACATCTTCGAAACAGGAGGTAGAAAATACATATTTTGAACGCAGCCACGTAGCTCTTTTAAATTTGGATATTTGGGTTCCTTAGGGTTTGCTGACAAAGAATATGTAAAACGTTACGCAAATAGTCTAGGAATTAACAAGTTATAACCAAAATAAAATATTGGGGATGCCTGACAGCATGAAATCATTTCTCCTCATAAAATTTTTTTATAACATGTTTGAAAAAACCTTGCGTTACAGAAATAGCCTACCATGTAAACGCCAAATTGATTGGAGCGCAACAAATGAAAGACGAACCACGATTGGTCGGACTATAAATACTATCTTGGTTGTTAGGGAGACGTAGAAAGGTAACATTTTTTCAAACACTTGTCGAAACGTGGCCTCATTGGCTAGACTCGCTGATATACTCACTTAGGAGCGTTAGTTCGAGACCACTAGTGCAAATAATCTTGATAAAGCAACAGTGCGTTGAAGCCAGCTCATGGTTGTGTTAAATAAAAGCCTGGAACATAAGCAGATGGGAATTTGTGCCAGTAATTGTGCCAGAATTCATTGCTAATCAACGTATCTGTGTTTATTTCCATGAAATTGTGGTAAGCTTGAACCATTCAGTATCTTTTAATGAAAATTGAATGTAAATTGTTAATTTATGCCTGTATATATATGTGTAGTTCAGTGGCAAACAGGAGATAAAGCCTATAATGCTCCAGCCTGAACAGAGGGTGTCGGAGGGAAGTAAAACGGCATGGAATGGCCAAATAGTACACTGACCCCTGGATGATTGATTAGACAGAAATAATGCTGGAAGTGCAGAGGCGTAGTGACCATTAAGGAGGGTAATGCTGGTATAAAGTATTTCAGATGAAGCTGACAGTTGGCCTAACGCTCTGAACTCAATGTTTGTGTTGTATTGTGTTCAGTGTAGAACTAGAGTATCAATTAGTTATGAAGTAGAAGGTATATCCTTCTTGTTTTCAGGGACCGTGGTCTTGATGGTACTGAGCAGCACCTGGTCAGAGCTTTGCTGAATCCAGAGTCGGACAGCATACTCCTTGGTCCATTTAGCTATCAGTGAGGTGTCTCCATAGCCCGGAGGAGAATTCGAGCAGAGGAGTCCTTTCCTGCCGCCATCACTCAAGATAAGCTGACTTGGCCAGCTGAGCTCAACATTATGTCCCCACATCTTGAAATGACTTTGTAAAAATCACCTTAAGAGGGGAATTTAATTGTCTTAATATCAGGAACTGAGAACATCTCCAATACTAGTCCCTAAAGACAAACTATTGAAGTCATGATGACAAATACCAACAGAGCTTGAACAAAATAAAACCAGTATTACCTCATTTTACTACTACACAACTGACACACATAGGATATTTTTAATAATATATGTCACTACAATATTCATATTAATCCATTCTGTACATAACTTGTAATGAAAATTGATTGTGATTCCTGGTTCCTTTGTAATTGAATCAGGACACATATTCATTCATATCAGCAATTAATACATATTGTTATTTGAAAAGTTATCAGTGACTCCTTAAGATATCCTTTAGAGTGTTATATGTATGTGAGTGTCCCAGTGTTGTCAAGTATAGTGGAATAAATTAAATTGTTTGTCTGTCTGTTGTTGTTTTGACTTACACTTCATCCTACACATACCCTAGACACATAACGTAGTCATCACACTATTGCAGAATAATTCTGACTGAGATATATAGATATGTGGTAGCAAGTAAGGTTATCTATAATACACTACTCTTAATAGATATAGATACCTTCACAGCTGATCTCAGTCAGTACACTAAGTCCCCTATGAATATTTATAACATCCCACTTCACCACAGCCGCTGCCCTGGCAACATAGAAAAATTATAAACATACCCACCACAAAAATATTTTGTAGAATGTGTGATTCCTATATACACACACTGGGATTCTCGCCGGTGCTATGAAGTTCGTGTACTGTGCTGAGATCCTAATTGTGTGATCTAAGGGAGAAGATCGGAGCACTGATGCAGTTGTCCGTGTGCAATAAAGATAGTCCTTTAAGCCAAACCAAAGAAACAATCAAACCACACGTCTGGTGCTGGGAAGAAACTGAACGAAACAAAACAATCAAACGACACGTCTGGTGCTGGGAAGAAACTGAACGAAACAAAACAATCAAACCACACGTCTGGTGCTGGGAAGAAACTGAACGAAACAAAACAATCAAACCACACGTCTGGTGCTGGGAAGAAACTGAACGAAACAAAACAATCAAACCACACGTCTGGTGCTGGGAAGAAACTGAACGAAACAAAACAATCAAACCACACGTCTGGTGCTGGGAAGAAACTGAAAGAAACAAAACAATCAAACCACATGTCTGGTGCTGGGAAGAAACTGAACGAAACAAAACAATCAAACCGCACGTCTAGTGCTGGGAAGAAACTGAACGAAACAAAACAATCAAGTATTCGTATTGACTAATAAAAAGGACGAAAAGAAAGATAACTGTCAGTTGTTCTCGTCTACAAAAACACACAGACGATATCATGTCCAGCAATTCTCTTCTCTTCTGTGATCCATAACCGCCAACCGTCAAAGCAGTCAGTGGCCATCACGCCTGGCGGCGTCTTGTAGGGCAGCAACAAATTGATTTCACTTTGCTCGGACGGCGGCCATCCTTCGTACAGTCCCCCAACTCTGGTTCATTCTTTGCATCTCG
This sequence comes from Oreohelix idahoensis, assembly GCA_024509875.1. NCBI lineage: Eukaryota > Metazoa > Mollusca > Gastropoda > Stylommatophora > Oreohelicidae > Oreohelix > Oreohelix idahoensis. The sequence continues at coordinate 177,358 of JAMPIV010014582.1, forward strand.
GCTTCTACAGTTCTCCACAAAGTTGTTTTTAGTCGGCCTCTCTTTCGCGTTCCCTCGGGGGTCCATAGCATTGCTGTTCTTGTGATAGTATCGGGGTCCCTTCTGAGGACGTGGCCAACCCAACTCCAGCGTCTGCCAGCTATGATCGTGTGCATGTCCTCCTGGTTACTCCGAATAAGTAGTTCTTGGCTGCTGATGGTATTCGGCCAAAAGATTCGGAGAATTTTCCTTTGGCAGATTGTGTGGAAGGAGGACAGTTTCGACATTTCCTTCTCTGTTACTCTCCAGCATTACGCACCATAGAGAAGCACAGAAAGTACACAGCTCTCATACAGTCTTAATTTGTGCTGTACTGGGAAGACTTCCAAATGTTGTTGAGACCAGCAAAGGCTGTTCTCGCTTTATTCATTCTGTTTTTAATGTCCTTGCTTGTTCCGCCGTCTGATGTTACTTTCTTTTCTTTGATCCTTAGCCGCCGACCGTCAAAGCAGTCAGTGTCCGTCACGCCTGGTGGCGTCTTGTAGGTGCAACAACAAATTGATTCCACTTTGCTCGGTCGGTGGCCATCCTTCGTACAGTGCCCCAACTCTAGTTCATTCTTTGCATCTCAGCCTCCACAGTCCTCCGCCAAGTTGTTTTTGGTCGGCCTCTCTTTCGTTTTCCATCAGGGGTCCATAGCATAGCTGTTCTTGTGATGGCATCGGGGTCTCTTCTGAGGACATGGCCAACCCAGCTCCAGCGTCTGCCAGCTATGATGGTGTGCATGTCCTCTTGCTTGTTCTGAGTAAGCAGATCTTGGTTGGTGATGGTATTCGGCCAAAAGATTCGGAGAATTTTTCTTAGGCATGTTGTGTGAAAAGAGGACAATTTCGACATTTCCTTCTCTGTAACTCTCCAGCATTCCGCACCACAGAGAAGCACAGAAAGCACACAGCTCTGATATAATCTTAATTTTGTGCTTGTGCTGTACGAGAGGACTTCCAGATGTTGTTTAGACTAAAAAAGGTTGTTCTTGCTTTGTTCATTCTGTTGTTGATGTCTTTGCTTGCTCTGCCGTCTGGTGTTACTACGCGTCCTAGGTATGTGAAGGTGTCTGTCTGTTCCAGTTGCGGATTCCTTACTGATATGGGCTCCGAGTTGCTCACATTGAGCGTCATGACCTCTGTCTTCTTTAGATTGATGTTCAAGCCCACCTGCTGGCTATACTTATTAAGTCTATCCGTTTTGTCCTGGATGTGTTGATCTGAATGTGCTAGTAGTGCAATGTCATCTGCATATTCCAGATCTTCCAATGTAGAAAATGTAGTCCATCTTATTCCTCTTGGACTTCCCTCTGCTGTCTGGCGCATCACCCAGTCTATGACTGTTAAAAATAGAGTGGTTGATAAGGGGCATCCCTGTCGTACTCCTGTCTTCACCTCAAAGGTTAGGTTGCTCTGCCCAACGCTACACGTAAAGTTGGCATAGAGGCTTTTTATGATTGACACTATGCAGCTTGGAATTCCATAAGCCCTCAGAATTTTCCATAAACTGTCCCTATGTATACTGTCAAAAACCTTTTCAAAATCAACTAAATTAATGTACAGCTGTCTTTGCCATTCTGAGCACTGCTCAATAATGTTCCTGAGGGTGAATGTATGATCTACACATCTTCTGTTCTTTCTAAATCCTGCTTGTTCTTTCCTCAATTTGTGGTCTAATGCTTTTGAAATTCTCTGTATAATTATCCTGCCTAGTATTTTGCTGGGAACTGAGAGAAGAGTGATTCCTCTCCAATTATTGCAGTCTGCAAGATCTCCCTTATTGGGCAATTTGACAATTATTCCTTTGTTCCACTCTGATGGTGTTGTCCCTGTTTTCCAGACTTGTGAAAATAGTGGTTCTAATAGTTCTACTGCTAGTTCAGGGTCTGCCTTGAATAACTCAGCATTTAGATTGTCGTGACCAGGCGTTTTTCCATTTTTTAACCCTTTGATAGCTGTGATGATTTCTTCTTTTCGTGGAATGTCTGTATTTACGTCTAAGTCACTTTCAGCCTCGGAAACATTCAGCTGAGTCTCTGGTGGTTCCTTTTTCAGTGTTTCTCTGAAGTGCTCTGCCCATCTTGCTTCCTGCCCCTGTGTTGTGGTGATGAGATTTCCGTGCTTGTCTCTTGCTAATGTTATGTTGTTTGCACCTCGTTTTCCACTGATAGTTTTAGTTATTTTATAAACTGTGCTTTGTTCATTTCTCAGTGCTGCATCTTCTGCCTATCTTGCAAGGTCATCCAGAAATGTCCTTTTGTTAGCACGGGTTTGACGTTTTACTTCCTTGTCCAGCTGACTGTACTGTTCACTATATATTGTCTTTAACCTGGGAGACTTAGCTTCTGTTTTCTTTCTTTTCATTTCCTTTCTCTTCGCTATGGTGTTTAGCGTTTCTGATGTTATCCAGTCTTAGCTTTTTCTTTCCTGGAATCCCAAGCATGACTCGCTGCTTTCCTTGTATATTGTTGAGATGGTTTGAATTTCTGGTCGACATCATCGACTTTTGGTAATCTGATATTGTCTCTTTACGTCGACCACGAAAGCTTTTCTGGTGAGGGGGTCCTTAAGTTTCGTGATGTTATATCTTTCTGTTTGACTGCAACTGTTCGAGTAGCTCTGAGTTTCAACTTCAGTCTTGCTACTACTAGGTGATGATCACTTCCCACATCTGCGCCTCTTCTTACTTTCACGTCTTGTAATGCATGTCTCCATCTGCCATTAATCATTATGTGATCTATCTGGTTTCTGTCCCGTCCGTTTGGTGATTCCCACGTTAACTTGTGCACTTCTTTGTGTAGAAAAGGAATTCCTACAATGACCAATTTGTTAATAGTGCAGAAGCTTATTAATTTGTTCCCATTCTCATTTACTGTTCCACTGCAGCATTTCCCCATTACTCTTTCGTTATAAGTATTGTGTGTTCCAACTTTCGCATTGAGGTCTCCCATTACCATAATAAGATCGTACCTGGGTGCAGTTTCCATTTCCTTTTGTACCTGTTCATAGAACTCGTCCTAGATCTCCTCATCGCTGTCGTTTGTTGGTGCATAGCATTGTATAATTGTGGTGTTGGTGAATCTCCCTCTCAGTCTTGTTCTTATATGTCTATTGTTGATGGGTTTCCATTCCAGTAAAGACCTGTCCATTCCTTTCTTCATGATAATGGCTACACCTTCATTGTGCTGACCATCCTCTCTACCAGAGTAAAGTACTTTTTTCCATGTAGCTGTTTTTATTCTCCCCGTCCCGGTCCATCTGCTCTCACTTATTCCCAGGATATGTAATTTGTAGTTCCCCATCTCTGCTGTGATTTGTCTCAGCTTTCCTGCCTCACTCATAGTTCTGACGTTCCAAAATGCAATTCTGGTTTCATGTTTTACGGTCAGGGCATCAGTTTTCATGCCAATGGCTTCCTTTCGGCTTTCACCACTGGCAGTCATACGAGCCTGAGACTCCGGATGTCCGTCCCGCATCAAAGTTTTTCCATTTGTTGCCGTTTCCGTAACATGTGCGATTGTTTTACATAGACAGGGGTGTCGGCCCTGTGCTAAAACCGCCAACCTGGAGAACCAAGGGTGCCAGCTTTTGTCTGACCCCTAACCACGCAGACCAGTCCAGCTTGGTTGAACCTACCAGGAGTAAAACTCCCACAGGTATATCTCTGGGGGTTATCAGGGTACACAAGCTGCCATACCGCTACAAGATATAGGTACCATTGATGGCAGATGTCCAGCATTACCTTACATATAATAAAATGACCGAACTTCCTTTATGCTGACGATTGTTAATGTCTGACATAGACAAAGTAATCCAACAGCCCAATTACGTCCTATGCTAGATTCCATAAAAGCAAGAACGGTAACTCAGCTCTCACATCTTCCTGTATTTGAACGTAGGAACTCTCTTATCGTGTGAAATGTAAACATGTCGTACGAAAAACTTGACAGGGGCAGCCAGTGCTGAACTTCAATTTGTCCCCCTCTCACGTGACAGATCTGGTTGAACTGACCGCAGGAAAAACAAAGAATGTTGATTATATATCAAATGTTTATCTTTTTTTTTTTTTTTGGGTTGGGGATGTATGTGCGTGTGTGTCTGGGTTTTCTTTAAGGTATTTTCCGTATCGACTTTAAAATCGAACACTCAAATAGACAAGATATGACATGAGTGTTCGTAAATAGAATATGTGTTTATTTGATCTGGTATCTCTCGATAGAACTCTGCGTGTAATTTGGTATCAGTCGATCGAACTTAAGGGATAAGGTGTCTGTCTGTGAGAGATGATGATATATAGGAACAGACAGAGAAGGATAGGGATAGATGGAGGGAAATAGATTGACACAACAGAAAGACGAAGGCAGATTGAGATAAAGAGAAAACTAGCAAATGAGGGAGGCAGCAATAGAAAGAAATCAGCAAATGAGAGAGACAGAGATAAGGGGGAAAATAACTCATGATGACACAGATACAGAAAAAAAAAACATCACTGAGCGAAACGGAGATAAAGAGACAAAAGGCCATACAGACAAACAGAACGCAGCCCGTAAGGGAGATAGAAGTAAAGAGAAAATAGCCGACAAGGGAGACAGACCAAGAAATTATTAACCAAAAAACCCCCAACAACAACGGTGGGACGTAAATGGCGTGACAGATTTAAAAAAAGAAAATTAAGACACTGGACAGGGGTGGCGCAGGTAGAACTACAACTTTAGAGAATTTTAAAATAAGACAACAGACAGACAAACATGAAAAAGGAAGTACTCATAAAGTTGAAAAATACAAGACATAGACGCCGACACTCAATAAGCTGATATATAGAAAAACTAGAAAGTGTATATTATGAGTTGACAGATACAAAAAACTAGAAAGTGCATATTATGAGTTCACAGATACAAAAAACTAGAAAGTGTATATTATGAGTTGACAGATTTAAAAAAAAAAACCAGAAAGTGTATATTATGAGTTGACAGATACAAAAAAACTAGAAAGTGTATATTATGAGTTGACAGATACAAAAAACTAGAAAGTGTATATTATGAGTTGACAGATACAAGAACTAGAAAGTGTATATTATGAGTTGACAGATACAAAAAATTAGAAAGTGTATATTATGAGTTGACAGATACAAGAACTAGAAAGTGTATATTATGAGTTGACAGATACAAGAACTAGAAAGTGTATATTATGAGTTGACAGATACAAAAACTAGAAAGTGTATATTATGAGTTGACAGATACAAGAACTAGAGGTGTACATTAGGAGTTGATAGATACAAAAGCTATGTATAATGAGTTGACAGATACACAAAGTAGAAAGTGTACATTATGAGTTGACAGATACAAAAACTAAAAGGTGTCAATTATGAGTTGACTGATACAAAAACTAGAAGGTATAATTTATGAGTTGACCGATACAAAAACTAGAAGGTGTTCATTATGAGCTGTCAGATACAAAAATTAAACGGTGTCAGTTATGAGTTGACAGATACAAAAACTAAAAGGTGTCAATTATGAGTTGACAGATTTTCGAGAATTGGCAGTAAATTTGAATTGTCCAATCCGTCCCAGCCCCTCTCCTGGCCTTACTTTTTAAATTTGTCTATTCGTACCGGCTATATGAACTTTAGTTTTTTTGTTTTTTTAATTCTTCTATCGCGGTCGTAGTCTTATTAATTTGTTTTCCGCTTCCTTCCGTTTTCTGTGTGGGCTGAATGTACAACCACGTCATCTACTGACTCGCGCACCATCATTGTGTGGATAGGACACACATTGAGGAAACCTGTTGATAGCATTACAAGGCAGTCCTTGTTCTGGAATCCACAGGGAAAGAGAAGCAGAGGTTGACCAAAGAACACATGGAAAAGAGAACTGGAAACAGAGGTGAAAATGATGAAGAAAACATGAAAGAACTTGAGCGGATGGCACAGGACAGGAAGACTTGGCATGTGTTTGTTGAAGGCCTATGCTCCTTGTGGAGCTAAAGGGTATTGATTGATTGACGGATTGTCTCCCCTGCTTTGCAGTAGTGGTCCAACAGTGACCAAAACTCAAGAGTATTTAATATTGGCGTCCAAGGTATCTCTACCTGCGCGCAAGATTACTCTTGGCAGAGATGTAGATAGAAGATTAATAATACTTCTCCTGAATGGAGCCTTCACAAGATATTCCCAGACGCCACGAACAATGTTGCATTGTGCTGAACAATTGTTAACGCATTATATCATATATATATATATATATATATATATATATATATATATATATATATGTATGTATGTATGTATGTATGTATGTATGTATGTATGTATGTATGTATGTATGTATGTATGTATGTATGTATGTATGTATGTATGTATGTATGTATGTATGTATGTATGTATGTATGTATGTATGTATGTATGTATGTATGTATGTATGTATGTATGTATGTATGTATGTATGTATGTATAGTATGTATGTATGTATGTATGTATGTATGTATGTATGTATGTATGTATGTATGTATGTATGTATGTATGTATGTATGTATGTATGTATGTATGTATGTATGTATGTATGTATGTATGTATGTATGTATGTATTTTGGTATGTATGTATGTATGTATGTATGTATGTATGTATGTATGTATGTATGTATGTATGTATGTATGTATGTATGTATGTATGTATGTATGTATGTATGTATGTATGTATGTATGTATGTATGTATGTATGTATGTATGTATGCATGCATGCATGCATGCATGCATGCATGCATGCATGCATGCATGCATGCATGCATGCATGCATGCATGCATGCATGCATGCATGCATGCATGCATGCATGTATAACGAACGAAGGAACGAACTTTATTTTCAAAGGGTTAAGAATTGGGCACGCAGGCCCGTCTGACATTCTGCCCTTCCTCTCTCTCTCATCATGTATACTAATATCCTTTCATCCTCACATTTACTTTAATTAAGGCATTTATCATTATAAAAGTAATATTACATGTGCAATAATCATCATAATTAAAGTGTTTTTAAAATAAAATTAAAATAAAAAAAAAACCAACCAAAAAAAAAAATTAATAATAATAATGAATTTGAAAAAAATAAATAAATAAATAAATAAAATAAAAAAATAAAAAAAAAACAAACTAAATTAAAAAATAAAAAAAAAAAAAAATCCCAAATAAAATCGAAAAAAAAAAACATAACTGATTTGAGACAAAAAACAATAACTAACAAGACATAAGAATCCGAATTCTTCGTCTGTAAAAGTGATTTGTGACATATTTAGGGGTATGTTATGAGAACTTGTAAAATGTTCATACGGTGTTCAACTGAATGACTCAGGGACTTTTTTTTTTTTTTTAGGTTCATCAAGATGAGTGCTGGGTAAAATACTTTTCCACTTTCCTTTCATCCTGTCTTTGCGTCCCAAACTCAAGACCAAAATCAGAACTAAGATAATAGTTAGATAGACATATACATGAAAGCAATTAATTTGCCAAGGGTTGAAAATCGGACACAGTCCCCTCTTGCATTCTTCCATCCTCTTGCTCATCTTTTATTACTGTTACTCAACATTCTCCAGCGTACTGAAAGTATTAATTTAAGGACAGTGCAACATTACAAGGAAGTATAACAGCATACATTAACAGTACCATGATCATAAAATTAAGAATATAAGTTATTAAGAATATAATATTAAGAATAAGTATATTGTAATGAAAACTAGATCATCAGAGCCTCCATACAGTATATTAGATAAAAGTACAACACAATCAGTTAGGGTGGCATATAATCAGCACTCATAAAGATAGGTATTTGAAATAGTATACGAATTGTATGAGTAAGGACTGTGCGTGTTTTTCAGGTCATTGGGAAGATTGTTCCAAAGATGAGCAGCTGAGTAAGCCAAACTAGTTTTAAATAGGTCAAGCCTGGGCTTGGGTACCTGTAATTTGTTTAAGCGCTGACTACGTCTGTCATTGTATTTTAAAAGCGGCCAAAGATACTTTGGAGCATTCTGTGACAGGATTTTGTGAATAAATTTCCCTTTGTTAAAGAGGAAGCGCTTCCTGAGGGGTAATATTTGAAGATAATTATATAAATCTATACAATGTGATTGGTGTTTATCAGCAACAAGGCGCATTGCGCGTTTTTTAAGTGAGTGGAGCCTTTTTGTGTTGGAGAGAGAGAGAGAGAGAGAGAGAGAGAGAGAGAGAGAGAGAGAGAGAGAGAGAGAGAGAGAGATTAACTATTCTGGCTCATACGTTTGCTTTCATACATATAACTGAATCAACTATTATTGTTTTGTTTTAAAACAACAGGTAACAAATTTAATAGTGAAATAGTCTGTAACAGGTTAAAATAAATATGGAACGATTAGTGGAATTGGGATAGTTATAAATTTCTCATCATTGAGTCGTAGGTGGAAATTTAACTTTATACTTAAAGTTTAACTGGAATTGTCCCTTTTAGCTGGTGCCTTTTAGTTAGCACTTAGCTTGTATGAGTGAGTCCTGCAGCTGTGGTTCATCAATACTGTGATAACGAAAGCCTTCTCCACACTCTCTTCCACTGTAAGCGGTTATGGTGGATGCTTTTCTTTCACACTAGCTGCGCTAGTACCACAAATCGTCTGATGGCTTGTAACCAAGAACTTTAGACAAATAGAAGAAACAAATGCCTGCTGAGTACATTTGTTCGCCGCAAACTAACAGGCCCATTGTCATGCGCTCCACCCACCAATGTTAACCTCTCAGAAGAATTAAATTCCCTAGCAAACAGGGTACTCAGGGAATATGATGAAAATTCACCCATATCCTTCTGGGTGTTAACTAGGAAATTGCATCTGGAGTGCATGAATAATGATTTTGCCTGAATTACAATTTAAAAAGTACATAATTCTCACAAGATAATATGTTACACCTTAGGCACTTGTGATGTAATCATCACTCATCACTGCTCCAGTCGGAGTCTGGGGTCGCTCTGCTGTCGGGTTTCCCGCACGACTAGTCAGAAACAATCACCAGCTCTTGCTGTAGTGGTTCATGAATATACTGTTTTCATATGTTGATGTTGCCAGCCTCATATATATATATATATCCACTAGCTAGAAAACATGTTAAATTCACGTTTGTAATAGAAATGTTTACACTTACCCCAAATAATGGGTATACACAATCTCCTGCACAGATTAGAATGGACACACAGCACTCTAGGTTAGGTGCTGTTCGAATCACTTTGGTCTGGGAAATTAGAGTTAACTCCTCTGACGGCGGGGGTCTCTGCGAAATCACTTGCTGGGAAAACTTGAGTTAAATTTCTCTTACGACTGGGTCTGGGAAATTATAGTTAATTCCTCTGACGACGAGTGTCTCTGCGAAATCACTACCTGGGAAAACTTGAGATAATGTCCTCTTATGACGTGAATCTGATTCCTAGGTTTCCAGTCTTGTTATATTAAAGTCCTGGACCCTTAAATTTTTACAGTTTATGTATTTAAATATACGGGTTTACTCTTAAGTTTTCAGAGTTGCCCAAATACTTTGAACTGTCACTTATAAGTATGGAATACTAAGTCCAGTATCTCACTGGCTTCTTGGGAGTTGTTCGCTGTACAATGCGATCTCTCTGTGTGTTCTGTTGCTGGAATTTCACTGCATTATGTTGTACAGTTTCCAGTTCAAATCCAGCTGGGTTTCCGCTGAATGTTCCAATCAGATTCATTGTAGATTATGGCGAACCAATCGCTCTCTAGCACTAGAGGGGTTGGTTTGTTTATCATTACTCATCCCAAGCTGAGGAACCCCTCACGATCATTGTTCAGTATGGAGATGAAAATATTTTTACACACTTGAAAATTGCTGTTCAAATAATGCTTACTTTAGGAATTTATATTTCCAGCTGTTAAGCGATCTTTTAGCAAGTTACAATTGATCTTATCATATTTGATAGCTTCAGTGGGGCAAGAGAGACTTTCTGCTTTAGCTTTGATCCGCATTGTACGCGAGAAAACTGAAATAATAAGTTTGATAACATTATTGATAAGTTTGCATCAGCTAAAGACAGAAATTAATTTTTAGTGTGAAGTTCCAAATCAATTTTAAATATCTAGTAATGCAAACAGTCAATTCGTTTAATTGTTTTCGTGATTTTTGTTCTAAATACCAGTAAATTATTTGTTATATACACATTGGTAGTTCTCATAATTTCAAACATAAAATAGCGTTAATAAAGTGAACAATTTGTACATGATTATATTTGTCACGTGGGTTTTGATCATTAAATTGCCTACATCTTCTTCCTATTCTTTCACCCGCATCCTTTTATTTTATTATCCTTCCGTACTTGTTTTTCCTGTATTTTTCGCATCACTCGTTGCGAAAAATATATTTCTTTCCCATCATCGTTTTTCTTTCTCATACTGACTAGTAACCTTATTGCATCAGATGTCAGTCGCGCAGATAGCTGTGAATATACAGTTCTCGCCAGACATACGTCTGCAGTTTCCCCGGTCAGAGCGCGGCCCGACCAGATTTCTGGGCCTGGGGGTGTGAGAAATTCGTTTCGCTGGGCATAGAGCAGACTTTTGGTCTACCATTTTTTTCACCTGTCACTAGCTTAAGGTGTCAAACCCGGCATCTGTACGACGCAGTTGTAGACGGTTGTCTGAGATTTGCAACTGTCACGCGCATTTCTCGGTCACTGGTGGCAGTTACGTCACGCGTTAAGCTGACGTAAATGTTCGGAGTAGGGGAGATAATTTCGCTTGGCGAAATAAGTTGGGGCCCTTTGTCTGATTTTAAGATATTGGCCCGAGTTGAAACTTTATTTTCATTCTTGTCTCAATAATTCGCAGTAGACAGGTGGTTCGCGAAGAGTAGAGCTGTATAAGCGAAGTTTCTTAGTTTGTTGCGACAATTTGTCGAACTTCTAGACTTCCATAAATATAAGCGTAAAATTCTTAAGTGTGCGATATCCTGTAGTGCTGTGTTTGAGGTAAATATCATATAGATATCTAGTATTTTGGAAAGTGGTTAAAGCGTTAAATCGCGCATTTCATTTTAACTAGTTTCTTTTGAACAGAGTGCTTAATCTATATAGTCTGTATTATTTTCTAGTGACGCGTTTCAGTGGAAAGCAGAATAAATTATATTTTCTAGCATTAAACCATAGCGTAGCTATAATGAAGTTAATTTTACTGCTAAATAATCAGACGAGAGAATATTTTATATCTAACTTATAAATGCTAGATGCGACATCAGTGAATATACGGAATACGAAGATATTCCTAAATTCCTGATGATTGATTTTATATAACTTACTTTACGGGAAGTTTTAATTATAAGTCAAGCGGTCGGCTTGCTATTTAAAATGTAAGTTATAGTGGGTACATATTGTAAAATTATTTGATATGTGTTCCTTCTTTTATATAGTGAAACGGTGGTACCCAACTTTACCAGCGTTCTAGTACGTGAACATTATTTGGGAAGAAACAAATCACTTTCATTACCTGAACTGTAACAGTTAAATGAAGTAAGAGGCCTTCGCGCCAGAATTAATTCTTCCAGAATAACTCTTCAGTACAATTCAGCCCGTTGTGGCAAGCAAAGATCAGAAACATTCCGACAGAGTTTTGACTAGTATTGTGGTGACCAAATATAGTACCTGCCTGATAGAAGACACCGATCTGACATTCATTAAATCCTAGAATCCAAAGCTAATGACATTGTGCTCTGCTAACTTTCGTGCCTGGACAATATTTTATGTGACTTAATCAGACATTCGAAAACTTAGAACACCCAAGGAATCGTTCCCTGAGACAGAGAGTTCAGTACGTCTTTTGGAACTGGGGATTTCTTGGTCGCTGACTGCATTTTTCGGGTCTGTGTGAAGGTCCTAGAATTATTATGTTCCCAGAGGCAGCGAGCAAAGTTGTGAGTATATATGTGTGAGAAAGGCCATGGCTGAATGATTGAGGGTACACAGGTCTGAGTGTTATTTTACCGGTGTATTATTGTCACCCTTCTGCTGTCTTAACTTTTTTTAATCTGCAGAATTTGTTACAAAAGCTAGAGTTTTTTTTTTCTTAGGCTAAATCAGATTATTCAACTCTGTTCATACATTTACGAGAAAGAAAGAAACCTCTTAGACTCAACCTTATGTATCTATAACTCTTTGGGCCATCATCTGTTCTCTTAACGGGGCTGTGGGCTAAACCTAGAGCTAAGATCATAACGGGGCTATCATCCTTGTAGCATTTTCTTGAATTTTATGACTATTTGTATATGTTTTTCCTTGATGTAATTTTTGGTGTTGTGAGAAATTTTGATATGATAATTAAAATATCTCTCTTGAAAAAAAAAAAATCAGTGCGTTGGTCAGCTCGATCCCAATTATCTGTATATCATTGTTATAGTTTTCCCACGTCTGTGTGTTTACCTGTCGTCACGTGTATGTGCGTGCCCGTGAGTAGATAGAGATATATTATTATATATATCTGTGTTTAGACTGTCTGACGCCTTTAAAGCGGTCGTAGAAGATAGGTGAGAGAGAGAAGATTATCTCGAATTTCAAAGACAGCCTCTATATCACATCCTATCATCTCACGTGGGGGAAATTCTATTGTTTTTTTTACCAGCTCTCACTGTATCTATCACTCATTCCAACCTATTCAGAAGGGACCTAACCCAAGTCTTAATTCTCCTATCCAAAATCTACGACAATATTTATAAAAATATATTAGCAACAATATAAAGTTTAATTTTTTAACAATAAAAGTGTGTTTTGTTTTTATTATTTTGAGCAACTAGTTTAAATACCAATACAATAACTCAGCCAGAATTGTAAAGAACAGTTTTCAAAGGGGTGCCATTTTTAAAATTTGCCCTGATCGCCATCAACTCTTGTTACGCCACTGGTTCTGATATAGTCAAATAATATCACTCCATCTTCCTCTAATCTTCATTTCTCTGACTATTCCAAGCAACAAGAATTAATTTTATCGTCTTTATCAGCAGCCAGGAAAAAAAAAAGAGAATTGGTCAAGAGTAATTGCCCGAAATAAACAGCAGTTATAAATTTTAACGCGCCAGGGAGTCGGTTCTCCGTTCCTGGCATTATTCCTGCCAGACCGTAAACAGATTTGAAATAAATCAGTGTTATTTTCCTTTTTCTCCTCCTTAACTTTTCTCATTAATTCTTTTCACGAAAGTTATCGCTCCTGCCAGAACACGCCATCTTAGATTCGGTAACAGCGGAGAGAAGATGAACGGCTTTATTCCTTGCAGTTCGTCGTAGTTTTTTTTTTTTTTAATTACTAATGGTCAGGATCGTGTTAATTTAGAATGATGGAAGTTTCGTCAGGATCGTCTTAATTTAGAATGATGGAAGTTTCGTCAGGATCGTCTTAATTTAGAATGATGGAAGTTTCGTTCATGCAACGTAAACGTAACTAACAGCTTCAGTAAAACTTTGCGAACTGTTTTCTCGCGAAATTTCTGACTTTGTTAAAAAATGCATTTAGATTAAATTTCACTTTCTTCTCTCAACTGTCTTCGTGCGTTTTTCACTGACGAAGACATTATGCTTGTTACGGGGAGGTTAAACCCCCAAAATGAAAAACACAGAATTATAAGTTAATATCTATATCTGGTCATTTATACAAGCAAAATGACTGAAAAAAATACAAAACATTGAGGTATATACTAAATACTTGCAATCTATGGGGGAAAAACAGTGAAAAAAAGGCAAATTTTAGCTTTTTTGGGTATTTTGTTGCCCAAGATATCCCAAATGTGAGTAAAACTTGAGTTATGAAATTTGGCTGTTTCATTTGTTAATATATGATAATGATTGTATACTAAAATAATTTTGATTGGTTTGATATCTGAGTTTTTTTTGGATTTTAACATACCAATCGAAAACAAGTTGAAATTTTTAAGGGGGGTATCTTAGCTATTTCTTAACAGTTTTGTAGTTTGTTAACATATATCCTTTATTTTAGTTTACTTTAATGAGCTCTATGTGTACAGCATGTGGCCCAAAATTTACTGCTGTATCACTAATAGTTTTTGAAAAATCATGGGTAACGTGCCCACATTTGTGTGAAAAATGAGGTTTCGAGAAAATTAAGAAAAAAGGGAGGAATTACACTTTTACACAAAATTTACTCACCTCAGTATTTCCCTGCTATGTAGGAATCATCTTTGGTATTTTCCTTTATTGATTCTATGTTCTGTGTCATACTTTGCAGCTTACTTTTCATTAAATTCTTCATTTCAGCAGACTGTATACGCTTTTCGTCAGTTTCCGAAAAAATACATCCTTTCTCTGGTAGACATGTACTATGTGGGGGAAGCGATTGCTCTACCCTCAGCAGACTCAGTACATGTAGGAGAGGCTTTGCTCTCAATATTCACAAGATTAGGATACCCTTATCAGATATTAACTGACGTAACTGACAATGGTTCGCAGTTCAGAGGGAAACTGATGGAGGAAGTTTTTAGGATTTTTCAAAATATTCTCGTCCGCACATTTTATCATCCACAATCGATTGGACAAGTGGAAAGATATAACGGGACTCTACTTACAAATTTATGGAAGCTCGCACAGGAGAAACCAGAATCCTGTGATTCGTTCTTACCTGCAGCTTTATTTGCGTATAAGGAGGTACCCTACCACTCTACTGGAATACCTCCAGCCACGTTATTATTTCGATGACCCATAAAAGGACCCCATGGTTAATAAAAATTAGCCAGTCAAAATAATTTTTACACATGAAACTATGTTTGAAAAACTTGAATTCTGTTTGCTACAGGGAAATGAATTTGGTACCGAAAATTAAAATCCATGCATTAGATGCAATATAGCATCACAAATATACCAATTTGTATATTTTACATATATAATTAGGTAAAAATACACTTACCTGACATACTTTCAAAATTTATATAAAATCATCCACAAAGGTTTTAGTGAAAACAAACATATAGAAATGTGGGCAAATGAATGTACTTTCCAGTGCAATATGTATCTAAAATTTGATATTTTCAATGAAATTCTTCATTTTTAGGGGTTAAACCTCCCCTTACGTAAGACATTTCTTTCTCCTTTGTGTCAGTAAGATTATCATTGCCTATTTTTAGTTCACCTGGCAGTAAAACTGAAACAGTCAATCAACAAATAATAAATATAAATTGGTATATTGCAGGCACTCGTAAGAAATAAAGAAATTAATGTGGAGTCTAGTTGGCTGTGAGGTTATTCACGACCCACTCTCATACCGAGGAGTGTTGTCGTTCAGACGGTCCTGGGTTGGAGTCCCCGGTAAGTCGATCACTTCGGTTGTTTTTCTATTGTCTAGTTTTCTACATCTTCATTTCTTATGAGCGCCTGCGACATATTAGTTTATATGTATTATTTATGTACTGTTCACATGCCTCGGGTTTCAATATTTGTATATTTGACTGAAACATTACTCGCTAATTCAGATCTGTAAGACCTTATTTTTAAATTGTTTTTTCGAATTAATATGTTTACATATCCATTTATTACCCTTCTGTTCCATATCATGGCCTTGACCTTTAACAAATCCACGTTAAGTCCTCCTGTCCTGTGCCGTCTGCCCAAGATCTTCTTTATACCTTTCTTTCTGTCTCTAGTTCTCGACTTCGTGTTTTACTTTGGTCTTCTATCTACCTCGTTTACCCTAGGAATTCC
The DNA here is from genome assembly GCA_024509875.1 of Oreohelix idahoensis. Taxonomy (NCBI): domain Eukaryota; kingdom Metazoa; phylum Mollusca; class Gastropoda; order Stylommatophora; family Oreohelicidae; genus Oreohelix; species Oreohelix idahoensis. The sequence continues at coordinate 193,097 of JAMPIV010014582.1, forward strand.
AGAACAAGGACTTCTTGTTATGTTGTCAACACGCTTCCTCGTTGTGTAACTGTCGTAAATGTTGTCAACACGCTTCCCCGTTGTGTGACTGTCGTAAATGTTGTCAACACGCTTCCCCGTTGTGTGACTGTCGTAAATTTTAGATAAGTTTGAAAACTATTTATGGTCCCACCTGAGTAGGGTGGATGGTGATAAGTAAGTGAGACGTAAAGGTGTGATAATAGATTTCACGAGTGAATAGTTTAATGAGAAGATCTGTCTCTGGAATGAGAAGTTTCTCTAGTCCAGCCTATCTATACGACTATAATTTAGTATAAGACAATCTTACACCTCCATTATCTGTAAATATACGTTTAACTACGCACATACACAATTATGTGACAACAAGACACACAAACGTGAAAAACTATGGTAAATTGGGTATGGGTCTGACCAACACACAAAGTTAAGTTCTTTTTTGTTGTTTATTATCAGTAAACTTTACAACATCGAATATCTAAAGAAAGATCAAATAAAATCAGAATTACATGCATAGAAAATTAACAGAGTACATGTGCCCTCCCCTTATTGAGAAAAAGAACCCAACAAGTTAATAACCCCAAAGGTCAAAGGTTAGCACTATGTTATAGCATAGACAGGAAAGAAAAGAACAAAGTTCATACTAAATGTTATCCATTAAAGTAAACAGGTTTAAGCAAAGAAAATAAATGATGGTACAGTTTTCTGTAACTAAGAAAATATTCACTCTCTCTGTCATACGTGGCCACATCAATCACGCTTACCCTATTCTTGGTGAAGAAATCTCTTGGACATCTAATGTCTGAATACATATATATTTCCAGTGTTTCTATCTCCCAAATTGGCCCCAGTCCCTCCTTGAATAATTAAATTTATAAGGGGAACGCCTAATTTGGTGGTTGATTCCTGGATAGACAAATGTCACTTCGAATAGTTAATGTAGAAAAAACCCCGCGATCTGGTGTTCACAGTAAACAGTACATAGAGAAAACATCTGGTTGCTAAAAACTGTTAATTATGGTGATGATAAATCCTATCGGCTAGCTCTGTGGTGAGTGCCCATTTTGAAACAGCGTAACTTGCTGGATAAATCCGATGATACGACTGTCAAAAGTCAGATGAAAATGTTAATTTTGTTACGCCTCAGTGGGCTAATAAAATTGAATGAATATCTGGGTATTTGTAAGTCCAGTTAACTTTTACTATTTAAAATGTTAATTTGTCTTTTTGGCCGGTCCTGTTCACAACTGAACTTGGGGACGCGTAAGCCAAGAAGAGGACTACATTAATCAATAAGTAGAAGAAGAAAACGGGCCAAAATAGACCACAATAGACCAAAATAGACCGCTGGTCGCCGTTTGATCAGGTCTGCTAGAATAGAGAACATTATGAAAAAAATGCAACTATCATATCTTTACATATATACACACGGAAGGGGACGAGACGATCTCTCATCCTCTCCGTCAGTCCTGATTAAAGTTAAAAGGCACACGTTGTCTCTCAGTCCTGTGAGTATTAAAGTTAAAAGGCACACGTTGTTCTCTAGACTATCGAATAACACATCCTCAGGGCTGTTTTACCTTTTATCGCTATCGCGGCGTCTCTAGTTCGGGTGAAGGAATGTGCCCTCCCCGCTCCTTTGCGCGAGCGTTAACGATCAGTGCACAATGTCTATTATTATTTAATTATCCATACGCGAACTTAACAAATATCGCCTGTCATTAATAGCCACTAGATTTTCGGCGTCTATTTGTTTGTCGTATGGTACTTTAAATATCAGTCTCTTACTAAACTACACAAAATGAAATATACCGTGAATTCTATGGTCCACTCTCAGTAAATGACTATCATATTAATTCAGTCAGCTAAACCGTATCTTATCATGTGAGAAAGCGGGTGACAAAATTATCATTAAACTGCACACCTGGTAAATAAATAGTTACGCATTATTTTCCACTGGTCTTTAACAGCTAGACTTTAAGTAAATTATAATGGTAAACTTTAACACTATAACACGCTTTAGCACAAATTTATATAACCAGAAAATCAAAATGAAATCCCCACGAAGGCTATTAACACACCTTCAAAAAATGGTTCTAGACTACGTGTTTAGACTCCGAAAAATTCTGAGCGACAACTGATAACTGATTTGAGAAAACGCAGTTTATATACATCATGTTATTGTCGTGAGTTGATCTGTTTCACCACACGGCCTTCTGAATAATTCTGAGTAACTCTGACCACACCGCACGCCATACATTGTAAGAACTGTATGATACACTAGCCAATGAAAAGGGCTTCCTTATTCGAGTGTTTACTGAAACGTACTATACTTAACATGGAGTTTATCTGTGCAACCGAGTGAAGGATGCCATTTAATTACATAAGTAATAAAGAAGTACCACCGGGAAGAGGTCTCTAATTCAACAACAGGAATGTTACTTTAGAGGTAGTTGAAAAGACTTCCACGAAAAGTACTTTATTAAGAGAGAAATATCGAATGGAAAGGTATCGACACATCAGGTTAGTCCATAATTTAGTTGTTTAAAGTACGCATAGAATAAAATGCATTTATGAAAGTAAAAGACTATTAGATAGATAGGTAAAGAATAATTCAGGGTGTATTTTAAGCTTTAGATGAATAAAATCGCTCCAGAAATAAGAAAGATAATTGGGATAATAGTTTTTCATAATTGAACAGCGAGAAAAATTATGCCTCATTTTGAGATACGCAACACCCCATTAGCCACAGCTCTCCGATACGCCGAATGTGCTGTATAAATAGACCTTGCCCCTGCTAAATTGAGGCCATAAGATTTGAAAAGCACAGCGAGCAGAAGAAGCGGTAAAATTGTTAATGAAAAGTGCCTTTGCCATGTGTACCTGAGAGCAGATCATTCTAACCATTAACAGCTCGTCTGTGTGTGCCTGAGGGTAAGAAAGTATATATATATATATATATATATATATATATATATATATATATATATATATATATATATATATATATATATATATATATAATTATTTCTATTAATTCACTACAGTGTGCGATAGAGAGTGTGTAGATCTGTTTCTGCAACCATTGTGTAATTTATGAAGGACTTACCCGCCTGTGTATATTCAAAATAAATTGAGAATGATGGCAAAAATGTGTCTGTAGGTTTGGAAAAGCATTTAAAGAATTATTTCTTGATGGAATGGGACACATACCAGGAACATAAGGAAGGATGACAGAAATTGTTTTACTGTGTTGATTTACATATTGCTTAGTATTTGTACACTAAACCTAATAAGTGTAGGGAGGTGAATCATGGACAATTGGTTATAACCAAGACATTGAAGAAGATATGTTCATAGTGAACTGACTTATGTTAATGCTGTCTTGATGTGACCTGTGCGTCTATCTGCACTCTATCGTCTGAAAACTATCTCTTACCTACTACTAGAGATGGCTACTGTGTTTATGTTTCGAAACAATGCTTCGATACAGTATCGTACCCGAACGATTCGATACAGAGCCTTCTTGCCGTGTCGATACAGTCGGTTCCTGTTTGCCTCGCTGTTTTGCAGAGTAGAGATGGCTACAGTGTGTATGTGTCAAACAATGCTTCGAAACAGCACCGACAGTCCGACAGATTCGATACATGGACACAGTTTCAGTTCGTGTCTGCCTCGAATAAACCGTTCGGAACATTAGTATGGAATATCAAACATGTCATATTTTTCAGGGATGTGTTATGATGACTTGATTTTACAAGTGATATTATTTTTGCTGAGAAGTTATAGACACTGGAAATTGTGTCAGTGCTGCAGTTGTCAATGTTTTAGGCGCTATGTTAAAGTTGAAAGTGTCCGTGTGCTCGTATAAATGTAATGGACACTTTATTAGCTCTGCTGATATGTGTACTCGGTGTGGATTTGAATCGATGTCTACCAAAACTAGCTTACTCTAGTTTGATATCATGTGTTATTATTACTTTTATTATTATTGTTGTTTTTTATTATTTTCCCATATACTGCAGCTATCATCATATCTACGTTTTATTACATCATAATGAAGACTTGTGTAAAAATATTGAATTGTGGTCACACGAAACGCCATAGATTTTCACACACGACAGTAAAAACAGAGGAAATTGTCTCACACAGTTCATGTATACCCGCCCCGGTACTGTCTATAAGAGACTTCTTTCTCCCCGATACTAGCAAAAGAGCCGCTGTGCCGTTGTTTCGAAACAGTGTGTCGACACAGTTTAACCCACCGTTTCGAATGTCTCGACACAGCTAAGTGTCTCTATTTGCCCACCTCTACCTACTACTTCTGGGACAAAGAGATAGAGATAGGCAATATAGTGGTGAAATTAAATATCGCCCCGATCCTAAGGCCTGGAGGAGACAGATTTTCAGACTACTGTACGGTTTATCCCAGCATCACCACAAACTAGATGGTCACATGATGACTAAACAGTGCATTTTAGCTAGGCAAACATCCTAGTCAGTACTTAACAAAGATTCTGGAACTCTGGACAAAATAGACTTAAGCGTAACATAAAACCTTCAATTTTGATACCAACATCATAGATATCATTGAAGCACTATACAAGGACGCAAGCAGTGCTGTTTTTGATGCAATGACATTGGAGAATTTTTCAAAACAACTGTAGGAGTTCGCCAGGGATGTATCCTGTCACCAGTGCTCTTTAACATTTATCTAGAACATATTATGCAGGAGGCTCTCTACGATTATAAATCAACCATATCGATTGGAGGCCGACCTCTGTGTAATCTACGTGTTGCTGATGATATTGATCTGATAGCTGGAACAGAATCAGAACTTCAAGACCTTACCTCTAGACTGGAGAAAGTAACAAGAACATATGGGATGGAAATTAATATAGAAAAAAGCAAGATATTGGTGAATAGCCATAAGAAACATGTTCCGACCAACATTACGTTAAATGGGCAAACGTTAGAAGACGTTAACACCTTTAAATATCTCGGGTCCACTATATGTAGTGATGGAAGATCAAATAAAGAAATCAAGACAAGACTTGAGATGGCCTCAGCTGCCATGACAAGGTTGAATGTGATCTGGAAAAGTAACATCAGTTTTCCTGTGAAGATCAAATTATACAAATCACTTGTATTATCTATTCTCTTGTATGGGTGTGAGGGCTGGACACTCACTGCAGATACGGAGCGAAGGATTCAGGCTTTCGAGCATAAATGTTATAGAAGAATTTTGCGCATTTGCTATAAAGAGCACAAAACAAATGTCTATGTTAGAGAGAAGATAAACACCTATGCAGGCCATCAAGAACCACTTTTGTCAATAGTGAAACGTCGAAAGCTTGCCTGGTTTGGGCATGTAACTCGTCATGACTCCCTTTCGAAAACGATCCTCCAGGGAACAGTCGAAGGTAAACGGAGAAGAGGAAGGCAAAGAAAATCCTGGGCTGATAACATCAAAGAATGGGCAGGACACGGTTTCTCCACACTTGTACGCATTGCTGAGAATAGAGAGCAGTGGAGGACCCTGTCTGCTGATGCTTCCACCATGGCACCCCTACGACCCATGACGGGTTTTGGGTTGAGATGAGATGATGAAAACCTTCGACAACCAGAGTGAATTCATCCAAGAGAGAACCTTTTATTAATGTCAGAGACTTTGATAATTTGGTGAACAAGTTTCAAATGTTTATTTATTTAAATTTGTAATTGACTTTTAGTTCTTGAAAGATTTTCAAGCAGAAAATAATACTTGTAAAAATAAATTGTAAATATTTACCAGCAGACTTACTTAATTATTTAAGTTGAGTTTCAGTTCTTGTTGGTAGATAATGTAGTTAATCCCCTAGCAGAGTCAATAATAATAATAATACAATAATCAAGGGAGGATCTTTAGAGGGAGCCCATAGGGATCCAGGATAATACACCAACATCATACCTGGAAACTTATACAGCTTGACCCAACCTTTGATGTCCATACACCCTTACTCTTTTCAGAGAAGGGGGTATTTCTTATAAGACCAGACTCTTAGCTGGCACTATCCTGGTATCACCTGATACAACTTTTTGTCCAGGATACTTATTAATTTCAATAACATCTGAACCTTTCGCGACAGTTATTATGATCTCTAGAGGATGTTAATTTTCACACTCTTATTGCATAGCAGAAACTCAGAAAACTACGTTTCCCAGATGAAAGGTTTTTCACGGTGGCCCGGTCGGCCCCTGCTAATCGACATCAGAAGGATTCTCACGTTTAACGGGGTTCTCAGAGAATTTTGCCCGGTTCTGGAGATCAAAAGCCGCTCGGAAAATTTCCGGCTCTCCTGAGTACTACTTCAAAGAATCTTCGGTTTCTTCACGTGCAGTCTGTCAGCTATCGTGTGATTGACAGATAAGCTCGCGTGAGAAACTAGGTAAACAACCCTAATTCGCTCCCTGTTATGACTGGCAGGTCGTGAAGTTTGTAAACTTTGTGTTAGCCCGTGTTTACAGAAAAAGAGGCGGGATTTCAGGGCTGTCAGATACTGTAGGCTATATTTCCATTATACGTCACAGTGACCTATCCATAGCCTGCGTCTTCTTCTTATCTCCTGCTCCACTGGCAGACGTCCGGTTCTTGTCATTAGTTCCTCATTTGTGACCGGGTCATAAGATTTTAATCCTTCTACTCTACTCAACAACTTATTTGGGAAATGTTTCTAAATACATATTAATAATTATTGATTTAGACGTTTACCAAATTTGTGTCACATGCGTTAATTGACAGACAATATAGCTAGTGAATTATTTGTTCCTCGCTTTAGTCCAAGTATGACAGGTTTTTGTCGAATATCTGGTTAATTTGCGTAAAGAATGTTAGCGCAAAAAGAAAGAGCAAATAACACAGCGTTTGAGAAATACATTGAAATCAAAATCGATCCCCTCTACAGCAAACATTAATCTTCAACTCAGGTATCAAAGCTGTTCTATTTATGGCTCTGAAACATGTAGAACAATTTTAAAAAACGACATCAGGAAATACACGGACTTTCTTGAATGAGTGATTGCGCAGAATAGAAGTATCGAAGTGGTATGATACAACAAAGAAGCTTGGCTGAACAGATGGGCTGTGGGAAACACCGAGAGAGAGATTTACAGAGATAAGGCTGATCCTAATGACATTATCAACCATCTTGCAAGGATCAGAGCACCATTTTTCGACTCCGAACACAATATAGCACTCAACAATCATTTGAACAGAGTCTAACCACAACACACTCCACAGTGCCAGCTATGTACCTACCCCTATGAAAATGTTGACCACCACCTCTTCGAGTGTCCAGCACTCGATGATGTTAGGAAAATGCTCTTTCTAAAGAGGCCAGATAAGTGGAACTTCTTATATGGAGCAAAAAAAATAACTTGCTTGCGCGTGCAGACACACCCTACATGGCACTGGGCCGAAGGGCGAGAGCCCAAACGCCGCTGGATCAGTAACAACAACAACAACAATAACAATGGATATACGGGAAACAAATGTCAAAAGTTAGGAGCAATAACTACAATTTAACTAATAACTTTTTTTAAATTTCTAGAAATAAAATAAATTAACTTCTAAATTGGCCAATGAAATGACGTTATCAGAAACAGCAAACATTGCTTCCAGCATTGAAGTCATTCTTCTAGCATTGAAGTCATTCTTCTAGCATTGAAGTCATTCTAGCATTGAAGTAATTCTTCCCGCATTGAAGTTATTCTTCTAGCATTGAAGTAATTCTTCCAGCATTTAAGTAATTCTTCCAGCATTGAAGTAATTCTTCCAGCCAGTATTGAAGTAATTCTAGCATTGAAGTAATTCTTCCAGCATTGAAGTCATTCTTCTAGCATTGAAGTCCTTCTAGCATTGAAGTCATCCTTCTAGCATTGAAGTCATCCTTCTAGCATTGAAGTCATCCTTCTAGCATTGAAGTCATCCTTCTAGCATTGAAGTCATTCTTCCAGCATTGAAGTCATTCTTCTAGCATTGAAGTCATCCTTGTAGCATTGAAGTAATCCTTCTAGCATTGAAGTCATCCTTCTAGCATTGAAGTCATCCTTGTAGCATTGAAGTAATCCTTCTAGCATTGAAGTCATCCTTCTAGCATTGAAGTCATCCTTCTAGCATTGAAGTCATCCTTCTAGCATTGAAGTCATTCTCCCAGCATTGAAGTCATTCTTCCAGCATTGAAGTCATTCTTCTAGCATTGGAGTAATCCATCTGGCATTGAAGTCATCCTTCTAGCATTGAAGTCATTCTTCTAGCATTGAAGTCATCCTTGTAGCATTGAAGTAATTCTTCTAGCATTGAAGTCATCCTTCTAGCATTGAATTAATCCTTCCAGCATTGAAGTAATCCATCTGGCATTGAAGTCATCCTTCTAGCATTGGAGTAATCCTTCTAGCATTGAAGTCATCCTTGTAGCATTGAAGTAATTCTTCTAGCATTGAAGTAATCTTTCCAGCATTGAAGTAATCTTTCCAGCATTGAAGTCATTCTTCTAGCATTGAAGTCATTCTTCTAGCATTGAAGTCATTCTTCTAGCATTGAAGTCATTCTTCTAGCATTGAAGTCATTCTTCCAGCATTGAAGTAATCCTTCCAGCATTGAAGTCATTCTTCTAGCATTGAAGTCATTCTTCCAGCATTGAAGTAATCCTTCCAGCATTGAAGTCATTCTTCTAGCATTGAAGTCATTCTTCCAGCATTGAAGTCATTCTTCCAGCATTGAAGTAATCCTTCCAGCATTGAAGTCATTCTTCTAGCATTGAAGTCATTCTTCTAGCATTGAAGTCATTCTTCCAGCATTGAAGTCATTCTTCCAGCATTGAAGTCATTCTTCTAGCATTGAAGTCATTCTTCTAGCATTGAAGTCATCCTTCTAGCATTGAAGTCATTCTTCCAGCATTGAAGTCATCCTTCTAGCATTGAAGTCATCCTTCTAGCATTGAAGTCATTCTTCCAGCATTGAAGTCATTCTTCTAGCATTGAAGTCATTCTTCTAGCATTGAAGTCATTCTTCCAGCATTGAAGTCATTCTTCCAGCATTGAAGTCATTCTTCCAGCATTGAAGTCATTCTTCCAGCATTGAAGTCATTCTTCTAGCATTGAAGTCATTCTTCCAGCATTGAAGTCATCCTTCTAGCATTGAAGTCATTCTTCCAGCATTGAAGTCATTTTTCCAGCATTGAAGTCATTCTTCCAGCATTGAAGTCATTCTTCCAGCATTGAAGTCATCCTTCTAGCATTGAAGTCATCCTTCTAGCATTGAAGTCATTTTTCAATTTTTGTTTGATATAAATTAGTTGGATAGGATTGACGATATACAAATTTTAAATTAGGCACTGAGTTTTTAACCATCATGTAGATGGGGCACTGTAATACAATAATCCAGACAATGCTACTCGTATATAGTGTTTTTACTATATAGTGTTTTTACTATATAGTGTTTTTACTATATAGTGTTTTTACGTCGTCTGTGTGAGTTATAATTGTGGTTTTTTTTAAAAATAAAATGCGTGCACGGGTAGCTGGTTCAGTTGCTGTCTAATCAGGTGTCTGTTCAAATGTCTCTTGACTGTAGTCTAAGTCAGTGCCGCAATCGATGTGCTACGGCACACTGGTGTGCCGCCGATGTCTGTCTGGTGTGCCCTGACACCAAGCAGAATATACCATATAATGGTATAGAGAATTGTATGTTATGTTACATATTACGAAAGATTCTAACACTTACAATATTATAAATAAAAAGTAGAGTTAACATCATCCACCAATCCTTTACAACAAATTAGGGAGCGTCGTCTTATGATTGCATCGTATTTTAACATTTCTGCCATACCCACGTATTTAAATATTGTAGTGTACCGTGGACTCTTGAAAGGCGCTTTAACGTCTGCTGCGAAGTGAAAAAGGTTGTGGAGCACTAGTCTAAGTGTCCGATTGGTAAAACGTTCAGGGCGCTGTTTCTCGCGGCAAAATTACCGCTTGAAACATGATAACGTCACACTCCAGTCTACTCGGCTGTAAATGGAACTAAGTTAGGGAAGGCAAAGGCAGCGAAAAGGGGTACTAGTCACCTTGAATCATAAACCTAGACCTAAATTCGATACACCAGGGCGAAAAGGAAATGAAGTAACTGCGTGGGGTGGAAGCAACGTCTAGTCGGCAAGACAACTGGAGGCACAAGCGACAGCAGAATAATGACAAAATCATATTTTAATTAACGTCAAATAAATAAAGTCAAAAACTAATTTGACACCGTCAGTAAAGTTTCAATATTTTTTTTTCTCCCTATTTTGTAGATAATGCTAGAAGCATATTAGCTTCTAATATACTGTATTGAATATGGGTGATCGATTTTCGCCACTAACGACATGCATTCGATTTCTCATCTACTAATGATTAGTGAGAGGCCTTGGCTGGGCATGCAAATGTATTTTTGTAATGGTAATGTTGTTGGTTTATGCCGATGTATCTTCATAACCCTCCACTCCCAAAGGAGCATAGGCCTTCAACAAACACATGCCAAGTCCTCCTGCCACGTGCCATCATCTCAAGTTCTTTCCACGTTCTCCTCATCATTTTCACCTCTGTTTCCAGTTCTCTTCTCCATGTGCTTTCTTGGTCTACCTCTGCCTCTCTTGCCCTGGGGGTTCCAGAACAAGAACTGCCTTGTAATGCTATCAACAGGTTTCCTCAGTGTGTGTCCTATCCATCGCCATCGTCTTCTTCTCATCTCTTGTTCCACTGGCACTTGTCTAGTTCTTGCCATCAGTTCCACGTTGGCAACCGTGTCATACCATTTTAATCCTTCTATTCTAAGGCAAGCACCCATTTATGAAAGTCTGTAGCTTTTTGGTTGTTGCCTTTGTTGTTCAAAGCCCGATGTATAAGAACAGTTAATTCGGCATTTCTCGCCCGTGGAATACTGGTACAGTCACGTGTGGGTTATAATTTGAGTGTACAAGTATATTGTTCTCTGAGCGTCTGGTTGGTTCAGCGGTTAGAGCGCTGGCATATCGGCGGCAAAGTTGCCGGGTTTTGGGATCGCAACCTGGTACAGCTAGGCTCTAGTCTACCCAGCTGTAATTGGGTACCTGACTCTGCTCTTGAGTTAGAGAACACACAGGCAGGGAATGAACGAACGAACGAACTTTATTTTCAAAGGATTTAGAATTTGTCACCCCACCTCATAAAGCTGGACCTAGTTAAGTGAAGTCTCTAACACTTTACTCCCTTGCAGTAGTAGCTGCTATGGGACTACCTTTATCTTTGATGTTCTTGAATCAATAGCCCTGTAGGCATGAAGTTGTGGAGAGGCGTGATCAGCTACGCCACCAGACATGGTACTTGAAGAAGAAGAAGATTCTGTATATGACAATGAGGAGGACTACCCTCAGACAGTTAGGTCAGGCGGGGTCAATGCGTTTTACTGGAAGATACGGCAAACAAATACCTTCGTTGCGGTAACGAAGCCTTCGTCAGCAACAAACGAAGAAAACATAAATAGAAAGAAAGAAAAAGCTAAGTTAAATACTTAAAAAATAAAATAAAATAAAAAATGATGAGGCTCCATAAATGGAAGCAAATCGCTGCCATGTACAGCACGGAAAAAATAATCACTTGAATATAGAGCCTATTGCTTCTGTGAGTTTTCTCTTGTCTAGTTTCCTTCATTTTTCCTGTCTTTTATTCTTTCTTTCTGTTTTTTTTTTCTTTTTTCTAAATGTGGAATAACAATTCACTTACTGTTTTTTAAATGGCCATTTCTTCAATCCTATCCAACTAATTTCTATGAAACAAAAATATAATGAAGACAATTAACTGCCATTTTAATAAATACAGTGCCGTGTCAGATTAACATTACAGCCCGACTTGAGATCCGGTTTGTTCATCACAAGATTTCACAAATTTGCCCAATTCAAGAAATGACCAATTTCAGTATTAGGGTGTAACATATTTACCATGTTACATTTACGACTTTATTTACGAGTACTTTCTCTTCCAGTTCTCCTTCTATGACGAAAGGGGAACAACAAAGTATGGAGGAGTTATGTTTTCCTATTGAAGGTTGCAACGCTCAAAGCTATCATACCACTCAATTTTCTTATGTAACTTGCTGGTCTGGAAGATCAATGTCCTAGTTGCCAAAGTAGGAGAAGAGTAGTCTGTGCCACGCCATACGACCAGCTAAGCAACTCTAAAAAGTGCATCCATCTGATAAAATACTAATCACAAGTATAGAATATGAAATACCCAGACATTTTTATAGACTCTAATACTCCGTAATTTTCCTATTCACACGCATAAGCCGAATAATACACAGAACGAAGGCCATAATAATGTGTCTAGTAAATGGTAGAAGAGTAGGAATCATAGGAAATACAATTGGCTGGTTTAGTAACGGATTTGTAAACACAGAAATAAACAGAGAAAAACCGAGATTTAGGAGTCGTAAACATGTAACGGAAACTAGGTCAATGATAGACACGTAAGAAAGAGAGAAAGGAACGAAGATAAGAAAGACGAAACTATGCAACAGAAAAGTTATTAGGTATTCTCAATCCTATTCCACCCAAACAGCACACCACCTCTTTGCAAGAGTGATCCGTGTTATGCCACACGACCATCAGAGCACTGTGTCGCTGAGATGGACTTGGACTGAATCCCCAAAGGGATTTATACTTGTACTTCTGTTTTGTTTGTTTGTTTGTTTGTTTGTTTTCTTCTTTCTTTCTTTCTTATGCTGTTCCTTCCTTCTTTTTCTTCCTTTCTTTCTTGCAAGTGTTTGTCATTGACCTATTTCCGTTGTTTGTTCACGACTGACACACCTCGAGTTTCTACCCACTGTGTACTTCTAGAAAACTAGTCTGGCGGCTAAGATTGAAGGTCAAACCGGTTATACCACACGGGGCTGGCTGTTTCTGGTTCCGTTAATTGCCTGAGGTCTTCCGGCGTCTGAAAGGAGCTGACAAACCAAACTGATTGCAATCAAGATGGTTGCTGCAGAGAAAATGTATAAAGCTGATCAATTCAATCTTTATGTACTTTATAGTTTTAAATATCTGATTACTCTCATGATTTTACCGAGATTTTCTTTCTTATATTTCAGAGTCTAACTCGATTACTTTACTGATGTTATTTTTATTGTTGAACTGAATAGATATCATTGCACTACGGGCAAACCCCTAGGTGCTCAGTCTTCCTCATTACATGTCGAATAGTGTGAATGCTAATTGGTCTTGTAGCTTGCTGGTTGTATACATGACGGATGCATCCTCTCATACGTCCATCTCTGGTAAGCTATACGTTTGATGCCAAATTCCAACAGGCTTAGCTTTGATGATTCATCTATTGCAGTCTCGTTCTCAGGCGATCATTAATTGTTCTCAGTATCTCTCCCTTATCCATATCCAGTGTCCCCACTATGGGTGCTCTTGAAGCTACTCTGTTAGCTCTCTTCATTACCACATATCCCTGCATGACCAGGACAGTAGATCCACACCAGCTCCTGCAGATTCAAAGCTTCTATGAATGTTTTCCATTCATATTTTAGCCAACCATTTTGAACCTTTCGAAGCATGTACTGAGCGTCTGACACAATGACTGCCTTTGTTAATGAAGTTTCAGTTAGCCAACTTAAGGCTGCAGTAACTGCCTCTACCTCCATTCTTATGCTGGAAGTCGTTATCATGTAAGCCTCTCTATGTTCGGCGACGATTCTGCCCTTTACCCTAGCAGAGAAGCCCCAACCTAATTTCTCCCCACGAATCACAGACCCATCAGTATACTCGATCGCATCATTATCCCCAGCTTGATCTTGTCTCAGTTAATTAATTTTTAGTTCTGCTTTCAAATTGCCCCAAGTTGTACACTCTCTGCCAAGGCTGAGGGTGACTTGCTGGTAGTTAATCCAGTTCTCATCTGACTTACTCTACTCTTCCCCTTTGAATATATATTCCACTGTGGTCACCTGTTTGATCGTTGTCTCTGCCTGTGCCATCCATGACATCCCTCTCTTTATTCTTGCTCCCTTAATGTCAGCTATTTTTCCGTTAGCCTGTGGTTACTTCCATATAGGCTTTTGCCTGGGCCATCGCATATCTGGTTCTAATCGACCGTACCCCAAACATGTTCCTCACTGCCATAAATGGGGGTATCTTACATACATCCCAAGATTATACGCATGCCTTCATTTTGAATGCGTTCTAGTCGTTCATGTTGTGTTACTGACAGCGTGAGTATTCCCAGCCCATACTCGGTGACAGATATGACGAGTTGATGATAAAAAATGCGCAGTAATCTGTGCTCCAGATGCCCTACGGCCATTATTTTCAGGACTGCCAGACCTCTCCTGCATTTCTGTAGAATGTTATCAACATGGTGCTTATAAGATGGCCCGCGATCGAATGTAACTCCAAGGTATTTCAGCTTTTCTTGCCTTTCAATTTTCTGTCCATTGAGATTAATATCTGGAAGGTCTGTTTCACTTTAGAGTTGTTTAAGGAGCACGACATCACGCGGGCCTTCTTCGGATTGACTTTGCAGCCAGTTTCCTCGCACCGTTTAAACACGTCCTGTAGTGTCTCATGTATGCTGTTAACCATTTCCTGTCGGTCAGAGCCAGTTCTGTAAATGAGTATGTCATCAGCAAACGTCAGTGTTCGTCCCATCCCAGCTGGCTGAATGGCGGCTACTTTTGCTGTATAGATATTAAACAGCACAGCAAGACATTACACAGTTCAATAATGGTTCAAAGTTCACACTGTTATAAGCATCCCTTAGGTCAATTGCTACAGATGTTATTTGTAGCGAACTATATATAAAACATTTACAGAAATTGAATTCCGTGGATACACACAGTCTTCAGGCCTAGATTTTACCGACTACTTGGTTCATCATTCCCGTAACCAAATCCAAGATACAATGAGAATTCGTGATGAGAGATCACATCGGTTATCTCTAAAAATACGCAGAGAAAAGACAAAGATTAAGAAAATAAATACAGCTAATTATAGTCAAACTCTACCTAGCGATATATCCCTAGAAGATGAAGAATCATGCACAGACATTGACAGCAGTATAGATATAGTTGGACGAACAGACAAACACCAGTGGAACATGACGAGAAGAACTGGAGAAACACCAGTGGAACATGATGACAACAACTAGACAAACACCAGTGGAACATGATGACAAGAACTAGACAAACACCAGTGGAACATGATGTGACCAGAAGTCGCTGGCATTGAGTATGACACTACTTACTTAGTCGTTCCCCTTCTACCGTGAGGTGTAGAGGTTTGGGAGAGAGAGAGCACCAGACAATCCTATCGGCTGTATTCCTCCTGGTCTGGTTCCATTCTAGTCCTCGGTCCTTCAAAGATTGTCTAATATTGTCCTCCCAGCGGACTCTGGGTCGTCCTGGGGGTCTGGATCCCTGGCTCTTTGTTTCCCATGCTTGTCGTGGTAGCCGATCTTCTCCCTTTCCGCAGACACGGCCAAACCATCTTAGTTGGGACTGTTCTACTTGGGTCTGCAGGGGGTGGGATTTTAGGCCTTGACGTATCGTCTGGTTGCGGACCATGTCTCTTCTTGTTACTTCAACCACCTTCCTCAGATACCTCATTTCTGAGGTTTGGATCTGACTTTTGTGGGTTGTAGTCATTGCCCATGACTCGCATCCATATGTCAAGACTGGGACAAACACCAGTGGAACATGATGTGAGGAGAAGTCGCTGGCATTGAGTATGACACACAGGAAGAAAACTGAATGCATAACAAGGTAGTCCTTGTTCTAGAATACCCAGGTTAGAAGAAATAGAGGGTGGACGAAACAAAAATTCGCTCGGAGAAACGAATTAGACACAGACATAAAGGGAATAAAGAAGACATTGAAAGAATTTGAACGGATGGCACGGGACGGGAAGGCGAGGTATGAATATGTTAAAGACATGTGCCCCACACGGAGCTGAAAGGTAATCCAATACCATAATTCCCGCCGTAAGTATGTCGATCGGTCACATCGTGCACACCGTCATTTGCGCACTGTTCTATTTTCGAGAGAGTACATTAACTTTCAACCACAGCTAAGGGGGTGCAACTGCGGTTGAAAGTTAGACAATAATTGTATTGTTTCCCTTATATGTACTATCCCGAAAATAGAAAAGTGCGCAAATGACGGTGTGCATGAACAGTTTGATTATGGAAATAAGCCAACAACACAATTGATAAACAGTACATGAACTGGAGACAGGAAGGTGCGGAGATGCAGATTAAATCAACAGACAATCAAGATACTCTTCTGTCCAGTTTCATTCGGGAAACGGATTTAACTCATCATTTTCTTAAAATAACCTTAAAATGTAATTTTTGATTGTTTCTTCAAGACAAAATTTTAATTTAAAGTATTGCAGACTTATTATTATGGATCAAAATGATAAGATGGCTGCAATTAAAAACCTGTCAATTTTGACGGGCTACTGCTAGTCATAAAATATTTCGCTCTCCAAGTGATTTTTTCATCTGCCTTTCTACTTCCTGACACCATCCCCTTATCTCTCTAACAAATATGCTCATCTACTTTACTCACCAAACGTTGTTTACTGTCATATTCAGATAGGATTACCTTCTCGCTCAAACTCCAGCATCGAGCACGCTTGTCAGCGATTCAATAATCAGAATAAATAATCCTGAAGGTATAATGGAGAAACATGGACAAGAAAGTCGACAAATACTCACACCAACACACACTTGCACATCTTACCACAGGGGTCAGGATGCAACTGGAATTGCTGAGAACGAAGTCTGAAGGGAGTTTGTCTTAAGCTTTATGTAGTAGAAGGCTGTGTTGTGGAAGTTAAGACTTCTGGAAGACAAATATGAATAAACAGAAAGCGAATGTCTTGTTTAATGAAGTCGTTGACTTATTTATCACGTACCATTTCCGCTTCTCGCGGATGACTATTTTATCACGTGCCTTACCAATCTTTAGAAGATAACTTTTATGGCAGGGGGCATGTCCACATCTATAAGATGACATCTATATAACATGTCATGACCACCAATATAAGATGATTTCTCTATCGCAGGTTATTTTCGTGTTTAGTATTTTTCACGCAATTATTATCTTGTTTATATTATTAAAAATGTGTTAAACATCCAGAATGAATACAACCAGTCAATTTGGAAATCGCAATCAAGCCGGAGTGAGCTCATGTCTAAATGCACCCAAAAACAACACGAGAAAAGCGCTGTGGCGTTACGACACAAATAAGGCCCACCATCTTAGAGTTTAGAAAGTTGTAAACAGGGCCAACAAATTGTTGTCAATGACATTCAGTTGGTGGCGTTTCTTGGAAGATGAAAACTTCTGGCCTTGACTTCGCAAGGTTCGTTCATTTATCAATGACGTATCTCATCTTCGTGTCTCAGAAAATGGAGACATCAAAGTCAACAGTGTCAAACACATTTGCTACCAGTCGTCTACTGTCTCAGTATTCCATAATTCTTTTTCTACACGAACTTGGTTGAAATTCGCTACACGATATTACATTACTCATATTTCTTTTTTTTTTTTTTTTTTTTTGCTTCTTCCACACGATCTTCGTCTGAACGTGCCATTCGTTTCCGGCCTCTCCACGTGCTTGTATTTTTCTTCCAAACGATCTAGTATAAAACCCAGAAACCCCCAGACAGAAGAGATTTGTTTGAAAGTTGGACTAGATTAACCCAATACTGTGACGTTTAAACTTTGTTACACCAAATGACGTACTTTACTGGGCCTTCGGGGGAATCCTTTGTGGCATTTTCGTGAGTTTATACAATTTTTGTCTTAGCAGACATAATTGTAGCTGTCTCTGGGGTTGATAAATTGGCTGTAGCGTGTCGACTATTGTGTATTGCTTGAAAGGTCAAGGTAGTGGCAGAGCAGATACTGACGTAGGGGAATGAAGATGCTGGACAGTTTGACAACATGGCAGGACAACACGTAGAGGACAGAACTAATGATAGTTTGACAACATGGCAGGACAACAAGTAGAGGACAGAACTAATACCGCTGGAGTCAGGCAGAAATATGAAATACATGACTCAATAATCAATATAAATAATCCTGAAGGTTTGAAGTTCATGAAGTACAGGCAGGTTTTAGACAAGGCAGAGGTACGAGGGACCACATTTTTAATGTGAGAAACATCCTCGAAAATGCAGAGAATACAATGTAGAACTTCACACCTGTGTCGTAGATTACATCAAGGCGTACAACATCAGAAAATGTGGAACATCATGAGAGGCATGGGGTTTCCAGCGCATTTGATCCATCTAATCGAAACACTATATCACGAACAACAAGCAGCTACCAGAGTAGCGGGGTAAACATCATGATGGTTTGAGGTGAACAGGGGAGTAAGTCAGGGTTGCATCCTCTCTCCATACTTGTTTAACATCTATGCCGAAAATTTAATGAGAAATGTTAAGAGTGACCAAGAATGTGAAAATTGTGATCTGTTCACAATTGGTGGAAATGCGATCCCAGAACTCAGGTACGCAGATGACACAGTTATTCTATCAAACAGTGCCAAGGGACTAGAACAATTAATCCTGCCTGTCAAAAGACACAGTGAGGATCAGAACCTTTTTCTGAATACAAAAAAAATATATATATATATATAATGTTCACTGACAAAACAAGATGCCAACCAAAAATTACCATCAGTGATGAGGAAATTGAAAATGTCACAAATTTTGAATATCTTGGCTCCATAATTAACTACAACGGAATCTGCTCAAAAGAGGTAAGAAGGAGACTGGCCATTGCAATACAGAGGTTAAATAAAATGAAGAACCTATGGCATAACACCAGCAAATTAATAAAAGTAAAACTTCTGAGAACGTGCATCTTTCCGGTAGTAACGTATGGATGTGAATCATGGACCATTAAACAAACATTAAAGAAAAAAATCGAATCTTTCGAAGCAAAGTGTTACCAAAAAATTTCTCAGAATGACTTGGACCAAGAAGAAGAAAAATATAGACATCCTACACGACCTGAACATTGAGGAAAACTGGCTCATAAACAATATCATGTCCCGGAAACTGAAATACTTTGGCCACATTAAACGTCATAGTGGTTTAGAAAGAGCTGTGATGAAAGGGTATGGTACCTGGAAGGCGAGGCAGGGGCCGACCAAGACGACGGTGGACACAGGACATTGAAGACACCTTGAATACGTGCGGCGAGAGGTACCAGATTATCTACACCTGCGGGCAAAGGATTTGAAGAAAACGAAAAATCATCAAGTTAATTGCTGAACTTTGATGTCCACTCAAATGACAGTTTGCTGTATCACAGATAATAAATGTTTTGTAGCATTCTGTGATGTTGTTGAGTTACGTTCAGTGAAGCATTCTGTGTTGTTGTTGAGTTAAGTTCAGTGTAGCATTCTGTGTTGTTGTTGTTGAGTTACGTTCAGTGTATCATTATGTGTTGTTGTTGTTGTTGAGGTAAGTTCAGTGTAGCATTCTGTGTTGTTGTTGTTGTTGAGTTAAGTTCAGTGTAGCATTCTGTGTTGTTGTTGTTGAGTTAAGTTCAGTGTAGCATTCTGTGTTGTTGTTGTTGTTGTTGAGTTAAGTTCAGTGTAGCATTCTGTGTTGTTGTTGAGTTAAGTTCAGTGTAGCATTCTGTGTTGTTGTTGAGTTAAGCTCAGTGAAGCGTTCTGTGTTGTTGTTGTTGTTGTTGTTGTTGAGTTAAGCTCAGTGAAGCATTCTGTGTTGTTGTTGAGTTAAGCTCAGTGAAGCATTCTGTGTTGTTGTTGTTGAGTTAAGCTCAGTGAAGCATTCTGTGTTGTTGTTGTTGTTGAGTTAAGTTCAGTGTAGCATTCTGTGTTGTTGTTGAGTTAAGTTCAGTGTAGCATTCTGTGTTGTTGTTGAGTTAAGTTCAGTGTAGCATTCTGTGTTGTTGTTGAGTTAAGTTCAGTGTAGCATTCTGTTTTGTTGTTGTTGAGTTAAGCTCAGTGAAGCATTCTGTGTTGTTGTTGAGTTAAGCTCAGTGAAGCATTCTGTGTTGTTGCTGAGTTAAGCTCAGTGAAGCATTCTGTGTTGTTGTTGTTGTCGAGTTAAGCTCAGTGAAGCATTCTGTGTTGTTGTTGTTGTTGAGTTAAGTTCAGTGTAGCATTCTGTGTTGTTGTTGAGTTACGTTCAGTGTAGCATTCTGTGTTGTTGTTGAGTTAAGTTCAGTGTAGCATTCTGTGTTGTTGTTGTTGTTGTTGTTGTTGTTGTTGTTGTTGAGTTAAGCTCAGTGAAGCATTCTGTGTTGTTGTTGAGTTAAGCTCAGTGAAGCATTCGGTGTTGTTGCTGAGTTAAGCTCAGTGAAGCATTCTGTGTTGTTGTTGTTGTCGAGTTAAGCTCAGTGATGCATTCTGTGTTGTTGTTGTTGAGTTAAGTTCAGTGTAGCATTCTGTGTTGTTGTTGAGTTACGTTCAGTGTAGCATTCTGTGTTGTTGTTGAGTTAAGTTCAGTGTAGCATTCTGTGTTCTTGTTGAGTTAAGTTCAGTGTAGCATTCTGTTTTGTTGTTGTTGAGTTAAGCTCAGTGAAGCATTCTGTGTTGTTGTTGAGTTAAGTTCAGTGTAGCATTCTGTGTTGTTGTTGTTGAGTTAAGTTCAGTGTAGCATTCTGTGTTGTTGTTGAGTTAAGTTCAGTGTAGCATTCTGTGTTGTTGTTGTTGAGTTAAGTTCAGTGTAGCATTCTGTGTTGTTGTTGAGTTAAGCTCAGTGAAGCGTTCTGTGTTGTTGTTGTTGTTGAGTTAAGCTCAGTGAAGCGTTCTGTGTTGTTGTTGTTGTTGAGTTAAGCTCAGTGAAGCATTCATCTGTTATACAACAGAATTCCTCGTGGTTTTATTCATAAACTCATTCTTTATACTTTAACTCCCCAAGGAGCAAAGGCCTTCAACAAAACTTGTGCCTCAATGTCCTGTCCCGTGCCATCAGCTCAAGACCTTTCAATATCTTCCACACTCCTTTTATTTCTGACTCAAGTTCTCTTCTCCAAGAGCAATATCTGAAGATTTTCACAGAAGAAGACACCAGTAACTCAGGCTCATTTGTGGCTTTCTTTGGTTTCCTTAAAAAGCGTCCTTTACCTGATGATCTTCATCTGGCTTGAGTGACTGTGGAATTAATTTCTTTTTTGTTGATGTCATACGCCTCCTTTACCAGATGATCTTCATCTGGCTTGAGTGACTGTGGAATTAATTTCTTTGGTTTGATGTCATACGCCTCCTTTACCAGATGATCTTCATCTGGCTTGAGTGACTGTGGAATTAATTTCTTTGGTTTGATGTCATACGCCTCCTTTTATTTACTCAGACCAAGTAATGAATTCATCTGGCTTTAACTAAATGAGAGACTGTGAATTAATTTCTTTGGTGTTCTATGTCATTACGCCTCCTTTACGATGATCGTTAATCTGAAAAACTTCAAGCTGGTGTCGTAGCGGAATTTTTTAGATAGGAGAATTAAGACTGGGGTTGGTCCCTTCTGAATAGATTGGAATGAGTGAGAGTCACAGTGTGAGAGTTAGTCGAAGAAATAGATTCCACGAGTGAGATGATAGAATAGTGATAGAGGCTGTCTCTGAGATGCGAGAAAGTCTTCTCTCTCTCTCTCTCGCCTATCTTCTACGACAGATTTTAAGCAGTCAGACAGTCTACCACCTATACATATTACATATAGTTCTATCTACTCACGGGCACGCACATACACGTGACGACAGTTACACACACAGACGTGGGAAATCTATAACCATGATTTATAAATATATTGGAACGAGCTGACCAACGCACTGATTTAGTTCATGAGAGATTTTTATTATCATTTGAAAAAATCTTCTCACAACACTTAAAAAAAAAAAAGCATCAAGGAAAACATATAAAAATAGTCATAAAATTTAAGGAAAATGCTACAAGGATGATAGCCCCGTTATGATCTTAACTCTAGGTTTTAGCCCCCCACAGCCAGACCCCGTTTAGGATGACAGTATTTGAAATGGCCCAAAGAGTTTATAGATGCATTAGTGGTTAGGGTCTAATATTGTTCCCCTTTGAACAATGAGGTAATAGACTGACTTTGACAGACCAGTAATCATTCTAAAAGGACCAAACGTTTACTTAAGCAGCAAATCTCGCCTAAGGAAAAAGCAAATACAACAAGTGAGTTTATTATACAACGAACATCCTTCCGTCACTTTCACTCGGTTCTTTCATCAGGGCCTGTTGCGCTAAACTTGTCGCAACTTATTCTGACCATGCATTTTGACTATAGTTAATTTTTTAATGCATGGGAAGTAACTCATGGAATTGTAGTCACTTCTATTTCTACAGTCGTCTAATCTTGATAGCTATCGTCAAGAAGTTGTCTCATCCTGATAGCTAGGGTTGTGTATAGTTGTGTGAACGATTTTGAGTCATGCCCATATATGGAGCGCTCAGATCGCCAGTTCTTTGAAAACAGTTGGCAATCGCAATGTTTCAAGATTCATTTCCTTTTAAGGTTTGAGTCTTCAGTCGAACATCGTAGAACATTCTTCGTTTCGTAAGTTTAGCTGAGTTGTATTCGATCGCGTTCTCTGCGCATGTCTCTGTTTGTGGCATTGTTTAAAATGATTTCCGCCCAGGTCAGTCTGAGCAGAGATGCTGGTAAGGCGAGACATAGCGATGTGCTAGTCTTCGCTTAGTTTATTCAGGAAGGAGTCCTCATCATTGTTGTTCCTTTTTTGAGATGATATATCTCTATATTATTCCAAATGCCTGGAGGCATATGTGATTTATGTGATTTAATTCCTGATGACAGGTAACTGAATCCTTTTTCGCTGAGTAACTTTATCGCCATCTTGTGATGTTGACTTTTGCTTAGCCTGCCTTATTATAAAGTCGGTGATATGACAAGTTTGCTCAGCTCACGATCCACTTATATTGTCACGCATCGATTGATGCCTGTCCTACGGACTATTTGCTTCCTGACCTTTATTGATGGATCTAGGTTTGATACCTTTGCTGTATAAGGAACATAGAGGACGATAATGTGACGCTCAAAAGACATGCCTGTCTTGTTGAGGTCAAAATTAGGAGACCAGATTTAATCTCCTAGTTGATATCTACTAGCTCTTATGGAAAGGGGAAGTTTACTACCTGACTACATGTCCAGCTGATTCCGATATCCTAAAAGGCATATAATGTACATTATTATGATGCTGTCTGCTGTGCCTGTTGAATTGACTACATATGTAATAATGACTGTTTGATCGTACCTATGATGTACCGGCTTGTTTATGTCTATACACTTCGTCATTGTGGCGTCTATAATAAATTATACAAAAACCGTCACTAGCTGTTGCAAGCATCATTGACTTTTCACATCGTGAGTTAACGTGACGTCCTTGTGTGGATTGCCTTGCTTGTAATGCTCACTGTTTGAATACACATCTGCATCCTACACAAACCAGACCACAGATACCATACTATGTCTTCATCGCCTTCAACATTTATGGCGTACAACAATTATGACATACAACATTTGGTGACTCAACATTTGGCGGCCATAAGCTGGTTTGGTCTGGTACCAGCATACACGGGGTCCCTTACCCACGTCATTCAACAAGAATTCAACAAACTGCATCGTTCAAGAAATCAACATACAGCGATTTTTCAAGACATTCTACATCCATATACAGAATTATGAAAGTACTCGGCGTTGCCCGGAAAAGGTCGAAATTGTAACTTTTTGCCAGAAGCAAGAAATTTGACAGTACCCGGCGTTGTTATATATTGCCGGATATCACAGACTGTTGCTGTTTAACTCAAGTGAAGCCAGTCGCTGCTGTCAAGGTGTCAAGTTGCTGTCGCTTGTGAAGGTCAAGTGCCGGTTGATACAAGTAGTTTTCTCAAGAAGGCCAAGTACCTATTTCAAGCAATTTACGGTTCAATAAGAAGGTCAAGTGCCGTTATTTACTTATCAGTTTAGAAGCTCAAGTACCATCGTCATGGCAGTTGGAGCAGTCCAGATGTACCATCATCGTTGGATCTTCGTTCCTTAGGACGCTGATTGTCATCTGTTTTTTCTGCTGTGGCTGACGTTTTGATACCCATAAGTTAAGCTGCCTGTTTGTTTGTGAACTGTGCCCTTATACTTTCTACTGAGTCTTCTGTGTTTCATCTCATTCTTTTGTTTACATGTTATATGTTTATATGTTATTTGTATATTTATATTTATATGTCTATGTTTCTGCGGGTTTTCGGTTGGGCGGTGTCTCCCTTAGATCATACCACGTCATAGAGGTCGTCTGTCGTGAGCGTTTTCTGTAGGGTTAGCAAATTTCCGATACTGGAATTTGCAAAGCGACTTCTGTTGCTATTTTTTGTTAGTTGTGATGACATGTGTTAGTATTGTTTTCGTTATTTTTCTGCATTCTTTAGTTCTGTTTTGATTTGTTTGTATTTGCTAGCCTACTCTTTTCTATAGTTTAGTTTCATATACCATTTTTGTTTATACACTGTGGTGTCTTGTATTTGTATTATCTTCTCGTAGATATCATCACATTTTTTGTGATATTTCTTTAATTTTCGCTTTATTTTTTGTTGATTTCTACGAATGTTTTTGTATTGTTGCTAAATCTTTGTTATTGTTTACATTGTATTGTTTACATTGTATTGTTTACAGTGTAATGTTTACATTGCTATTGTTTACATTGTGAATGTGTTTACATAGTCATTGGTTACACTTATAGTAGTTAATTCACATTTAATAGTGGGTTATGCTTATGCATTACTACTACACTGATGATTAGTAAATGATGAATAGTATTGTGCACTATTGAATGGGAAGTGCACCTATGATCAAGAGTTGATTGATGATATTTCAAAAAGGTCTATACACAAGTTCTTTGATATAAGACTTGTTTCCCACAGAGATTGGGATAATAATATAGTGTTGTGAGTAAACAAGTGCTTCATTTAAGACTTGTTATAATTAAATTTGAAATAAGATAATTAATTATTTCAGGTTGTGGACTCATATTATTACTCATCATGTCTACATTTGAGCACTTTATTGAGCAGGGTAAATTGCTTGGGAAGACTGGTGATAAGTTAGAAGAATTTGCGACTATTCAATATGACAAAGCATTAAAAGAGAAAAAACAAATATTGGAAATTGAGAAACTGAAAACTGAGTTGCAAAAATTAGACAAAGAAGCTGAACAGTGGAAGAGAGAAGATAAAAATAAACTATTAGCTTTGGAGTTGAATGCATTAAAGGAAACAATAAATGAGCTTCAGGATGAAAAGAAAGCTCTTACTAATGAGTTACAGCAGAGGAATTCTGAAAATACTGTTGTTACACCCCCCTAAAGATAATAGGAAAATCCGGGAGGTCATTACTGTTGTACCTCCGTCAAGCACGTGAAAGTCAATCATGGCTGTCACTGAAACTGATACAAAGGATTGGTGTATGGTACGGTAAGGGTGTCTTATTGATTATCTGCTAACGTTGCTGCTGTGTTGTGGATCTGGTAATGTCTACATTTGATACATACATATACGCCACACAGGCAAACACTGTAGAAGTCTACTGGTAAGCGATGCACAAGTTCTCGATACAGATAGACCACGCCCACTCCGGGGCTATTTCTAAATACGTGTTAAGTTCCCTGTCACACTTGTAATATTAAGTGCGTGTGTTGGTTTAGTCGTTTACACCACAGGTACGTACACAAGAGTCATGGATGGTTGTAAACGACTGATGACATTTCATATGGGTTTATTCACGTCACAACACATTGATGAAATACACATAGAATACCGTTCACAGCACAACACAAGATATAAAGTACCACATAATAACTGCGCACTCGGCAGCTACAATGATATCATGATTCATGGCCTAAAGTACTCTTATTAAACTCAGCGCTATAAAGAATCCTCAATAACAATCCTCTCACAGGAGCTAATGATTCATGGCCTAAAGTACTCTTATTAATGATATATTTATTCTGTAATGTTTGAGCGGAGTGAGAATAGCTCGCGGCTAGGAGCAGATGATTGATTGACTGAGTTGTGTTGACCGTGAGGAAGTCTCGTGTCTGCTTTTGAGCGGGACGGGTGTGTTATCTAGGGAGAGTGTTCCGGGCGATTTGACCGGGTAGGAAGACAGTGTTTTTGGGAAGTGTGAAATGCCTGTACAGTGCTGAATTTAAAATGTCGACGGATTTTTCGCTGTGGGTACAGCGTAGTATGAAACTGCAGTTTTGATTATTGTGGAAATGTTTATAACTGCAGTGTGCAGTCTTTAAAGGCCATTATCTCCTGTGTGAGGAGTCTTGATTAATAAGAGTACTTTAGGCCATGAATCATTAGCTCCTGTGAGAGGATTGTTATTGAGGATTCTTTATAGCGCTGAGTTTAATAAGAGTACTTTAGGCCATGAATCATGATATCATTGTAGCTGCCGAGTGCGCAGTTATTATGTGGTACTTTATATCTTGTGTTGTGCTGTGAACGGTATTCTATGTGTATTTCATCAATGTGTTGTGACGTGAATAAACCCATATGAAATGTCATCAGTCGTTTACAACCATCCATGACTCTTGTGTACGTACCTGTGGTGTAAACGACTAAACCAACACACACGCACTTAATATTACAAGTGTGACAGGGAACTTAACACGTATTTAGAAATAGCCCCGGAGTGGGCGTGGTCTATCTGTATCGAGAACTTGTGCATCGCTTACCAGTAGACTTCTACAGTGTTTGCCTGTGTGGCGTATATGTATGTATCAAATGTAGACATTACCAGATCCACAACACAGCAGCAACGTTAGCAGATAATCAATAAGACACCCTTACCGTACCATACACCAATCCTTTGTATCAGTTTCAGTGACAGCCATGATTGACTTTCACGTGCTTGACGGAGGTACAACAGTAATGACCTCCCGGATTTTCCTATTATCTTTAGGGGGGTGTAACAACTGTATTAAAGGGTAAAGTGACGATATTGATAGAAGATAATAAGAAAATCTATGACTCCTCTTTTAGTCAGAAGAAACAGTTAGATGAGGAAGTAATCTCATTAAAACAGTTGTTGAATAACCAGATGGAGCAGGTGAACTCTTCCTCACTTGATTTAAAACTACTGTGGAAGATTATAGAAACATTAGCTCTTCCTCATAATGATAAATTAGCACAATCTCAAATGAAGGAGGAAAATGAATTTGAAGATGAGATGAGCTTTTCTAAGTATGAGAAATGGTTAGAAAGTGATATGAGCTTGGCTCAATACGAGCAATATTGTAAAGAAAATGCTAGCACCAGGGACTTGAAACAAGTCAAAGTGGACAATGAAAAATTAAGGATTGAGATTCAGTCACTACAACTGGAGTTGACACAGTTGAGAGCGAATAAGGAAAAGGATGAGAAGGTTGATGAACTTAGTCATCATAGTGCTATGGAAGCACTCAAACTTGAACTTGTTCAAGAGGAAGCTAAGGTTTTAGAAACCACATCTCAGAAGGAAAAGTTGAGTAACGATCTTAAAGATAGTATTGCTAGAGAGAAAACTCTAGTATCTCAGTTACATGTTACAAAGTTAAATTATAACTGGGAAGTTAGAACCAACGAGAAAATGCATAAAGCCCTTGCTAAGCAAAAAGCTATCTCAGAGGTAGAAATTGCAAAACTTCGCAACAGAATTGATGGGTTATTGGATATTGTGTTGAACAATAGAATGTTATCTACTACCAAGGTGGATAGATTTAAACATAAACATGATGTTCAACATGTTGCTAATGCAAAGAGTCAGCCCCATGCACTCAATGCAAGCAAATCCTTTCGTGGAAAATATGGTTTCCCACGAAATAACGATACCGCCTCTAATGGGAGTTAGCGTGAGGCCAACAAAAGTAAATCAAGTGTCAGTCTTTTGGATCACGGTGAGGACTTGGATAAAGGTCATAACAAGATTTCTCTTGAAAACCGTGCATCAACTTTTCAAGGTTCTGATAGATTGGTAAAAGAGAATAAAACTTTTAGTACACATCGTACTCAGCCCAAGCAGTACGATTCTGCTGTTAAGCACATTGCCACAGGCAAAAATAATAACAATTTTGCTAAGAAAGATAATCGTGATTATGAACAGCGCCAAGAGCGTTCATCACGTGATAATTTTCTTTCTTCAAGTAATTGGAGACAATTTAAAAGTCCTCAGAATTTTGGTTCTAATATTTATAGGAACTTTGGAAAAGGTGACTCCAATAGAGGTTGTCAACATTTTGGTAATTTTTTCTGGAGACAAAATCCATCACAAAGATATTTGGACCAAAGAGAAAATAACAATCGCAACTATGCTAAATGGAGGTCAAATAAGAGCAATGGGCTCAACAGTGATAAGAATTTTGATAGATCTCGTTGTGATGGTACACCCCACATGATTCCTAACTAATACTTCTGTCCTATTTCTAGATATACGACAGAGCCATAACACACCTATATTACTACAATACATTAGCACATCTGTCCTCACTTTATGTGAACACATACTATTGTGCTTTGTTATCATCTTCTTCTGTTCCCATCTTTAATATAAGAAGAAGACTGAGTAGTTAATATAAGGGCCGAAAGTTCACTCGGCCACAATTATTAATAATAATGTATTGTATAGTATGAAACTTAATGGCTATTAAATAGAATTATATTGGTTGTTTTTTCTCAGCATGTTATTGTTGATCGGAGAAGCTACCTTTCTGTTGTCAAACATGGAGAGTTCCACATTGTACACTTTCCTTGGAACGACAGGAGATGTGTCCTGGATCGTCATTTATGTTTAATTTCATTATGTAATGGTATTAATTAAACATTTAGATAATGTACTATTTAACATTTTATATCAGATGTGTACATCCATTCTAAGCGGTATTAGAGTATGACACTGCTATTTGATTATAATGATATGAACTTGCATATTTATATTGTATTTTCATGCAAGCGTAATGTGTGTTGATGGCACGTCCCCGATATATATATTTTTTGAATAAGATTTTTTATCTGTTGAGAAATATTCTCACCAGACACTTTATGTGTCAATGTAGCATCATATTAGGCAGTGCAATTAGTTATCCCCGCATAATTCGTGCGTTGTTAAACCGCTTTTTGTTTTACTCTTAGATATTTAAAAAAAAAAAAATGTTGCACATTTTTTTTTAAATCGGGAGGTGGCGGTAATGTTGCGCTAAACTTGTCGCAACTTATTCTGACCATGCATTTTGACTATAGTTAATTTTTTAATGCATGGGAAGTAACTCATGGAATTGTAGTCACTTCTATTTCTACAGTCGTCTAATCTTGATAGCTGTCGTCAAGAAGTTGTCTTATCGTGATAGTATAGTTGCCGATAGTTGTGTGAACGATTTTGAGTCATGTCCATATATGGAGCGCTCAGATCGCCAGTTCTTTGAAAACAGTTGGCAATCGCAATGTTTCAAGATTCATTTCCTTTTAAGGTTTGAGTCTTCAGTCGAACATCGTAGAACATTCTTCGTTTCGTAAGTTTAGCTGAGTTGTATTCGATTCGCGTTCTCTGCGCATGTCTCT
This sequence comes from Oreohelix idahoensis, assembly GCA_024509875.1. Classification (NCBI taxonomy): domain Eukaryota; kingdom Metazoa; phylum Mollusca; class Gastropoda; order Stylommatophora; family Oreohelicidae; genus Oreohelix; species Oreohelix idahoensis. The sequence continues at coordinate 222,781 of JAMPIV010014582.1, forward strand.
GTTTGTGGCATTGTTTAAAATGATTTCCGCCCAGGTCAGTCTGAGCAGAGATGCTGGTAAGGCGAGACATAGCGATGTGCTAGTCTTCGCTTAGTTTATTCAGGAAGGAGTTCTCATCATTGTTGTTCCTTTTTTGAGATGATATATCTCTATATTATTCCAAATGCCTGGAGGCATATGTGATTTATGTGATTTAATTCCTGATGACAGGTAACTGAATCCTTTTTCGCTGAGTAACTTTATCGCCATCTTGTGATGTTGACTTTTGCTTAGCCTGCCTTATTATAAAGTCGGTGATATGACAAGTTTGCTCAGCTCACGATCCACTTATATTGTCACGCATCGATTGATGCCTGTCCTACGGACTATTTGCTTCCTGACCTTTATTGATGGATCTAGGTTTGATACCTTTGCTGTATAAGGAACATAGAGGACGATAATGTGACGCTCAAAAGACATGCCTGTCTTGTTGAGGTCAAAATTAGGAGACCAGATTTAATCTCCCAGTTGATATCTACTAGCTCTTATGGAAAGGGGAAGTTTACTACCTGACTACATGTCCAGCTGATTCCGATATCCTAAAAGGCATATAATGTACATTATTATGATGCTGTCTGCTGTGCCTGTTGAATTGACTACATATGTAATAATGACTGTTTGATCGTACCTATGATGTACCGGCTTGTTTATGTCTACACACTTCGTCATTGTGGCGTCTATAATAAATTATACAAAAACCGTCACTAGCTGTTGAAAGCATCATTGACTTTTCACATCGTGAGTTAACGTGACGTCCTTGTGTGGATTGCCTTGCTTGTAATGCTCACTGTTTGAATACACATCTGCATCCTACACAAACCAGACCACAGATACCATACTATGTCTTCATCGCCTTCAACATTTATGGCGTACAACAAAAAGACATATAGCAGGGCCCTGATATACTTACAATCGTGTTGTGGTTTCGCCGGCTGGCGCAAATTTTGGACACTCACACATTTTATCTGTTACTGTCGTTTAATGAAACAGATCCCAGCTCTGCAGATTTGTTTGTTGGTTTCATCAAAATGGATCTGGGGAGCGTCTGCTTCAGGCGATAGTTATTTCAGACTAAAGTTAATGTCACTTGACTCACGAGGTAAGAATTAGGCTTAAACGAGCACAAAATGTCAGAATACGAAGTTTCCCTTAATTAGGAAGATGACCGGTGGACAACTTCTCTCAAACAGAAAAATCTTAGTTCCCCACTCACTTGTCAACAATGTCAGAACGTTACTGTTATTGATTGTAATTATTCTCGCCGCCAGGCAGAAAATTTACGTAGAGTTTATGGAAGAAATTAAGATCTGGTTCACAGGCCCAGTATTGATCATTACAGTCTTTGAAAACCCGTTAGTGTGATATAGTATTTCTGTCTAACTCTGTTTGCATATGCACTCTCAGATCAGTGTTACTTGAGAAACCCACGTGGTTCAAAATAAGGACTGTCTATTTCTTCACAAGTATGAACTCTTATTAAATGCTGGTAAAGTTTGGGTCACCCCAGTATTTCACTGTATAAAAGGAAAAACAAATATAAATCATTTACCTATTATATACTCAATATAACTTACATTTTAAATAGCAAGCCTACAGCTTGACTTATTATTTAAACTTCCGGTGAAATAAGTTATATAAAATCGATCATCAGGAATTAGGAATATGGTGCGTATTCCGTCACTACTCACTGATGTCGCGTCTAGCATTTATAAGTTTGTTATTAAAACAGTTTCGACTGAGTATTAGCCGTTAAATTAAATTCCTTATAGCTACTAGTTTAGTAAGCTAAAGATATAATTTATTATGTATTTCCACTGTAACTCGTCGACTTAGAGAATATAACAAACTATAAATTAAGCACTCTGTTCAAAAGAAACTAGTTAAAATGAAATGAGCGATTTAACACTTAATCACTTCACAAAATTCTAGAGACTACTATATAATATTCACCTCAAACACAGAAGTACTAAGAACTTAAACCACTTCGACCAAACTAAAAGCCATCTCTATTAACAGAGATTATTTAGAAATCGAACGAAGATTGTTCTAGTCTAACTGCAAAGTTACTGAGTGAAATGAAATAGTTTCAAACGTGGGTTAATATTTTAAACCAGACAAAGGATGAACTATCTCCCCCGCCCCTGATCTCTGCCCCTTCTCATAACAGCTACGTTTAACTCCTAACATGTCGTAACTGCCACCTACTGACCAAGATGTACGCGTGTCAGTTGCAAATCTCAGACAACCGTCTGCAGTGCATGGGCGATTTTCACACTTCGCCGGAGCTATTTCGACGAAACTCTGAACTGACACTTATACTACTTCGCACCTCACGCTGACCGGGCCAACAGTGAGCCGTGTCAGCTGGGATTTCCAGACAGATGTCTGAAACTGCGACTATAAGGTGTAAATATTCGCTCCTGCTTAAGCGTTCAGCCCGGAAAACCCGCGCGTGACAGGTGCAAATGTAGACAAAAAGTCTGCTCTATGTCCAGCGAAACGAATTTTTCGCACATTCACGTCTACCTGCGCGACTGACATCTGATGCAATAAGGTTACTAGTCAGTATGAGAAAGAAAAACGATGATGGGAAAGAAATATATTTTTCGCAACGAGTGATGCGAAAAAATACAGGAAAAACAAGTACGGAAAGATAATAAAATAAAAGGATGCGGGTGAGAGAATAGGAAGAAGATGTAGGCAATTTAATGATCAAAATCCACGTGACAGGACGTCCCCCCTTAAGATATGGAATCACTCCATGTCTACGTTATGGAATTAAATTTCCTATAACCGTAGCTTCGGGGTGTCTGTCTTCTTCCTTCTCATCTTCCCCCTCCATCTCTCTCCAATTCCTACTCAAGTCTACTCCCCAAAGTTTCCTTCCTCTGGAATGTCTCCCATGCGCGCTTGAAAGAGCGTCGCCGCTTCTGACATTTTTGAAAGATTTCCTGTGATAGCGGTGGAATATCCCTGCCACTATCGTCATCTTCGTCAGTTTTGGCGATCGTCAGGAGATGGTCGGAGGTCGGCACTGGTCTTTCCAAGTATCTCTTTAAGAGATTTAAATGGAAAACCTTCTCCATTCCTTGAATAGATATCTGGTAGTTAGCCTTAGAAATCTTTTTCAGGACGGTAAACGGCCCTTGCCATCCGATCTTCAGTTGGTTGTTCTCGGTAGGGAGTAACACCAAAACTTTCTCTCCTGCTTCCAGTTCTCTCTCTTTCGCGACTTTCCTGTATCGGTTAGCGTGCTTGGTGCGTGCTCGCTTAAAGTTAGTCGTTGCTAGGTCCCACCCTAGTTTCAACCTTTCCTTTAAAACCGACACATATTTACTAGCTGAGACAACTGTCTCATCCGCCTTCTCGTCAGTCAGAGACTGAAGTAAGGCTTCAAGTGGCCCCTTGATAGGTCTGCCGAATACGAATGTAGCTGGCGGAAATCCTGTGGAAGTATGAGGAGATTCTCTGTAGCCAAATAATGCTGCAGGAATACAAAGATCCCAATCTTCAGGTTTCACTTGTGCCAGTTTACTTAGCATCATGTTGAGGTTTCCATTTGCACGTTCCACGAGCCCATTTCCGGCCGGAGTATATGGCTTAGTGTGGATGTGTTGGGTCCTCAAGATCTTAAAGATCTCCTCCATCAACAGGTTTCGGTATGGAGATCCATTATCCGTCAACACTTGCTGAGGGAATCCCAACCGAGTGAAAATCTGCACGAGGGCTTCTGCGACATGCTTGGCATCTGCGCATGTTAGCGGGATAGCTTCTGCCCATAAAGTGCATGTATCGACTAAGGTCAGGATGAACCTGTTCCTTCTTTTAGTCCTTTCGAAAGGCCCTAAAATGTCGATCACAACCCGTTCGAATGGTGTCCCATTATTGGCATTTCACCCATGTGGACTGGGGGTGTCCGTTGCTTGGGTGGTACACGTTGGCACTGGGCACAGGATTTGACGTACCTGATAATATCAGTATTTACTACTGGCCACCAATAATGAGTGGTTATACGTTGGTTTGTGGCGTTCTGTCCCATATGTCCGCTAAACGGGAGAGAGTGCCCCATTTCTAGGATTTGGCTTCTGTACTGTTTCGGTACTATGAGCTGGTTTAGAGCCTTGTTCAGGCTTGCCCGTTCTCCGATAAAGCACGCCATCCTTAGAAAAGATGTCCCCGTGTTGTCTAGGGTCCTTTGGCCATGGGCAGTTTCCTAAAGCAGGGTCCAAAGTAGGGTCCTTGTATTGCGCCTTCTTTAAGTTCCATGGGTAACAAATTTGGCGCAAGCTCCCGTCCCTTCTTGGCTTGCCCTCTTGTGGTTACTGTTGCCACTATTGGCTCTTCCGGTTTCCCAATAAAGACATATCTACAGCCGAGTATGACTGGGTAGATGGGGTCGTCCATAACAGCCGCTTTGATCACCCTCTGACAAAGTCAGAGTGTATCTCCACCAATGCGATGGGAAGCGTTGTTGGTGCATCACTCCTAAGAACTCCACACAGTTTTTAACGGTTTCTTCTGTCTCTTGACCGGGTTTTGACCAGGTTTCTGGCAACAATGCAATCAAAAGAAAGCCCCGTGTCAAACATAAGCAATATGTTTGAAGTCCTGTTTAAAAAGTAACCGTACCTCGCGTAGAGGGTCTCTCTCCCTCCGGTTGAGAATCACTGACAATAATTCTTTCCTGCGAGTCTGTTGTTTGTAAGCATCCGATGCGCTTCGGCTCGGTGTGCTTGCTCTGATCCTTAGTCCCGTGCGCAGGGGTTTTCCCTTTGTCACCTTGACCTTTCTGGCCACGCTGCCATGAAGGACGGTCGGGTTGATCAGACTGTTTGGGGTGGTTGGGGTACTTGTTCTTGTAGAACTTGGATTTTTCCGGAGGGGGGTTTTGAGGTCCAGTTTCTCTGTGGTTATTTTGGTTAGAAACCTGAGAAGATTGCTCTAGGTTATGTTTTCGAAAATGCTCCTCTGTCGGTTTCCGCTTAGTGGCCGGTAGTTCAGCCAGCGCATTGTGATAACGCTCAGACTTTTCCAAAATGTCTTCAAGTTTTTCTGCCCCCTGCTCAGCTAGAAATCTCCGGGTATCAGCAGACAAAGTGTTCTTTATTTGTTCTGTTAAATCAAATTCCTCAAGACCTTCATAGGTAGAGGGGAGCTGCGAGAGCTCAAGGCACTTTGTCATATATCCCTTTAGACGAGACGAGAACTGCTGAAAAGTTTCAGAATTCTCTTTCCGGCTGTTGCGAAACAGTTGCAAAAATTTGCGAGCGTTCATTTCAAAGCGCTCCAGTAACGCTTTCTTCAACAGATCATAGGTGTCTTGTTGGCTGCTCTCCAGTTTTGCATACACATCGTAAGCAGAACTTTTCAAAGCCTGGGAAAGCTTCATGTTCCAACGCGACCTCTCTAAACCGTACAGAGTTGCAATTTTCTCAAATTTTTCTAACCAAGTGTCAATCTTCTCATTTGGACAAGGGAAAGATTCTAGCGGAAAAGACATAGCAGTGAGGTGAAGAGATTGACTGTTAGAAGGATCAGTTAAGGAAGAATGAGGAGAAGACTCTCCATTGCTGGAGGTAGAGGCAGCGCCACGACTTTGGACCTCTAGAGCTTTAAGAGCCAACTCATGCTGTCTCTCCTTCTCTCTTTCCTCCCTCTCCTTCTCTTGCTGTCTCTCCCTGCGGATTTCCATTTCCTCATCCATCTTTCTCTGCTCTCTAGCTTCAGCTGCTTTCTCCTTCTGCTCCGCATCATATCTTTCCAGTTCGTCTCTGACAAACACTTTCGCTTCCTCTCCTTCCAGTCCCTCCTCTCTCGCTTCGTCTCTGAGGAGTTGTCTAAGCTTTGCCCTCTCGGCCATATTATGTCAGTGACTGAGACTAGTGGAGAAAGAAAATAGGAAAAAGGATACACTGGTTCCTACCACTTACGAGAAACAAAAATTCAAAAGATGATATCCTTAACCCTGGGATACCTCCTCCAAAATAAAAATCTAACTATCGCTGCTATTAATCGGCAATAAAGCACCTAATGCAAAACACGACTACGCCAACTAAATGGTAGTTAAGATTACTTCTGAAAAATAAGTTGCTACAGTGGAAAACACAATGATTATAGCAAAAATTAAAGAGAAAAATAATCCCTTAATTTTTAAAATCCACTATAAGTTCGCCCCTGAAGTCAGATCGGGTAAGGGAGGCAATTAATCTGGACGAAAGAGTCCGAAACGCACTCCTTAACTTAGTTCAAACACCTTCCTGCTTCAGAACCCTTGTGAATGTTATACACTCACAAAACTTTACCAGCGTTTAGTATTACAAATCAACAATAACATATATTACGACAAAATCAACCTGTAAACCAAATGTATAATGTTCAAATGCTGTGGAAAAAAACTTATCAGTTTGTGTGGTCAGCACGCCCGTAAACAGATCGTTAGTCTAGGGGATAAATTATTTAAAGATATAACAACTCACAAGACATCACACTCTTACTCTATTTCAGAATAAAGAATCTTAAGTTCAAAATCCAGATAGACGAGTCCACATTTGTCGTACTCGTCTTCCTATTCTAAGTTCAAAAATCCGTCGGACGAGAACCCATTTGTCGTAGATTTTAGATAGGAGAATTAAGACTGGGGTTGGTCCCTTCTGAATAGATTGGAATGAGTGAGAGTCACAGTGTGAGAGTTAGTCGAAGAAATAGATTCCACGAGTGAGATGATAGAATAGTGATAGAGGCTGTCTCTGAGATGCGAGAAAGTCTTCTCTCTCTCTCTCTCTCTCTCTCTCTCTCTCTCTCTCTCACCTATCTTCTACGACAGATTTTAAGCAGTCAGACAGTCTACCACCTATACATATTACATATATTTCTATCTACTCACGGGCACGCACATACACGTGACGACAGTTACACACACAGACGTGGGAAATCTATAACCATGAATTATATATATATTGGAACGAGCTGACCAACGCACTGATTTAGTTCAAGAGAGATTTTTATTATCATTTGAAAAAATCTTCTCACAACACTTAAAAAAAAATATGCATCAAGGAAAACATATACAAATAGTCATAAAATTCAAGGAAAATGCTACAAGGATGATAGCCCCGTTATGATCTTAACTCTAGGTTTAGCCCACAGCCCCGTTAGGATGACAGATGATGGCCCAAAGAGTTATAGATGCAGGTGGTTAGGGTCTAATATTGTTCCCCTTTGAAGGTATAGACTGACTTTGACAGCAGTATCTATTCTAAAGGAACACGTTACTTAAGCAGCAAATCTCGCCTAAGGAAAAAGCAAATGCAACAAGTGAGTTTATTATACAACGAACATCCTTCCGTCACTTTCACTCGGTTCTTTCATCAGGGCCCTGATATACTTACAATCGTGTTGTGGTTTCGCCGGCTGGCGCAAATTTTGGACACTCACACTTTTTATCTGTTACTGTCGTTTAATGAAACAGATCCCAGCTCTGCAGATTTGTTTGTTGGTTTCATCAAAATGGATCTGGGGAGCGTCTGCTTCAGGCGATAGTTATTTCAGACTAAAGTTAATGTCACTTGACTCACGAGGTAAGAATTAGGCTTAAACGAGCACAAAATGTCAGAACACGAAGTCTCCCTTAATTAGGAAGATGACCGGTGGACAACTTCTTTCAAACAGAAAAATCTTAGTTCCCCACTCACTTGTCAACAATGTCGGAACGTTACTGTTATTGATTGTAATTATTCTCGCCGCCAGGCAGAAAATTTACGTAGAGTTTATGGAAGAAATTAAGATCTGGTTCACAGGCCCAGTATTGATCATTGTCACAAAATTAACCATGATACAACGTTAAAATATCTCCAAGGATACAACGTAGGGATAAAAACTAATGCGTAAGCTGCTAGAATACATGATCGCCCACGCCGCGGGTCATCACCCGCCATGGAAATTAAATTGTTAGACTTGAAGGCAAAACGGAACGGGATGAGAACGGAGATCAAAAGGAAAAATCTGACTGAACGCGTGCTTGAAACTAGCAATGCAAAAAGACGCAAGTGGTGGGGAAAGGAGGAAAAAGTCACGTTCCCCAAGTTGACATAAAGTAAAGAAATCGACAAAAGGGACCTTGGATATTATACGCCACAGTCATTTCTTGGACGCTTTTGCGATAACTTAGCCCGTTTATTTGAATGCAGTGATGAGAAGATTCTAGAAAATATTTGAAAAGTAACTTTTCTTAATAATAATGTTAGGAATATAAAACCTAGCTGGCCGGATGGCCCATCTTGAGCAGTGAAATAATATGCTTTCATTTATACAGACGGACAGATAATAAGAAAGATATTGACAAAAGACTGTGTTGTTCATATCAGCGAGCGTCTGCATTGAAATAAAACATGTCACTAATTTTCAAAAAATTGTGGCCTTGAAGACGCAAGTGCTAAAATCTAGTTGGAATGAAGAGACGTGGTGGGATGGTGAATTGTGGCTAAAAATAACTTTAAAGGCAAAATTGTGTAGGGGAAGGCAGAGTTAGTTCAAAAAACAAGTGTGTTTTTGTGTGTGAAACGCAAGTAGAGACGGACGGACCAACAGACAATAAGGCATACTTGACTGAGGTATGACTGAAATGACTTTTGGTAGGATATTTGAATTTGAAAAAGAAAAGGCCATGATTGGCCATAGATGAATATATTATCGGCGCTCAGACGCGCATTTTGTGTCATTCATTATAAGTTGTCCTAGTAGACACAGTGAATTATTAAGTGGTGTAATTCCCAGAAGATATTGAAATATTTAGAGGGACGCCATACTAAGGCCAGCAGCTCAGCTGAGTTTTGCTAGCATTTAACTGTGTTCTATATTCATAATTCTGGTAAGACTGAAATTGTTTCTTTGTACATTTTAATATTTGTTTAAGGTTCGAGTGATTTGATACTGCAATAGCATAATCTGTCCCTTACAACAAGTAAGGATTCGCTCTAGACCCTCCACCCCAGTTCAGGGTCTAGAGACAAATAAAATACATAAACTCCAGCAAGGAGTATGAAGGACAGATCAAGTGTTGAGATCAGTGGAACATATCACCTATCCTATTCTATGGCAGGAAGCTAATGAACATATTTCAGAATCTGTAGTCTGGGAGAACTTATCCTATGTGAAACCAACTTGGTAAGATGTGTTGTTTGGTCAGAAAGATCTGACCCGTCTATGTGGTGTTGTTGTTGTGTAGTGTTGTGTCCAGAAATGGTTAGAGGATGGAATTCTGACACATGACTAATACTTTGATTGCAGAACTGTGAGTTTCAGTTGGCACCACTGTGGTGTCAAATGAGTTGTTGAATATTACCAGAGTAGACCCGTGCAGTAACATTTTGTCAGAGCAGCCTATTATAGCCCCCAAGCACGGAGAGGTGGGGCCACCATACTTCTGATATTGCCCCCAAGCACGGAGAGGTGGGGCCACCATACTTCTGATATTGCCCCAAAGCACGGAGAGGTGGGGCCACCATACTTCTGATATTGCCCCCAAGCACGGAGAGGTGGGGCCACCAGACTTCTGATATTGCCCCCAAGCACGGAGAGGTGGGGCCACCAGATCTCAGCACCAGAGCTACACCTTCAAGCTACGTGAGCGTCTGGTCTGCTGAGAATTCACCAACTCAACTTATTTGCTAACACACCCATAAAAATTCCATCAAATAACTGGACAATGTGTAATCGCCATAGACAGGGAGTGATGAGGCCACCCCAACAGCACATCCATTAAATGTTCTCCCAAATAGATTACAACTATAAACAGTAATAATATTAACTAGTCTAGTAACATATATATGTACACACCTTGCATTTATTATGTAATATTCATGCATTTCTTTCATAATTGCTAAACCTTTCATATGTTCTGGCCAAAATAAAACCTTGGTTCAGAACAAATAAATGTAAAGAAAATTACTATCCAATTTTTACACACTTGAGTTAGTTCAGTGTATTATAACATTTATTAATATTATTAGACTTAGTAAATATCTGTGTGTGTGTATGTAAACTACCACAACACATTACATATCATTACCCTAGACATTTAACGTAGCCACATTCATTAGTAAAAAAAGATAAGTGTGAGGTCGTAGTGGTAGCAAGAAGGGCCTTCTGACAATTCACAGCTACATTTTATCTCAGGAGCCTTCACAGCTGACCTCATGCATCACACTTAGTAATATCACCATCATACAATACCATCAAAACCACTACAATCATTACAGTCTTTGAAAACCCGTTAGTGGGATATAGTATTTCTGTCTAACTCTGTTTGCATATGCACTCTCAGATCAGTGTTACTTGAGAAACCCACGTGGTTCAAAATAAGGACTGTCTATTTCTTCACAAGTATGAACTCTTATTAAATGCTGGTAAAGTTCGGGTCAACCCAGTATTTCACTGTATAAAAGGAAAAGCACATATAAATCATTTACCTATTATGTACTCAATATAACTTACATTTTAAATAGCAAGCCTACAGCTTGACTTATTATTTAAACTTCCGGTGAAATAAGTTATATAAAATCGATCATCAGGAATTAGGAATATGGTGCGTATTCCGTCACTACTCACTGATGTCGCGTCTAGCATTTATAAGTTTGTTATTAAAACAGTTTCGACTGAGTATTAGCCGTTAAATTAAATTCCTTATAGCTACTAGTTTAGTAAGCTAAAGATATAATTTATTATGTATTTCCACTGTAACTCGTCGACTTAGAGAATATAACAAACTATAAATTAAGCACTCTGTTCAAAAGAAACTAGTTAAAATGAAATGAGCGATTTAACACTTAATCACTTCACAAAATTCTAGAGACTACTATATAATATTCACCTCAAACACAGAAGTACTAAGAACTTAAACCACTTCGACCAAACTAAAGGCCATCTCTATTAACAGAGATTATTTAGAAATCGAACGAAGGTTGTTCTAGTCTAACTGCAAAGTTACTGAGTGAAATGAAATAGTTTCAAACGTGGGTTAATATTTTAAACCAGACAAAGGATGAACTATCTCCCCCGCCCCTGATCTCTGCCCCTTCTCATAACAGCTACGTTTAACTCCTAACATGTCGTAACTGCCACCTACTGACCAAGATGTACGCGTGTCAGTTGCAAATCTCAGACAACCGTCTGCAGTGCATGGGCGATTTTCACACTTCGCCGGAGCTATTTCGACGAAACTCTGAACTGGCACTTATACTACTTCGCACCTCACGCTGACCGGGCCAACAGTGAGCCGTGTCAGCTGGGATTTCCAGACAGATGTCTGAAACTGCGACTATAAGGTGTAAATATTCGCTCCTGCTTAAGCGTTCAGCCCGGAAAACCCGCGCGTGACAGGTGCAAATGTAGACAAAAAGTCTGCTCTATGTCCAGCGAAACGAATTTTTCGCACATTCACGTCTACCTGCGCGACTGACATCTGATGCAATAAGGTTACTAGTCAGTATGAGAAAGAAAAAACGATGATGGGAAAGAAATATATTTTTCGCAACGAGTGATGCGAAAAAAATACAGGAAAAACAAGTACGGAAAGATAATAAAATAAAAGGATGCGGGTGAGAGAATAGGAAGAAGATGTAGGCAATTTAATGATCAAAACCCACGTGACATCTGGCTTGAGTGACTGTGGAATTAATTTCCTTGGTTTGATGTCATACGCCTCCTTTACCAGATGATCTTCATCTGGCTTGAGTGACTGTGGAATTAATTTCTTTGGTTTGATGTCATACGCCTCCTTTACCAGATGATCTTCATCTGGCTTGAGTGACTGTGGAATTAATTTCTTTGGTTTGATGTCATACGCCTCCTTTACCAGATGATCTTCATCTGGCTTGAGTGACTGTGGAATTAATTTCTTTGGTTTGATGTCATACGCCTCCTTTACCAGATGATCTTCATCTGGCTTGAGTGACTGTGGAATTAATTTCTTTGGTTTGATGTCATACGCCTCCTTTACCAGATGATCTTCATCTGGCTTGAGTGACTGTGGAATTAATTTTCTTTGGTTTGATGTCATACGCCTCCTTTACCAGATGATCTTCATCTGGCTTGAGTGACTGTGGAATTAATTTCTTTGGTTTGATGTCATATACGCCTCCTTTACCAGATGATCTTCATCTGGCTTGAGTGACTGTGGAATTTAATTTCTATGGTTTGATGTCATACGCCTCCTTTACCAGATGATCTTCATCTGGCTTGAGTGACTGTGGAATTAATTTCTTTGGTTTGATGTCATACGCCTCCTTTACCAGATGATCTTCATCTGGCTTGAGTGACTGTGGAATTAATTTCTTTGGTTTGATGTCATACGCCTCCTTTACCAGATGATCTTCATCTGGCTTGAGTGACTGTGGAATTAATTTCTTTGGTTTGATGTCATACGCCTCCTTTACCAGATGATCTTCATCTGGCTTGAGTGACTGTGGAATTAATTTCTGTGGTTTGATGTCAAACGCCTCCTTTACCAGAGAATCCTTCTTCTGTCTTGAGTGGCAGAGTGGAATTATTTTCTTTAGGTGTCCACATTGTTGTGGAAGTTTTTATGGCTTAAAAGTTTCTACCGGCTGTGGTAGAAGGACTCATGCCCAAATCTCCTTAGTCGCCTGTTTGACATGCTTGGCAGGTTCAGTGTAGTATTATTTACTCCCCATTCGGGCTGCAGTAACATAGGGGTGAATGTGCTTTCATTAAGAACATCATATTAATTGTAGAGGTCACGTTGCTGGTTAGTCTCCATGGTTACTGCAACTTTCTCATTATTGTGTATTCTAAAGGTCGTCCCATAGCAGACCCTGCTACAGGGAAGGGAAGTGTTAAATACTTCACCACGCTAGGTCTACCATCGAGAGGTGGATGAGCAGTCTCCTTCCACGCTGCCTCCTCCCCCTTCCTTACTTAAGAGCAAAGTCAGGTACCCAGTTACATCTGTTTAGACTGGAGGGTGTCGTTTTACAGTTAATCGAACCCGACACATTTGCCGCAAGAGATCAGCGCTCTAGCCACTATGTCAATCGACGCTCTGTATATTCTAGCTCAATTATAATTATATCGTGGCTAGTAAAATTGACTGCGGTGTTCTGGTGACTTTTTAAAAACATTGTATTCATTGTTTTCACGCGTTTGTTCTAAATGGTGGGGTAAATGAAAGCATGTAATGTGCCTATTTTCTAGGACAAGACCTTTGTCAGGGACAAACAAACTAACTCAGGAGAAAAAAAAAGTGAGAACAAAATTACATATACCGAAATGTCCGATGTAAAAAAATCAATATTACAAAAAGCTATCTTTCAGTTACTCGTAAGAAATAAAGAAATAGAATATTAGACAACAGAAAACAACAGAAGTGATAGGCTTACCGGGAAACGAACACAGGACCTTCCAAATGACACACCTCATAGCTACATGAGTAGCTAGGCGGGGTGGTGTGTCGTTCGGAAGGTAATAAGCCCATCACTTCTGTTGTTTTTTGTTGTTGTTTAGTCTTCTATTTCTTTATTTCGGACCGAAAGTGCTTGAAAATTACCTTGAATATTTTATATTTACTGTTTATAAACTCGGATTTCCCTTCCTTATTTGTTTATACGAAATGTCGGATGCTGCTGGCCACCGATTCTTAGTGTGAACAAAATGTCCACTGGAAAAGGATTCGGGTAAGGACTAGTGTTTGTGGATAAGTTTAAATAGTATAAAACGAAAAAAAAAAAAAATAATGAAATAAAAAATAAATAAACAAATAGATAAATAAAATACGTGGAGCGGCTAAGGGGAGAGGAGAGAAAGAAGTTCTAAACAGGAAGAAAGTACCTTAAACTGAGCACACAACGGAAGTCCAAATGTATCGACAGATATGTCTTCGTTAGCGAACAAACAGGAATCAGCCAACATTCAAAAACAACGCTGGATCAAATTAATTAAAGAATGCTGCGCCGTTAGCTGTGAATTATGTCTTCCGACTATTTAAAACACTAGACAGTATGACGTCATGGCATGGAAAGAAATGTCAACAACAGAACTAATAAACAGTTATTGCCAACAGGAAGCTGTGGAAAGACGTTGTCACCTACGCCACCAGACATGGTACTTGAAGAAGAAGAAGAAGACGAGGAAGAAAAGGAAGAGCACGAGGTAGAGAATGACTATTTTAACTAAGACTTCATTTCTATTTTCTTAAGTGCCAATCATTTCCTAAGCTTCTTTCTCAAAATGAATAATAAAAATGAGAGAAAGGTAAAGTGTGTCTTCTGTTGACATTCCTGGCATATCTTCCTAGATCTCTTGAGAGTTTCACTTTGGCTCTGTTAAGAGAATGGATCCAATGATAAGACTTATCCTTGACCTACAATGATAATACTTATCCTTGACCTACTGCTTGAAAATATTATCATAATTTCCATTTTCGTGCCTTATGGAGCATGAAACCACAGCTACAGCTGGTCCTTGTGCAGGATGTCTGCACTAAAGCAATTATGTGCTCTTCCAGTGGTGGTGTCTGTAGTAGGTTATTTAATATGATGAGGTTGTCAGGACCCCATGTACAAACACATTTTAGTCGTCTCTTACGACATGCTCGGGCAAGCAGTGCTGCTGTTCTTTGTTTTTTGTCTCGTCAGGAACCCCTTGACAGCTGAACGGGGGCCCTTCAAGAATAATTGTTTAAAAAAAAAAAAAAGGAAATTCACTTTCTGAACTAAGAGAAAACAGCGCAGTGAACGGGTTCAACAACAGTCCACGATAGCAACTGTCACGGGATGCCTCCCCTTGCTCTTCAGTAGTGGTCCAACAGTGGCCAAAACCTACAGTATCTAATGTGGGTCTTCACACGTGTCTACCTTCGCACAAGATTACTCTTGGCAGAGTTGTAGATACAAGAATAATGATGCTTCTACCTCGTGGGAGTATCCACAAGATATTTCAGAAGTCATGAACAATGCTGAATGAATCTGAGCACGTTAACTTTATATCTGACCCTCCGCCTTTTGTGTAGATGGATTATCTTAAAATTTAGCTCGTTCAAACACCCAGCTGATTTAATTTAGCGAAATTCCTTCTTTTTATTTTATAGCTCTGGTTAAGAGTATGTAAGAAATAGACTGAGACATACGGGTGCAGAACATTCAAAGTGATTAAATAAACGTTAAATTTGTATATACATAAAAAAAAAAAAATTTAATAATCAATTATGTTTAACAGTTTAAAAAATGAATAATTCTTAAAAAAAAGGTAATCATCACAAGGTGATGTTATGGTTATCGAAAAATGGACAGTTAACTTGCCAGCTTTTAAGTTTGTACTTAGCTGTCAATAGTTTGATGGTTTCTGCTCCCGCTAATGTTTGGTTCTTTGCAGATAGATGACTGATTCATTCCTGCCGCTGGCCAAGTCTGATAGTTGTGATACGTTCCAAAGACGTATCAGAGAGAGTAATCACAGAGCTGGTCCAGCGTCTCTAAGACCCGTTGACGATGGTGTCTAGCGTCAATCTCAGTCCACTTTTACTCTCACTTGTGCCAGAGATAGTACTCTCAGTTTGTACACACGACTAGTGTCACAAAAGAAGATAACAAATACCTCTTGAGTATTCAGTTTTCTGAGACACACTCATGTGCCCCTCTCTTTTCATTCCACTATTTCCATCTACCCCAGAACGTTACCCTCTCTGAGAATTAATCTTAATCCCCAGTGAGCGGAAAAATTTCATTACATTTAGATTGAATAGGTTTACATTTACCTCTATATTGGTTGAAAAGGTTACAGTATAATAAGTGTGTACATCATTTCTTTCACAATTCATTCCCTGATCCATATGGAACTTGGGACTGCCTCTGCTTTTGGTTCTCTAAGAAATTCGCGATAAAGCAGTCACCAGCCCTTGCAGTGGTGGTTCATGAAATCATCATTCTATATATTGAGGTTGCCAGCTTCGTATGACTTGGACATCCACTAGCAATTTTCACATATTAACATTCACATGTCATTATATAAATATTATTTCACATGTTAATAATGCAAAATATAGAATTATAAAGATACAACTTACCATTAAAATTGTCTATGGGATCACAGACTTCTGGCTCAGAGAAATATGTTAAGGCAGCTTGTTTAAGATGCCTCTTCCCCGTGTTCTGGGGCGTTACTTTACAATAAGCTACCACTGACTTCGTGTTCAGATTCCTAGGATTCCGGTTTTCCGTATTAATAAAGGTAGAGCTTTCCTGGGACATAAGCCCTCAAGATTCTCAAACAAGGTCCGGTCCGATAAATGGAATTCTGATCCTACTCTTTACTTGGCTGTCTGGCTGGTCTCTTGACGAGTTGAATTTCCCAGTCCTTTACCCCAGCGAAAGTGATAGGTTATATTACAACTTTCATCCCACGAACGTTGTTGTTTACTATTAGACCAGGCTCCAATCAGAAATGTTGTTATGTTTACATCTCGAATGCCGATTAGTAGTTTCAATCGCGCGTGGTTTGATGGGATCTATTTACAAAATTTCCTCATAGGAAAATTCTGCGTGATATTTAAAAGGTCAGTTTCCAAATATGGAATTGTTATATCCGTCGATTCACGGTAATGATTGGAACTACAAACTCCCTACATTATCATAAATAATGTCTTCGTAAACAAATTCTGTCCGCAAGCATTATTTACAACATTCCGTCTTTCAGGTGCATGTCTGTAATATATCCGCAGGACGGATAATCTATCGCCCCGTACTTGTGCAAACACCGACCCTCTTCACGACAGTAATTATAAGGCCTCACTAGCCATATCAGCAATAAGCGAGCTCTCTTGACCATTTCCATGTGAATCCGGCGCCCAATGTCTGGTACACGATAATTTTACCAACATGACTGTCGGTCAAAATTGCATCACCTGTCTACTCTCCAGCAGGGATGATCTGGTAAACAGACATGACGAATTATTACAGGAAGGAATGTAAACCATGACTCGAAAATACCAATACTTCCGGAGAGGTAAAGAGAGCGAACCCAATTATGTGACAGCAACAAACAATAAACTTAAAATACTTACTACTTATTCGTTCTCTTCTACCGTGAGGTGTAGAGGTTAACAAATAAATAGAAATAATAAAAAACTACTGTAAAAGTAAGAACAACGCTATAAAAATTAATAAAATTGAAATTGTACAACGGGGGGAAAAGAGATTAGACGCTGACCTTTTTTACGGTGACCTATGACATTAACCTTGGTGAAACTAGGGGGGAAAGCTAATTGTGTAACCTTTCGTATTTATCTGACTTCTCTGCATTTTGAAATCACATTATGTGAGCCGTCTTATTTTGTCGGATAGACGGACAGACAAACAGAATGGTAAATACATTGACAGATCGACAGAGAGATATACTGAAAGGTAGATTATAAAAATAGATGAATGAGTGGCTAGAATGGGAATAGATGGATTGATTGAAGAATGAATGGCTGTAGGCATGGGTGGATGAAGAGAAGATAGACAGACAGGAAGATAGATACACAGAGCCACTGAAAAACAGACAGCCAAACTAGGCAGACAAAACGGGATTAAAAAAATATACGTAAAATTTACATGTATGTATATACAATATATGCAACTAAATACACATATCAGCTAACACACATGCAAACGTTAAGACATACAAACTTGCGGGACATATATATACACAAACACCCATACATACTTACCTAACACACAGACATTGTATAAGTGGGTAATCTGTCTGGTTCTCTCCATCTTGGCAAAATGCTATAAAAATAAATATATCGTCACTGTAGTGCCAGATTTTCAAGATAGTCAGACTAAATTCGAAATTATAAAATGATTGACTTTGTTAATTACAAAAACATACGCTAAATACAGAAATTATACCCTAAGGTTGTACGTAACTGTATATAAAAATGTCTATCAATAACAATGCATAGAAAAATAAACGGTCTGTCTATAAGAAAACTGTGAATAATTAACGATGGTAAAAGTCAGTGGCATGACCTAAGAACTCTTTTTCCCGGTGGGTATTTGGGTGGTGAGACACCAATTAGAGAGCTCAGTTGTGGCAGCCCCTTTTCCCCCAGCCTGATAACCCATATTATCATCATCATTGTGCTATGGCTTCCCATGACGCTGGAACTTGCAGGATGCTTGCATTAAATCACGCATGTTCTCTTACAGCAATGGTGTCTGGAACAAGCTGTTCTACATGATTAGGTTGTAGGCCCCGAAGTACAGCCTCATATTAGGTTGCTGTTACAACATTGTTATAAGTTGTAAATGGTACTTAAAATATTTGTTTCAAAGGTGAATAGACATCCTTCACAACCGGTATGTCGTCTAACATGTATTCCATCATTCATTTTTCTTTTGTTCACTATGTATGAAGCCGTCACAACAGTCGTCCACTTTTGCAGGAAGTATGTGTCAACATTTCCGTGCTCTTCAGTACGGCACGACGATGATGTTGGTGGTGGTGGGGATGGGGAACAGCGGAGTTTATCATACTTCCTCTTTCACTCCAATCTTAGCACCAAACAGTGTCATACTTTCTCTCTCTCCCTCTTCCCCATCTCTCTCTCCACTCCCCATCTCTCTCTCTCTCTCTCTCTCTCTCTCTCTCTCTCTCTCTCTCTCTCTCTTTCTTGCATAGCACAAACGAGAATAGTAGAATATTTTCTAATATTATTTACCCCCTATTCTTTTCATATGGACAAGAAACTCTCTTTCTCTTCTTCCTTAGTACACGCTGGTATTTTACTTGTACAGTTATTGTATCCCTCACAGCTAATACTTAAAAATACGTGCAACGATAAATGGCTACAGCGTTAATGATGAGAGAGATGAGAGAGAGAGAGAGAGAGAGAGAGAGAGAGAGAGAGAGAGAGAGAGAGAGAGAGAGAGATGAGAGAGAGAGACAAAGAGAGAGAGAGAGAGAGAGAGAGAGTGAGGGAGAGAGGAGATGAGGGAGAGAGATGTGAGAGAGGGGAGAAGGAGAGAGAGGAGAGGGAGGGAAGGGGGGAAATGTCTTTAGACTGGCTAACGCACCTAATTTTCTCTACCCTTTGAAAATAAAGTTCGTTTGTTGAGTCGGAAAACTCATCAATGTCCTCCACGGTCTCTCAGTTTTTATCTTACCCGACTCCGCTCCTCTCAAACATGTCCTGATAGTTTCGCCACTGTTTGAAGCTCTGTCATCCGACATATTGCGTGTACTATATTAAACCAAGGCTTCCCATAAGTCCACAGTAGGACATCCTCTTTCAAGCAATCGTTCTGTTTGTCAAAAAAATCTCCAGCAATTTCCCTGATTAGCAGGACATTGATTTTTTTTCCCTTGGATGGGGATTTCGCTTCCCTCGTGGTCTCATAAAGTTTCTGACACGTTACAGCATGTAAATCTCGATGCTATGTTTCCCGGTTTATGTCTAAAAAAAAAAAAAAAATGCAATAAAAACTGCCTTGGGCAAACATTAATAAATATAAAAAGGGAATCTTGCGCAGTCATTTCATAAATAAATATTTCAAATATGTAAATGTTAGACACTGGTGTGAAAGAAAAAAAAGCGAAAGTAAGACAGAAGGACGACACATAAAAAAATAAAAGTAATATAAATTATTGGCACCTAGAAGAATCGATCTAGGCCCATCGGAATGACGCCTTTGCTTCGTTGCGAGAGTGTGAACGTTGTTACGATAAACGATGAGCTACATTTAGTTATTTTTCCTTACTTACTTATTTAGTTCGTTTCCTCTTCTACCGTGAGGTGTAGAGAATTTTGTAAGAGAGAGCGTCATACCATTCTTTCGGTTGTCTTCCCTCCTGGCTTGGTTCCCATTCTAGTCCTCGGTCCTTACGAAAAAAGATTGTCTAATGTTGTCCTCCCTGTCACAGACGAACTCAGCTGACCCTGAATTCGATGGGATTCTATAGTACGACCCTTTGTAGCGACCCCTTCGTTAGCATCAGTGCCCCCGAATATTTTGGTAACTCTTCATCAAACGGGAATTTGTTTTCACCTGGACTCATTGCTATGAAACCGTTCCACGCAGATGGCCAACACGTTGGCTGATTAATATGTGGACAGTTTATCTACCGTTCATTCTGGTCATCGCATTGATTTAAGGAGAGATTAAATCACGCCCACGGACATCGCTGGAGCAATCATATGGAGTTATTTTCATTAACTTGGCCAGTGATAGGCGTTGCTTTCATCAAACAGAGAGAGCGGAACAGGATCAAACAGACACGGAAGTGGTTTCAGGAACGTTGAACCGGGAGAGATCAAAGCAGTAGTGGTCCCGGAAACGAGACGCAAGCTTTCCTGGCGGAATTTTCCCACCTCTATGTTAAGCGCTAAACCGACCGCAGACGGAGCGAACGGGGGAAGATGTCGGATGCAACGAACGGGGAAAACGGGAAACCAGGGGACGGCATCTCTCTTTAGTCTGTCGGTCAGATCCCCGAAAGTCTCACTGAGATCTAAAAAAGTGTCAACTTTTCTCATGCCCCCCTCATCTTTAATTCCATTTTAAATATATACAGACCACTAGAAAGCCATGCTATCATTCAGGGCCAGAGATTTTTAAGATTCACTAGCTATTAGTAGAAAGTTGCTAGATTCCCATCTGAAATTGGTGGCTACAAATTGGAGTGTTTCTTTTTCCGTGCACGGTATAATATATTGGTTAAAGTGATCAGTGGTCTAGTGCTTTCATTTTATTTCACTGGATTTTGTGTTTATTTAATTCTATTTAATTAAACTCATCCCCAAAAGTTCCAGTGGTAAATTTAATGATATATCTATTATAACATTTCCAAAAATAATAGATTTTTAAATGTTAAAGTAACTTTTAAAGTCGCGAAGGAATTTATAATTAATAAATTTAGTTAAGTCCTATATATATATCTAGATGTGTATTTTAACCATTAGACTCGTTGTGGTAAAGTGGGATGATATAAATATTTATAGGGGACTTAGTGTACTAGCTGAGATCAGCTGTGAAGGTATCTGTATCTAATAAGTGTGGTGTATTACAGATGACCTTACTTTGCTACCACATTTAGACCTCAGTCAGAATTATTCTGGAATATTGTGATGACTACGTTTAATGTCTAGGGTTATGAAAGTGATGAAATGTATGTTCACAACAACCAACAGACAGATAAACAATTTAATTTAATCCACAATACTTTACAACACTGTGACACTCACATACGTAGAACACTCTATAAGACTATCTTAATAAGTCAAGTGTAACTTGTAAAATATGTATTAATTCCTTTCAATAATAGATATCCTGATTCAACTACAAAGTGAACCAGGAATCACAATCAAATGTAATTACAAGTTGTATGTACAAAATTTATAGATAGGATTTGTGTATTGACATATATTATTATTATTACAATATGTGGGTAAGTTGTGATGTAGTACTATGAGGTAATACTGGCTTTTTCAAGCTAGGTTGTTGTTTTCACAAGCCACCTCCTGATTTCGTCTTTCGTGCTTGCCGAAGTGGGAGCTTTATCCTCCTGCGCTAGAACATTATGATAGGACGCATTATCCATCACCAGGCAAGACGGCCTATCTAGAGTCGGGAGGAGTATATTCACTATCCAATCTCTAAAAATTTGCCCATTCATTTCACTGTGGTAGTCCCTACCATCTACAGACTTTGATTGAAAAATAAGCTCTGCATCACGGACAAGCCCATTCTGTCTGCTGCCAGCATGTGCTAATATAATGCGTTGACCTTTGCTGCTGGGAATTTTCCTTCTATGGTCTCCGTCCAACAGATTGCCATTCTTTCTCGTTCGTTATGATGAGCATTAACCAAAAATTCGTCCAAATACACTAATCATAGCCGTCTTGTCTTCTCTCACGAATCTGCCTAAGGTATTTGCTTCGAGCTGCAACCAGATGTGGTTTTTCACATAAAAAATTCCTTCCGCCAGACGTTTTTCTAAAAGTGAAGCCGACACTTCTGACAAGTTGCCAAAGAGTTGTTTTTGAGACGTTAATATCGCATTCTACTTGCAGCCAACTTTTCAGCATGCGGAGAGTAACAAGTTGATTGGCATTAAACATCTTCAAAATCAAACATCTAATGACATCCTTGTCTAAATCATCAATTTTTTTTTTCTTCCTTCCTTGCTTAACCGCAGCCTCTGTACAATCACCGTCCTGTTGTATCCAACGTCGAAAAGATCTTCTATCCACACCCAGGGCCTTTCGTGTTCTCCTACCTGGTTCTTGGATGTCGTGGTATAAACAACCCATCTTAGCCTCTCTACGAAAATGCCTGTACAATATAACAGTTACCTTCTGCAAAGTGATAAATTTGCATTTCAGATTTATTGCGCTTTTGATAATTATGCAGTTTAGTTTATTAATATATTATACGCTGGTGTCGTTTTTGTTTCGTTGCAGCCAACTCATTGCAATTAGCATACGCCACTGAAATAATTACTCGCGACTGTGTACAATAGGTGCGCACTCGTGCGGACATGTAGTCACTACACTAATTTTAAAAAAAATAAAATTGAATAGCACATTTCATCGCTAGTGCTGTGCTGCAACAAAAATTAAGTGCGCAATTTTTGAATGGATCTTGTAACTTTCCTGTAGAACTAATAAAAATTAACCCAGACAACGGTAGGAGTTTTTTATATAACTTAAAGAAGAAAATTCGAACATGACATGAGTTTTGTAAGGACAAAAATATATTAATAACTGCATTGATATCAGTAGGCCACGTAGCAAATTTCAATAACATCCGTCAAGGGGTTGCAAAGTTACAACGTTCGATGCGTGGGCACGAATTTCCGAACGGACTATAGTGTAATTTCTCTCAGCCGCTCCTGTCAATGTTTAGTATTATCATCCAACCAGGAGTGGCAGATAAACAGACAAGAAAACAATACACTGAAAGTAGCAAAAGAATGTAGATACAAAATATCTGCTATTACCAGAGAAAGAAAGAAAGTGCGACAATTGAAAGCACTCAATACAATCCGTACCACAAATGTACCGATTCCTGCCGTAGTGAATGAAATAGAGATTAGGAAGAAGAAGGGGTCGCCCCAATCCATTATGTGACATTGATATTCTTCTTAGCTGCTTTATGGCTTTTAGTAAAGATAGTGTACACAGTCTTTGTATAGTTGACCTTTAGTTTCCATATTTGGCAGTACTCATGCAGTCTTCTAAGGTCTCCGTTTAGTCTCTGAGCTCCACTTTCAACATTCTCATGACTCTGCCATATTGCCAGGTCATCAGCATAAAGAGCTTTTTAGGCTTTGATCTGGTCAGCTAAGTCATTGATATAGATGAGAAATAGAGTGCAGCTTAACGAGGAGCCTTGTGGTAAGCCCTCCTCTAAGACTTCTTTGGATGAGATTGCATCGCTTATCGTTGTCTGGATTGTTCGATCAATCAAAAAATACTTTAACCAATGAATAACTTGCCATGTATTCCTGTGCCTTCATTAGGAGGAATTTTCTCCATACACGATCATAAGCCTGCTGGGGGTCAAGGAAGATGGCCACAGTATGTTTCTTATTCTGAAAGCCATCATGAATTCTTTGAGTTCAACCGAAATAAAAAAAGCTGGTCTTCTGTGCAGCTGCTGGTACTGAAGCCTGTCTGTTCATGACACAAAAATACTAGAACTCTCAAGGATCCAATAGAGATGTGTGTTTATCATTCTTTCAGCAATTTTTCATAAGCACGATGTCTTATTTATTAGCTCGAGGACTGCTTCTGTCCCAGATGGGGCCAGATGGAGTAGCATTTCATTATGGATCTTGTCAGGCACTGGAGACTTTCTAGGTTTTAATTTCTTCAGGGCTTGCTCTAACTCTTTCGTGCTAAATTCGTCTTCGAATAGGGAGGCATTGTCGGATGAGGCTTTCTCTTGTTTCTTTAACTGGCATAGTTGTTTCTTGTCCAGCTCTGTGAGTTTTCCTGCTCTATTCACATTGGTAAAGTAACGGTTGAAGTGTTCTGCTTTCTTTTGGTCTTCAGTGATTGCTTTCTTTCTCTCTGTCATTGGCTTTGGATTCATCCTTCTACTTTTTCCAGAAAGATTATTAACTAATGCCCACGCTTTATTTCCATTCTGCCTGAGATCTAAGTTGGAGCACGTTTCTGTCCATTTAGCTTTTTTCGCCTTCTTAACTGTTAGTTTTACTTCGGCACATGCTTTATTGTACTGAATCTTTGCTTCTTGTGAAAGTGTGGTCTCAAGTGTTGTTCTTGCTTTGCTTCTTGTGAAAGTTTGGTCTCAAGTGTTGTTCTTGCTTTGCTTCTTTCAGATATAGCAATGTGTATTTCTTTGTTCCAGAATGGTTTATATAGCTTCCCGGCTGCCCCTTGGGATGGACTGAGATGCTGAACTAAGATTAATTTTGTCATTTCTTCACTGCATGTTTCGACACAGTTGGTATCGATGTTTTCTAGGAGGCGGTCAGATGTTTCTGGGAATAGCCTCCAATTCGCTTTTTGACTATTCCAGCGAGTTCTTTGTTTGAAATATGTTTTACTGGGGGTGGTTATGCTGGTGAGTAGTGGTCTGTGATCACTTCCAATGTCACCCAGAAACCTGAAAATTGACTAGAGTCTGTTAGGTCAGATGAGCAGATGGTGTGGCAGAACGTCTGAACATGCTCTTTTCTGTGATCTCTCACACCTTCAGCCCTCCGGCAGTAGCCTTTCTTTTTCTTCATTTTTTCTCAACACATCGCTTTTTATTTGGCATAAATGATGCCATTTCATTCGTTATTTTCACTATTTTGGTCAATTCTGGACATAGCATGGTAATGTCTGTAACACGCCACTCCCCTATGGCAGTATTTTCAACGGGAGAAATTCGTATCTTATTGTTTCACACTCCACTCCAAGACTGTCGTTACGATTCGCCAGGTTTGGTGACCCGGCCAGCCATAATATTTTATCGCCTAATATGTCTGGACCGCCAGTGGAAACGGGGCGGTCTAACATTTGACCCCATTGGAAATCTGTTGATCATGTTGACACAAGCCGTTATTGTGATACGACGAAAGAAGACAATACGGTCTGTCCAGGTGACATCTGTCTTGCGGAGGCACGCAGATGAAAGGGGAATAATAAATAAAAATGTCTGGATAGACATCTGGGCGGAAAACATTACGCCAGGAACACTAGGGGTCACATTATTCTGATAAACAGAGGGGCGCCGGAAGTCTTAGGTAAAGATTTGACATCACTGTTGTAAGAGGCCACGCGTGTATATTAAATTTAATATTTTAAAATACGCGTGGGATGAGTAATGATAAACTTCCCCCACGCAAACGGTGCTAGATAGATTTGACAGGTTCGCGCCAGAATCTACTATGATTTGATTGGAACTTTCGGCGGAAACACAGCTGAAATTTGAAACTAAGAATTGTGAGATATAATCTAACAAACTCGGAGTCACAGCCAGACAGACTGCATCGCAGCGTCAACTCAACACCTCCTACAAGTGAGAGGAAAGAGGATAGAACTTATCATTCCACAATTATAAGTACCAGATCGAGTATTGGGCAACTTTGGAATTCACAAGTAAACCCGCCATTTAAATACAAGACTGGAAACTTGGGAATTTTATTTCAAGAAGCCATAAGAGGAATTATACAAACAGTGTTCCCAGGCCAGGACTTCGCATGGAATACCAACCGTCAAGAGGAATTAAATCATATTTTTCCCAGACCGAAGTCATAAGAGGAATTATACAACACGAGTTTTCCCAGGCCAGGAATTCGCAGCAGAACAGAACACAGCCGTCAGAGGAATTTAACTCATATTTCCAGACCTTAAGTGATTCGAAAAGCATCTAAATACAGGGCTGTGGGTCCATTCTAATCTGCGCCAGGAGAAGTTGTGTGTATTCCCAAAATTTGGGTTCGTGGTTACAAAACATCAGATTTAAGTACTGAAGTTCCTACGCCACTAGTGTTGAGAGAGAAGCGTATCACCACCAACCGCCCTACAGTGGACGAATTACGTGGAGAAGGGTACTACATCACAAAAAAGAAGTGACGGAACAACCACAGCTGCAGGATCTCACCTGGAGTTTGAGTTTGTGTTAAACAGGCTGCAGCATAAAAATACGGACATTATTCTTATTTAACGTCCTACCAAAACCTCAATGAGGAGAAATTTAATATCACTATCCACCCCATTTTTAATCCTTATTTTAACTTGTTTTGAACTACTTGACTATTAAATTTTGTTGTATGTTATTTTGCACTAAACAATAAGTTAGTTGATTCAGTTTTATTTGTACGAAAAAGCTAAAACGTAAATGAGCCACATTTTCTTGATAAGTACATAAACATATATAAATATAAAGCCATTAATTATAAGGGCATTCGGTTGGATTATTACTCCAACTGGGCGCTTGGACGGGGTCAGAATCATAGCATATAACCCCTTCACAAAAGGCGACGGACCATGATAATAAGTTAACAAATTTGCTCACCCCTTAAGCAACGGTCGTTTTCTTCTTGACTTCTGGGAATATCTTGTGAAGGCTCCCCTAAGGTAGAATACGTCATTCATCCTTCTATCTACATTCTTCGCCCCAAAAGTAATCTTTGCTGGACGGGCAGATAGATTCCTTGGGACGACCTACTTTTAGATACGCTTGCTTTGTGGCCATTAGTGGACTATACTGCAAAGCAGTGGGAGGCAATTCCCGTGACAGATGGTCAAGTCAGGTCGGCTGAGAGAGAGGTGGGCCCTGTGCAGCTCAGAGTTGGTGGGAACTCTCTGTATGGTAGTAATACTGACAGGTTAGTTGTTTCAAGGTTCTCTTCAATTGTACACCTTTGTGCGCTGTTGTAAGTCAGGATAACCCCAACGGGGGGTGAGTGTTCCGTTGAAGTCACCGACAAGAAGGGTTTTTGTGAAACTGTGTCTTGTTTAGTTCTGGTATGTTGCATGTTGTCTGAGGTGGGGACCATTACACATTGTTTTATAGTATATTTTGCCTCCATTGTGCCAGATTATTGACTTTTTTTACATCTGGTGTGGGATGGGGCTGCTGGGAGCATGTGGGAGTGTGAGACATCTCCTTGGATATCATATCCGAATGTAAGTTACTATGCCACGGCAATCAAATTGCACTTACAGGCGTAACTAGTGTATCCGGACAGGTGCAGGTCAAAGTCTTTGTGTAGAATTTCTTGTTAGAGCAGCCACATACATGTACATTTGTGACTGTTCTAGCAGTGTGGCAAGTTCAAGCTTTTTGTGTTCTCCTACTAGGCCACAGATGCTTAGCTGCACTAAATTATTAATGTTGTAGATGTGTTTTCTATGTGATTTGGTTTCTTTTTGCTTCTCTTCTAACCAACCCACCTTTTCTCTTCTTGGGATTAATATCTTCTTTCGGGTTTTGTCAAGTAATAAATTTTTCGCACATTAAAGCCTGGTTTACCCAACTGCCTGGCACGGGACTTTGATAAACCGTAGGCGTCGTCGTCGATCTCGTTTGAATTAGTCATTTTGACATTTTCACATCATCATGGCATTGTGATGCTGGAGTGCCTGTGGATTTTTGTACCCACCTTGGGTTAGAAGCCAGAAAGTGTGGGTTATGTGCCAGCTCTACGGGGGGGAGATAAAGGCCGACTGAGCCCGTGTTTCAGCGTCTCCCTGCGATACGTAGCCAAGATAGGGCTCACAGTGCTCATTCCCCCCGACCACAAAATTAACTGCTGGTTACTGTACGTGCTTAGATAGGTTTTAAGTCTATGTAAGGTCCCCTCCGGAGTATAGGAGATGGTGTTAATACGTGAGAAGTAAGGTGTAAGAAATAGATTTTTCACAAGTGAATAGTTAAGGAGAAGATCTGTCTCTGGACTGAGTAGTAGTTTCTATAAGTCCAGCCTATCTGTACGACTATAATTTAGTATCAGACAATCTTGCACCCTGTTATATTGAGAAATATAAGTTTTACTATCACAAGCACACACACACACAGCTATGTGACAACAAGGACACACTAAACGTCAAAAAACTTGGGTAAATGTTGAGTATGGGTCCTGAACCAAACACACAAAGTTTAGTTCTTTAGTTGTTTATTATCATTTAAAACTTTACAACATCGAAATATCTGTACAAAGAATCAAAATCTAATTTAAATGTTACACTTATATAGAGAAATGACAGAATACCTATGCCGTCCACTCCTTGAGAAGATAAGAACCCAAAGTTAATAACCCCAAAGGTTAAAGGTTTAGCACTAGGTTACAGTATTATAGACAGTAAAGAAAACAAAATTCCCTAATACGTGCTACTCAGTAAAGTAAACAAAAAACGTATTTGTTTTAAAGCAAAATAACATAGTTTGGTACAAGCTACCTTAACAAGAAAATATTCAATCTCTCTCTGTCATACGTGGCCATGCTCTCTCTTATCTCTCTCTTCTCTCTCCTGCTCTCTCTCTCATCTCTCTCTTCTCTCTCACTCCTTACCTAATCTTGGTGATATTTCCTGGAATGTACAGTTTTATCCTGAATATTTTTTATCGATAGTGAACTAGTGTAAGGATTCAAATGCCAAATTTGGCCCAGTCTATCCTTAAACAATAACTTTTTAAGGTGGACGCCAAGTTTGGTGAGGTAATTGGATCGATAGTGTCACTTGAATAGTTGAATGGTAGTAAAATCGAGTCTAGTGTTCACAGCAAAGAATATGGGAACACAATGACATCTAGTATTGTGGTACACAGCGAGTTGCTAACAAAAATGTTTTTACTGGATGATTTGGTAAGTAATTGATTGCGCTAACATCCTCTCGGCTGGCTTGTGGTGAGTGCCAATTTTGAAACACCGCAACAACTTTCTGAAAT
>JAMPIV010014584.1:0-14072 GCA_024509875.1 Oreohelix idahoensis
TTTGTAACATTTAAGATATTGTCTTACGCTAAACAATAGTAATCTATACCACTTAAAACATGATTGTTGCGTGATAAATTCTCGCAACATCGTTTTGTTTCAATGTCTGTTTTATAACGCAAGGGCAACAACTGCTTGGAATTTATAGTCACTTTTCTCGGTAAGCATTTGTCTTCTCGCGTTGGTATCGAATGCAGTTAAGTTTGAGCTGTGGTCATTTTGCGCTGGACTGCGCATGACTTGTCTTGTTGTTTGGTCGATCGGTTTCCGCCCACGACTAGTGGAGTGAGCGATTTGGAATGGCGAAAGAGATGCCTCGTTGAAGAGGGGATCTCCGCTATTTTTTTGTTCTGTCAGGGATGTGTAGTCCTCTTAATGGATATTTCGTTTATTCGAGATAATACCTCTAGTGTTTTCCCACATGCCGGGAGGCGTGATATTTCTGTGTATTTCATGAAAGCAAGGTAAATTGACTTTTTCATTAACTCTATCGATTTTGGGTCGTGAGCGATTTCGATTCATAGCCTGTCTCCGAAAGTCGTCGCCACGAGATGTTTTTTTCCAGCTCACATGTCGCTGCATTGTACTGCATCGGTTGATGCAGGTACCAAGGACCATTACTTGCTACTTTGTTAAATGAATTAGGTTTGGAAAACCTTTATTATCTAGAGGATATTTTTGAGGACATTATTTATACTTCGGCAGACGTGTCTGTCTTGCTGAAGTCAAACTAAGGAGAGTGAACTGATCTCATACATCTGGTTATCTCCTGGCTGTTATAGAAAAGGATGGAGTTTTTCACCTGACTACATTTACAGCACTATGAAATATAACATGCATCTGACTCATCATTGTAATGCTGTCTACCGTCTATTGCTGTATTGAATGTTGCTGTGATAATGACTGTTTGATGTGCCTACACATTTGCGTAACCATTTTGTCACTGTGGCGTCCACAATAAATAATGAAGAAAAACGTCAACGGCTGTTTCAAGAATCATTGACTTTATACGTCGTGAGTTTACTGACGTCCTATGTGGATTGCCCTGTTATTTTTGTATGAACATTGTTTTGACTGAACACATCTGCACACTACACAAAACCAGACATGCGGATACCATCCATCATCATATGGCATCACGCATCATTTGGTGGCCATAAGCTGGTTTGATTCTGGTACTAGCAAACACGGGGTCCCTTACCCACTTCATTTTCAACAAGAATTCATCAGCATCCTTCAAGAAATTAACATTCTTCAATACAGTCAACATCTTCAAAATTTTCAAAGTACTCGGCGTTGCCCGGTAAAAGTCAAAATTTCAATTTTTTGACGGAAACAAGAATTTGACAGTACCCGGCGTTGTTACATGTTGCCGGATAACTCGGACTGCTGTTATCTTTTACGCAAGTCAAGCAAGTTGCTGCTGTCAAGGTTCCAGTGCTGTCGTTTTTTGTGAAGGTCAAGTGCCGGTTGAAACGGGTTGTTTTCTGAAGAAGGCCAAGTACCGATTTCCATCAACTTACTTTTGGATTAGAAGGTCAAGTGCCGAAACAACTCAACACACAGTATTTCAGAAGCTCTTGTACCATCGTGTTAGCAGTGGAAGCAGTTCAGATGTGCCATCATCGTTGGAGCTTCGCTCTTTAGGACGTTGATTGACATCCGTTTTGTCTGCTGTTCTACGATTGGAAGCCTATAAGTTAAGTGGCCTGTTTGTATGTAAACTGTGCCCTTATACTTCTGCTGAGTCTTCTGTGTATCATCTCATTCTATATGTTATATGTTTATATGTTATTTGTATATTTATATGTTTATATTTCAGCGGGTTCTCGGTTGGGTGGTGTCTCCGTTAGATTATGCCACGTCATAGAGGTCGGCTATTGTGAGCGTTTTCTGTAGGGTTTGCAAATTTCCGATACTGGAATTTGCTAAGCGACTTCTGTTGCTATTTATGTTAGCTGTGATGACATGTTTTAATATTGTTTTCGTTATTATTTCGCATTCTTTAGTTTTGTTTTGATTTGTTTGTATTTGTTAGCCTACTCTTGTCTATAATTTAGTTTCATACAACATTTTTGTTTATACACTGTGGTGTCATGTATTTTGTTTAATTCTATCGCAGATATCGTCACATTTTTTGTGATATTTCATTAATTTCTGCTTTATTTTTAGTTGATTTCTGCGAAAGTTTTTGTATTGTTGCTGATCTTTGTTATTGTTTACATTGTTATTGTTTACATTGTTTGTATTGTTTACATTTTCAATGTTTACATTCTGCATGTGTTTACATAGTCATTGTTTACAGTTATAGTAATTAGTTAATGGGCTATGCTAATGCACTGTTACTACTACACTGATGATAAATGAATGATGAATAGTGTCGTGCACTATTGAATGAGAAGTGCACTTATGATCAAGAATTGAGTGCTGATATTTCATATACAAGTTCTTTGATTGGAGACTTGTTTCCCACAGAGACTGGGATAATATAAGTGATGTGAATATACAAGTGCTTAATTAAGACTTGTTACACTTAGGTTTGAAATAAATTAGTTAATTATTTCAGGTTTTGGACTCATATGTTAGACAACATGTCTACATTTGAGCACTTTATTGAGCAGGGTAAATTGCTTGGGAAGACTGGTGATAAGTTAGAAGAATTTGCAACTGCTCGATATGATAAAGCAATGGAAGCTGAACAAAAGAAACTGCATATGGAAGCTGAACAAAAAAAACTGCAGATGCAGGTGGATGAAAAAAGATTCCAAATGGAAATGGAAAAACAAAAAAGGGAATCAGAAGCTGAGGAAAGAAAACTCCAGCTAAAAGACTTGAAAAGAGAAAATGAAAACTGAAAAAGAGGCTCAAAGAGCTGAGAAAGAAGATTACAGAGAGAGTCTGATGAGAGGAAAGAGAAAGCAAAAATGGAACATGAAGAAAAGGTCTTAGCTTTAGAGTTGGAAAAATTGAAATTGACGAGCATGAGTAATGGTAATGATTCAAACAAGGGTTCATCTTCTGGTAAGGCTAATAATGATACTTTTAAGATTAAGTTACCAACATTTAGTCCTTCCAGTGATGACATAATGTTCTATCTGGACAGATTTGAACAAGCATGTACAGCTCATAACATAGACAAAGCAAAATATGTTTATCAGTTATCAGGGATACTGACAGGTAAAGCTCTAAGTATATTAAATATGGTGGATGAACCTGACAAGAACAATTATGAGGTTGTCAGGGCCGCTTTGTTAAAGAAATATCAGCTTAACGAAGACGGCTATCGTCTACAATTTAAAAACATGTTACCTGAAAATGGAGTTGAATTCTCCGAGTTTATTGCAAGAATACGCATTACTTTCTCACGATGGGTTGAACTATCTAAGACGGAAAAAACTTATGAAGGACTTATGGACTTAATACTTAGAGACAAAGTCATGTCGTCTGTCAATGAGTCTTTCCTTGCTTTCCTTCATGAACGTAAACCTAAAACAATAAAAGAAATGGAAGATTTCTGTTGCCAATACGTAACTGCGCACCCACACATAAGCATGGGTAACTCTAAGGTGAAAGAAGGTTTACCAGTTGCTTCGGCAGCTCCGTATGGTCAAAACTTTGCTCGTAGATCCCAACAAAATTTTGATAGAAAGAGTAGCGGTAATTTCTGTCAAAATCATGGAAATCAATTTCATGGTGATTCTTCTTCGAAGAATTGGAGACAACCTGATAGTACTCGTTACTATCACCCTAATAATTATAAGCATTTCAAAAGAGGATATGGTAATAGAGGTTATTCCTGCCGAAGACCTCAGAACCAAACAAATAGATGTTCGCATCAATGTGAACATGATAGTAATCGTGGAAACTGGAATTCGAACCAGGATAACAATTACAATAGAGACAATAATAACTGCAGAGATAATAATAACTCTGATAACTTCAGAGGTAATAATAGTCGGGGTAGATCTCAACACAAAAAAAAGAGATATCAGCAGGCTAATGCTGTACAACAGGAAACTGAGGGAGCCTGTAATCATGTTGTTGATAGTAAAAACTTTGACGCTGTCACTGGTTCTGCTTTTGACTTTGAGAGAGCAAACAAATGCCCCCAATGCAGTACTTTATTCGAACCGGGTACCATAACTACTTTGAGTTGTGGTCACCCACTTCCCGCTCTTCCTGCTGCTGTTGCGCATGACGGGAGGGGTTCTTTAATTCTACATAAGGGTCTTGTTAATGATACTCCGGTCTCACTACTTTTCGATTCCGGATGCACCACTATTGGTGTTAGACAATCGCTTGTAGATCCATCTTGTGCTACAGGAAGGGTTATTAAATGTGTCACATTTGGCGGCACTCTAGAAAAATATCCTACTGCTGTAATTCGCATTGCCACTCCTTTCTTTACTGGAGATGTGCATGCTTGTCTCTTACCTAATCCTATTGCGGACCTTATTATTGGTCGTATTCACGGAGTTAGGGAGTGTACCCCACAGCAGATTGCTGCTTGGGAAGATAATAACATGCAAGCTACAAATGCAGTAGTTACAAGAGCACAAGCTCTACAAACACCCGAAACTTCACTGAATAGTGATAATGAAGTTGATAGCCAAGATAGTCACTTAGTAATCACTCGTGACTCTTTCATAAAATTGCAAGAAGAAGATCCTTCTTTAAAAAAATTCTTCGTTCTTGCGAAGAAAGGTGATCCGAATCAGGATACAAATAGAAAATCTTGGATTGCAATGAGAAACGGCGTACTTGTACGTATGGTACAAGATTCGACTACGTCGGCACATTCGCAAATTCTTGTTCCCAAGAGCATGAGAGTCCAAATATTACAACATGCTCATGACTCGCAATGTGCTGGACATATGGGTTTTGCCCGTACGAAGTCGAGAGTCCTTGCGGCTTTCTTTTGGCCTTTTGTCAATAAGGACATTCGTATTTACTGCCGATCATGCAAGGTATGTCAGGAGGTCAAATCTAGAGGACCACGACATGCTGCGCCTATCCAGGCTGCTGACATTCCTATTCGGCCGTTTCAGAAAATGGCCATAGATATTATTGGCCCTTTTAAGGTCAAGTCGGCCAGAGGACATCAGTTTATCCTTACATGTGTCGATATGTGCACACGTTGGCCAGAGGCTATTCCTCTTAAGAGCATATCTACTACAGATATCGCAGATGCTCTTTGGTTGATATTTTCTCGCTTGGGGTTCCCCAGAGAAATATTGTCAGACCATGGCACTCAACTCATATCTGACACTATGTCACAGGTAATGTCTACCTTACATATTGAACGATCTCTCAGTAGTATCTACCATCCTATGTCTAATGGGTTAGTTGAGCGTCTGAATAGAACGCTCAAGACTTTGCTTGGTAAGATAACTGAAGATCATCCTCAAGATTGGGACAGGGTTTTACCCGCGGCTCTCTTTGCCTATAGAGAAGTCCCTAATGAACACACAGGATTTTCTCCCTTCGAACTTGTCTTTGGCGCGCGTCCACGCGGCCCTATGTCTTTATTACACGATCTCATCACTGCCGATGATATTAGCGATGAAACTCAATCCTCATATGAGTATGTCATTGCTCTTAGACAAAAGATCATTGAGGCATGTAAGCTAGCAACTGCTTCATCAGAAATTGCTAAAGAGAAGGCAAGGCAGTTTGCTAACAAGAATAGATGTCTACGACAACTTTGTCCAGGTGACAAAGCATTCGTCCTACTCCCCAGTAGGGAAAATAGACTTCTTATTGCATGGAAAGGTCCGTATGCAATAGTCTCTCGGATTTCCGATGTTGACTATGTGGTCGATATTGATGGAAAGCATAAAACTTTCCACATAAACATGCTTTCGGAATTTCACGAACGTCCGGACTATTTGCTGCCTATTTTCCAGGCAACGGATGATGCTCCTGCACCTCACGGTCATTATTCATCCCTGTCTGTCATTCAGGATGAGGAAGCTACCTTCTCTGATGTCAACCTTCCCCTTCCAGTGGTTCCATTACATTCCACGGAATCTTGGAAAAACGTTTCTGTTTCTCCTAATCTTTCTGGTGACGAACATCGACAAGTCTCGTCGATGTTACAAACATTTCAGGATGTTCTCACTGACATTCCTGGACACACAGATGTCATAGAACATGACATAATTCTTACCGACAATAATCCAATTAGGGTTAGGCCGTATCCTATTCCTATACACTTTCAGTCGCAAGTGGAAAAGGAATTGGATGAAATGATTCAATTAAATATAATTGAACCATCGACTTCACCATATTCTTCTTCCATGGTTATTGTCCGGAAGAAGGATAAGAACATACGAATTTGCGTTGATTATCGCAAATTGAATCAGGTCACAAAGTTCGACGCTGAACCGATGCCTTTGTTAGAAGATCTACTGATTAGACTTTCTAATTCTAGATTCTTCACTAAACTTGACTTGTCTAAAGGTTATTGGCAAGTGCCTTTAGCAGAGCATGCCAAACCTCTTACTGCTTTTTCTACACCTAGGGGTCTATTTCAATGGAATGTTATGCCTTTTGGTCTCATGAACGCCCCTGCCACTTTCGTTCGCATGATGCGTCGAATTCTGTCACATCGTTCGGATGTCATCGCATACTTAGATGACATCTGTCTCTTCAGTGATACCTGGGAAGATCACTATTTAGGGTTATATGACTTACTGTCCACTCTACGTGAGAATAATTTGACAGCAAAACCTTCTAAAGCTTTTGTTGGTTTTGGTGAAATCTCTTTCCTGGGTCATCGTGTTGGTCATGGTCTCTTGAAGACAGAAGACCACAATACTTCCAAAATACTGAACATCTCTGTTCCTAAAACGAAGAAACAAGTTAGGAGTCTCTTAGGTTTAATTCAATTTTATGGGAGATTTATTCCAAATTTATCTTCGATCATGGCACCTCTCTCAACATTGTTGAAGAAAGGTTCGCCTAATCTGGTCCGTTGGTCTGAAGAATGCCAATCTTCACTAGACCAAATCAAGAATATATTTTCTTCTCCTCCCATCTTAAGATTACCTACTCTTGATAGGACTTTTGTTCTTCGGAGTGATGCTTCATCCACTGGGATTGGAGCAGCACTGATGCAAGAATATGCAAATACTCTGCATCCTGTTATGTACATTTCTAGAAAACTAAATGCGGCAGAGAGGAACTACTCGGTTTTAGACCGTGAGTTGTTAGCGATGGTTTGGTCAATTCTAAAGCTACAAAGATTCCTCCTGGGCGCACATTTCATTCTAGAGACTGATCAGAAAGCTCTTACAGCTATTCAGACTAAGAATTTGAAGAGTTCGAGATCCACTCGATATGCTATAGCTCTTCAACCTTTTCACTTCACGGTACGAGCTATCCGTGGTGCGGATAATGTGATGGCTGACATTTTGTCTAGATGCCCACATGACTCCAACTAATACTTCTGTCCTATATTTCTATATATTACAGAGTCATAACACACCTATATTTCTACAATAGATTAGCACATCTGTACTTACTTTATATGTACACACTATCGTGCTTTGTTGTCATCTTCTTCTGTTCGTTTTTTAAGATGATAGAGGAGGACTGAGTAGTTAATATAAGGGCCGTTAGTTTACTAAACAGCCACAATTATTAATAATGTATTGTACCTTATGAAGCATATTAGTTATTAATTAGCATTATATTGCTTGTACTTTCTCAGAATGTCATTGTTGAGCTGAGGACTTACCTTACGAGTTCTAGATTGTGTACTTACCCTCGGAATACCAGAGCATATGTCCTGGATCGTCATGTAGTTTAACTTTACTATGTACTTATGTCATTACATGTCAAAGAATGTACTATTTAAATTTTCCTATCAGATTTGTACATCCATTTTTAAAGACAATATTAGAGTATGCTGTTTAATGATGATTATAGTAACTTGCATACGTATATTGTGTTTACATGCTAACGTGATGTGTGTTGGTGACACCTCCCCGATGTGAATATTTTTTGAGACATATTTATTTTTCTGTTGAGGTATATCCTCACCAGACACTCTATAATTAGCCTATTGTTTGGCAATTTAATTAATTATCAGCGCATAATTCGTGCGTTTTGAGCCGCTTATCGCTTGCTCTTTGATATTGAAAAAAAAATATGTTCCACATTTTTTTTTTTATCGGGAGGAGGTGGTGATATGTTGCGTGATAAATTCTCGCAACATCGTTTTATTTCAATATCTGTTTTATAACGCAAGGGCAACAACTGCTTGAAATCTATAGTCACTTTTCTCGGTAAGCATTTGTCTTCTCGCGTTGGTATCGAATGCAGTTAAGTTTGAGCTGTGGTCATTTTTGCGCTGGACTGCGCATGACTTGTCTTGTTGTTTGGTCGATCGGTTTCCGCCCACCACTAGTGGAGTGAGCGATTTGGAATGGCGAAAGAGATGCCTCGTTGAAGAGGGGATCTCCGCTATTTTTTGTTCTGTCAGGGATGTGTAGTCCTCTTAATGGATATTTCGTTTATTCGAGATAATACCTCTAGTGTTTTCCCACATGTCGGGAGGCGTGATATTTCTGTGTATTTCATGAAAGCAAGGTAAATTGACTTTTTCATTAACTCTATCGATTTTGGGTCGTGAGCGATTTCGATTCATAGCCTGTCTCCGAAAGTCGTCGTCACGAGATGTTTTTTCCCAGCTCACATGTCGCTGCATTGTACTGCATCGGTTGATGCATGTACCAAGGACCATTACTTGCTACTTTGTTAAATGAACTAGGTTTGGAAAACCTTTATTATCTAGAGGATATTTTTGAGGACATTATTTATACTTCGGCAGACGTGTCTGTCTTGCTGAAGTCAAACTAAGGAGAGTGAACTGATCTCATACATCTGGTTATCTCCTGGCTGTTATAGAAAAGGATGGAGTTTTTCACCTGACTACATTTACAGCACTTTGAAATATAACATGCATCTGACTCATCATTGTAATGCTGTCTACCGTCTATTGCTGTATTGAATGTTGCTGTGATAATGACTGTTTGATGTGCCTACACATTTGCGTAACCATTTTGTCACTGTGGCGTCCACAATAAATAATGAAGAAAAACGTCAACGGCTGTTTCAAGAATCATTGACTTTATACGTCGTGAGTTTACTGACGTCCTATGTGGATTGCCCTGTTATTTTTGTATGAACATTGTTTTGACTGAACACATCTGCACACTACACAAAACCAGACATGCGGATACCATCCATCATCATATGGCATCACGCATCAATGATACATTCATTTTCTTTTGTACTACATATCGAGCATGGACCCACCAACTGGCCCCTTTTGCAGGAAGCCTGCCACAAAGCAGTAATATGCTCTTGCAGCGTGGTTTCTGTAACAATTTGTTTTTTATGATCAGGTTGCCAGCCCATGCACAAATGCGTTGGCTTATATTAATTAATTTTCAGTCCAGATCAAGATGTGTCATGATTTTCTCTACAATGAACACGTGTCTATGAGTATTGTTTTTTGAGATGTATCATGAATATCTTGTAATCGTTGCCAGCACTGACTGTCATCGCTGGACTTAACTAACTCAATACTTATTGTTTGGCTCAACCTATAATTTATTACACATTAAAAAAATATTAATTCTGAAACCCTAAGAGAACCTAAAACAGCATAATATGGCATACGATTTAAGAACATTCGCTGATTTAATTTTTTAAATCCAAGTAAATTTAGCACATGATTGCTGTTTGTATCACCTGTGGAGCTGGGTAGATAGAAAACTCCAACTTGGATTTCTTGCCGTAATCCACAGACAAACGTTCCATGAGCAAAGACGTGAATCCTGAGCCAGTTCCACCACCAAAGGAGTGGAAAATGAGAAATCCTTGAAGTCCAGTGCACTGGTCAGCCAGTTTCCTGTATAATGTATAACATACAAATTAAATGAGTGAACCTATTTAGGGCAACATTTTTTCTATCTTGTTACAGCCAGGACATTAGGATGGAGAGATGATCTTTGCTGACTGTAGTTGTCATAACTATCATAATGCCAAGGTTAAGGAGCATCAAGATAATTGAATCTTCCATTGAAACTTAAAGAATATTTCACAATGTTAGGGCATCGGAGTGGCTAAGAGGTTTGGCATCCGCCTCAAATTCTAGAGGTACCGGGTTCGATTCCCAGTAGAGGGAATATAATTTATGGACTTTATTTCAGAACCAGTGGTCCTAATGATGTCATACTCCCCCTGGTCTCAAGGGTAGTGAGATCGGATGCATAGCCTTCTCGTATAGGGGCCAAAAAATAGGAGGCCCCGTGTGCAAGTTGCACATGTTAAAAATCCCACGGCAGTTGGAAATCGTAAAGAGTAGGCAATAAGGCCGCTGCATGGCAAAATGTTAAAATTAGTAACCTACCCACCAAATATATTTATAGAATGTGTGATTCTTATATACACATTAGTATAAAAGCCCGTCGTAAGACGGGAATTAAATTCAAAAGCATGAATACCTAACGGCAATTTTACTTATTCAAAAGTATTAACAAAAAAAAATATTTGTTTTACATCTGATGTTAAAAGTCTGAACATGACAGAAGAGCATCTTAAATTTCTATTGTTTTAATCTGGACTTTTTCATTGTTGTGATTTTTTGATCAAGACAATGCGACGTACAACTTAAATCATGGATCTCCGCATCTTCCTGTCTCCAGTTCATGTACAGTTTATCAGTTGTGTTGTTGACTTGGATCTCCGCATCTTCCTGTCTCCAGTTCATGTACTGTTTGTAAGTTGCGTTGTTCACTTCTTTCCATACAGTATAATCAAACTGTCCAGTGCCTTCTGTCTTTCGTGCCCAGTCTCCTTTTCTTCCCTCGTACCTGCTGTCACAATATATAACAGCTTTCTTCTTCTCTCAACACGCCAAAAGAAAGTGAATTGCTTCCTCCTGTTAGTAAGTAAGCTACCTGTGCATCACCACAGTACAGAAACTCTGTAGCACCAGCGAGGATCCCAATGTGTGTATACGGGATCACACATTCCATAAATATTTTTGTAACATTCTTGAATAATAATAAAATTTTACTAATAATGTAGTTTTATAATAATAATAATAGCCCCTTCAGTCATAACTGACTATGGGAATGCGCCCCTGAGGTGACAGCCCTCAGCTGCTTATTTTCCTGGTGCTCCTTTCGATGTTTTCTCCCCTCCTCTGCTTGTTGTGTGAGCCTCTCTTCGCCCAATCTGAGGTGGCGCCGTAAATACCATCGCCACTTAGTGCGATCGGCAGCTTCATCCTCCCATGTTGCTGGATCCATGTCCAGTGCCCTCATATCTCTCTTGCACACATCTTTGAACCTCAGCTAATGTAGTTTTACACTCTTTAATATTAATATATTTTTTAAGCACTTAGTTTAATGAAAAAATACACCGATATAAGGGAACCAAATAATTTTGTACAAAGTATGAACATGCATGCCGTTCACAGAGAGATGTTAGTGGCGCATGAACACCATCCTTTGCGCATTCTTCTTTGGTAAGCGTTACTATTTTCGGGTATTAAAAAAAATATATATATAAGGGAAACAATACAATTAATGTCTAACTTTTAACCAAAATAACTTGTTGCATCCCTTAGCGTTACGAAGGCTACTATATATATATATATATATATATATATATATATATATATATATATATATATATATATATATATATATATATATATATATATATATATGATATTGGGATTCTCGCGGGTGCTACTGAGTTCGTGCACTGTGCTGGGATCCTCCTTGCATGATCTAAGAAAGTAGATCGAAGCATTGAAGATAATCCATGCGCAAAGAAGATAGTCCTTAAAACCAAACCAAATCACACTGTTCAATTACCATTTTAAACTTGCAGTAAGTTTCACTTTAGATTTTGTTTCTGATTCAGTTTAGTGTATATTTTCTTTTTAGATGTCATGTGAGAGTTTATTGAATGGAAAGCAATGTACAGGCTTGCGATAAAATAACACACACACGCATGCTCACAAACAAACGCGCGCGAGCCGCGTGAGTAATGTTGCATTCTTTCTTGAAGGTACCTGATGCGGTCCAAGACCAGATCAACAATTTCCTTCCCGATTGTATAGTGACCACGGGCATAGTTGTTAGCGGCATCTTCTTTGCCGGTGATAAGCTGCTCTGGGTGAAACAGTCGTCGGTAGATTCCCTGGCGGACCTCATCTGTGGAAACCAAAAACATGGCCAGGTGACGAATGCATAATCTTACTTTAACGCTTTAAGCAGGGGCGAAATAATATTGCTTGGGGCCCAGTGTGAGGGGGGGGGGGGGCATTGGCTCCCTAAGTACTGATTCCAAAATTTATCAAACATTGCAAAATAATCAGTGCTGTGGGCCCTCGTACAGCGCCTCAAATGCCATATGCTCAAACCGCCACCGGCTTTAAGTATGTATTTGTTGGTTTTTTTCCTCTCCTTTTTTTCAACTCATGAAGGAACACATGGTCACTAACGCAGCGGCCCTCTTGCTTGAAGTCTTCTCCAAAGCTGTTCATGCCATCTTGCAATGTTGGTTCCTGTATCAATATGTTTTCCATGATGAAGTTGCTAGCCCTATGTAACAGCGTCAACTTTGTAACATCTTACAATATTCCCGAGAGTCAGCGGTTTTATATTTTTCTTTATCACCTGTCACAGATTTGTTTGAAGTCTTCGTAAAAATTGTTTTCAAATTATTTACTTTTAATTTTCTCCTCCCTTTTCTCACTTTCTACTAAATATTTGCACCTGCGTTCTGTTCTATAGTAAATAAATATTAGACAAACAAAAAGGTATGTTTTCAGGCACTTGTAAGAAATAAAAAAGTAGAACACTAGACAACAGAAAAACAACAGACGTGAGTGGCTTACCCAGGACCTTCCGTGCGACAACCCCACCTAGCTATGCAAGCGAATCACACTATCCTCCCTGCCATCTAGGCATCACCCTAGATGTTCTATAGCAAATTTTCAAGCCTTGACTAATAGGCTAGTCATTCCATCCAAACGCTATCTTCTTAAATAAAGGCACTAACAAAAACTCTTTCTTTAGGGATTTCAGTCACAACTGTCATTGTAGACAAAAAGTCACAGGAAAAAAAGTAAAAACTCACATTACAAACACAGCTAACATATAATACACACACACACACACACACGCATATATATTTGTCACGAAATGGATTTAGGACTAGAGACTGTCTACATATAGTGACAAGACAATAGTAAGAAGAAAGACTGAAATGATAGATTCAGATAGAAATATAGTGCAAAATGTGAAAGTTGAGACCATTGGCTCCGAGGTTGAGAACCGAGGTTGATTCTTTCCTCGCCACTTCGGACGTTTAAATTGCTATGGCCTCGAACCACCTCTAACTACCCTATGGGATAAGGTTCAATTAAGATTCACAAACACCAAGGTACAGACAACATATAGCTACTGTACTAAAGGAAATGACTGATGCCAGCTACAATTTATACAAGTTTATTATACACTTATAAACAACTCATATACATAAAGTGCGAGGATGCACACCTGAAAACAAAATCAAGCACAGTTAAAAATGCATCAACCCCAACCCTTCTCCCACAATTGCAACCTGTATGGAGAAAGAAGGTAAGGTTAACTGAAATGAACTATACTGCACTTGATGTCGCCTACACTCCAAACTAGCTGTTCTAAATTCTAACTCTAACTCTAAGTCCACTGATAGCTGGAACGACGGCGAAGTGACTACACAATCTCTGCACAGACTTCGGTTCTACACAGCCTATCCTGGAATCTCCTGAACACAACTAACTGCACCTCTAAACTTCAGCAGCTGTCCTCTGCTATGATTCACCAAAACTAACAGTTCTGCCTATCTGTGCTGACTTCAGTAGAGAGAATGTTTACCCTCTCTCTCTCCACTAACTCTGGAATTGATGACTGAGGTTTAACAGAACCCCACTGGATTCTGG
Organism: Oreohelix idahoensis; assembly: GCA_024509875.1. NCBI lineage: Eukaryota > Metazoa > Mollusca > Gastropoda > Stylommatophora > Oreohelicidae > Oreohelix > Oreohelix idahoensis. Next base: position 14,018 of record JAMPIV010014584.1, read on the forward strand.
ACTGGAACTGTAGCGGACTTCTACCACTCTGAAATTACCTGCCCGAGTACCTATA
>JAMPIV010014585.1:0-52824 GCA_024509875.1 Oreohelix idahoensis
TTAAATAGATTACTTCTGTTGTAGCGAGATTTGGTACCACTTACTTTGTTTGTGAAAAAATGTGTAACGCAGCAGGCGCGCGCGCACACACACACTCACACGCACGCACGCATGCACGCACACACACACACACAGAGCGCATTAATATTAGACAAACATAAAGGTATGTTTTCAGGCACTCGTAAGAAATAAAGAAGTAGAACACTTGGACAACAGAAAAACAACAGACGTGAGTGGCTTACCCAGGGTTCGAACCCCGTACCTTCCGTACGACAACTCCGCCTAGCTATCAAGCGAATCACACTGACCCCACGGCCAGCTAGGCATCCCCCAAAAAAAGATGCTTTGCTGGCTATTTATCAGTACGAAACACACAAGATAACACCGGAAGTATACAGTGGGCAACTCAGCCCTTAAATGACGCAATCACTTCTGTTGTTCTCCTATTAACCGTATGTGTCAGTCCAAACAAGACAAAGACCTTGATACTGGGTCCAGTAAATAGTAGAAGACTTAAGGACATTAGTATAGAACAGAGGGTAGGTTTCTGGTATTGTATAAACATAAATAACACATAAGGAAGGGAAACCCGAGGCCTGTAAACAGTAAATTAATATTAGACAAACATAAAGGTATGTTTTCAGGCACTCGTAAGAAATAAAGAAGTAGAACACTTGGACAACAGAAAAACAACAGACGTGAGTGGCTTACCCAGGGTTCGAACACCGTACCTTCCGTACGACAACTCCGCCTAGCTATCAAGCGAATCACACTGACCCCACGGCCAGCTAGGCATCCCCAAAAAAAGATGCTTTGCTGGCTATTTATCAGTACGAAACACACAAGATAACACCGGAAGTATACAGTGGGCAACTCAGCCCTTAAATGACGCAATCACTTCTGTTGTTCTCCTATTAACAGTATGTGCCAGTCCAAACAAGTTTGAAGGAGGCGGAAAAATGTGAATTACGTTTAGCCGGACGGTATTGAAGAATGAGGAAATAGCGAATATAGGAATGGCCGACTTTAAAAGTTTGCATTAACAGGGAAGAAAATTTAAAGCTACAAGAGCAAGCCTGGTTGAAAGTTATTAAACTATATTAATTCACAAGAGGAGATAGATTATGAAGGATATCGAAAAGGATATTATTCAAATATAAATAGTTTTAAAAATAATTAACATTTTTCATCATCATCACATCTGCTAAAAGTTAGCGAAATATCTTTAAAAATGTATTACACATACATGCCTAAACGGATTTCAATAAAACTTGGATAGAATGAAACTTCATATGAGGAAAATGAAAGGATACCTAGGAAAGAAGGAAGGATATAAGTGTGAAGTGAAAAGAAGAGAAAACAAGTACAGAAAAAGCACAGATCGCCTCAAACCAAGAGATTAAACAAAAAGCTTATGGGACTTCAGAAGGTGCTTACTCGTACGGGAGAGACGCCCAAATATAAGGACAGAGCGGCGCGTTGAAAATCACACACACCAAATCCAGAAGCCAGAGTGAGAAACTGGAAGACAGCATCTCCAAGAAAAGTTCTTTTTTTTACGCTGCATGCAGGGCAGATTAACATCAACCAATACAGCCTCACCGTGAGCTTATTAATCCTAAGAGGGTATGTAAGTTTATTAAAGATATATGTATGACTAATATCATTTCATTTCAGATTTTATTTACGATTTGATTGTATCAGACATAATAAAAAGGGAATGACGCTAACCAGAGATAACCTCCACCGGCATGTCAGGAAAGCAAACCATTACTAATGTTAGCCAAATATATCATGGCTATTTTCTTGCCTGAAGCTTACGACATACCAGCAAGTACATAAGTGACTGGCATCCATAAGTGGAAAGGCAAAGGTTATATCGTACCCATTGTATCATAACATGTGATTTATCATGTATTTTTGTTAATTCTGCACAGTGGACAGTATCTTATCATGCTACCTCTGTTACATACTTACATGAATCATTCATTTATAAACAAACACTGAAGACATGGTCGCCTCATGAACAGCAGTGGGTGGTGAGATTGTTGGAACACCATGGCCAACTATTACTTTTCGTTCCAGGTTTTTATGATCGAGTTTGGTTGATCATTGCTGATCGAGTTTATTATCATTCCTGATCGAGTTTAACCAAAGACTTGAGGACCGTTGATCCTTCTAACTGAAGCCTAGAGGTCAACCAATCTTCAACACCTTTGTCCCCCCATAGTTATAGGGCGGGACTGAAGTGGACAATCTATTGATTCAAGTGTGTCTCAGGAACCTCGAGCAGACGTGGCTAATACCAGATGAGTTTTATGTATAACCATTAAAAAATCATGTGAGCAGTTTTCTAAAACGACTGTCGATGATGATAACAACCCATTTCTCATTACAAGAATATATAGATGTACATAATAAATTATGAAATTGTACTCATTTGACTTGGTAAATTTTTAACTGTTAAATTTTGAGTTACTTTTTCTAATTTAATTATATTATCACATAGGGTAACTATAGCGAAAGTGGCACAGTATATTTCTGAAGCCTAAATCTATTGTCCAGCTCAGAGTATTCACAGCCGTAACTCAATTGTGACACCAGTGTACTTCTTGGGCACTGGAACTTCATACTTTCTTAGAGAGATTCTACTTCTTCTCTACCACTATCATCACAATAGGAAAACCTTTCGCTACATCTGTTATGAATTTCCTCAAATGATGACGCTGTTTTCAAAAGTCTGTAACTCCGTCAAATATAATTTCAAACAAATAAAAATGCAATCAAACATAGAACACATAACAAAGTTATAGCACACAAAAGAATTTTAGCGCTGTGTTTATCCAGAACGAGTGTGTAATGATTTATATATTAACGATTTTACACACACATCAGCTGATTTTTCCCGCCAAAACTAGCGGCAGGCGTTAACGGTGCGCAGGAAGATTTATTACCCGGTGTCAGAATTCCGGTCACCGAACTAAAAGAGCGCTCTGGTATAAGGTACAAACAGCCGTGTTTCATAAACTGTGATTTAGTATAGTCTAAGAGTGGGGTGCGTTGTCCGACTCTGTCGTGGTGCAACCGGTGTCTTGCAGTGTGCCGGCATTTGTAGGTCATTTTTTTTTTCACTGTGCTATGTCATTTTGACATTATATTTTTATAGAAACATTGCTCAGGAAAAATTTGTCAAAATGGGCTTGATGAACAGGTAAATTAGCTCATATTATTCTCTTTCTGTTTTGCATATTAACCCTTCATAATGTCCAAAAGAAGAAAATGGAATGATGACTATGTGCGCTTTGGTTTCACTTGCACAACAGGAAATGATGACTTGCAAAAACCCCAGTGCATTCTTTGTAGCGTTGTGTTTTCCAACTCAAATCTGAAGTCATAGAAGCTTCAAAAGCTCTTCAAGAACAAGCATGGCGGAGCTGATATTGAAGGACATGATGTTGGGTCATTGAAAATCAAAAGAGCTCGTTTTGATTCTGGAGGAACTCTTCCAAAGTTGGGTTTCGTTTCTGTTGAACAACCACTTCTTCTTGCTTCATACCAAATGGCATATAAAGTTGCCAAATCCAAGAAGCCCCATACAATTGCAGAAGATCTAATCAAGCTATGTGCGCTGGAATTGGCAACAATTATCCTGGGCAAAGAAGCGATAAAAAAATTGAACTAGTGCCCCTATCAAATAATGTCATTCACAACCGAATCAATGATTTGAATAAAGATATTTTGGACCAAGTTATCTCGGATGTCAGAGCTAGTCCTCTGAAAATCTCTATCAGTTGGATGAGTCAACTGATGTCTTCAATTGTAGTCAACTCGTGACATTAGTGAGGTATGTCCATGATGGTGCTGTGAAGGAAGATTTCCTGTTTTGTGAAGATCTGAAAACAACTACAACTGCAAAGAATGTGATGCAGCTGGTGAAAGACTTCTTTGCCAAACATGATTTAGATATCAAAGTCATTGGTTCTGTATGCACTGATGGGGCACCTGCAATGCTTGGAAATAAATCTGGCTTTGCTACATTGATGAAACAGGAGTTTCCAGACTTGCAAGTTACCCATTGTTTTCTTCATCAGCATGCTTTGGCATCAAAAACATTGCATCCAAATTTGAAGAAAGTCCTTGATACTTGTGTGAAGATCATCATCTGGATCAGGGTGCGTGCTTTGAATCATCGCATCATCAAATCATTTTGTGAACATCAAGGAAGTGAGCATTCAGTTTTGCTTTTTCCACACGGAAGTCCGTTGATTGTCACGAGACAAGCTTTAACCCGCTTCTTTGAACTGCGAGAAGAAATCAAAGTTTTTCTGGAGGAACGTGAATGTGATCTGATTAGGGCATTGGAATCACAGGAATTCGCCCAAATGCTGGCTAACTTGGCTGACATTTTCACTCGTATGAATGACCTAAGTGTTTCTCTTCAGGGAAAAGAGATAAACATATTGAAGGCTTTCGAAAAGTTGAATTCCTTTAAAGAAAAGTTACCTCTTTGGCATCGAAGGATTGAAAGAGGCAATCTCTAAAATTTTCATTCACTTGAAGAGATGGTTGATGATGTTGGATTCATAACTCCTACTGTGCGTGAAGAAATTGTGACTCATTTGGAAATGCTGTCAGAATCGTTTGATAGATATTTTGCCGCTAGAGACCTGAAGATTTCAGAAGAATGGATCATGAATCCATATTCCTACAATTTGCAAAAAATGCCAGATGATGAAGAGCTCAAGGAAGATCTTATTGATTTGCGGACAAATCGAGCTCTTGAAATGCAATTTGAAAGCAAGACTTTGGAGGAGTTTTGGTGTTCAGCACTGGATATGTTCCCAAGACTTGGTGGAAAAGCACTCCGTGTCCTCATTCCATTTGCAACGACATACTTACTTAGTCGTTCCCCTTCTACCGTGAGGTGTAGAGGTTTGGAAGAGAGAGCGTCAGACTATCATATCGGCTGTCTTCCTCCTGGCCTGGTTCCATTCTAGTCCTCGGTCCTTCAAAGATTGTCTAATGTTGTCCTCCCTGCGGACTCTGGGTCGTCCTGGGGGTCTGGATCCCTGGCTCTTTGTTTCCCATGTTTGTCGTGGTAGCCGATCTTCTCCCATTCTGCAGACATGGCCAAACCATCTTAGTTGGGACTGTTCTACTTGGGTCTGCAGGGGGTGAGATTTTAGGCCTTGACGTATCGTCTGGTTGCGTACCATGTCTCTTCTTGTTACTTCAACCACCTTCCTCAGATACCTCATTTCTGAGGTTTGGATCTGGCTTTTATGGGTTGTAGTCATTGCCCATGACTCGCATCCATATGTCAAGACTGGGACATAGGTGGAGCGGTATACAGCCATCTTCGTTTTCTTACCAACCTCTCTCTTGCTGAGGAATCCTCGATTTATGACCTGAAAAAGTCTCCCAGCTGCTGCTTTTCGAGTGGCCAACTCTTCTTTGATGCCTCCCTTTCGGTCTATAATAGCTCCGAGATATTTAAAGTGGTCGACCTTCTCCAGGATCTGTTCTCCCAGCTTAATCTGATGTCTTCTTTCTTCTCGTGATATCACCATGGATTTTGTTTTAGAGCTACTTATGACCATCCCTCTCTTCTCCAGCTCTTCCTTCCAGACTTGCAGGTTGGATTGGAGATGTGCCTCTGATTTAGCAATCAGGGCAACATCATCAGCAAATGCCAGCTCTGAAATACAGACCTGTCTCATCTTCCAGTACCCCATTGAATACTTTCTTGTTCTCTCCTTACATGACTTGATAATATCGTCCATGAGGAGTATGAAAAGATAAGGTGACAGGATATCACACTGTCTTACACCAGTGGTGGTCCTGAACTCTTCTGACTTATGGTTTGCTGTCCTCACATAATTTATGCAAGACTTGTAGAAGCTCTGTATAGCATGAATCAGAGGTGCTGGAATGTTCTTCCTTGCCAAACAGTCCCAAAATTTGCTCCAGGGGACCCTGTCAAATGCATTTTCCAGATCTATGAAACAAAGATGGATCTCACTCTTATACTCAAGGGCCTTTTCACTCAGCTGTCCGAGTGTGAAGATTAGGTCTTGAGTACTTCGGTTTGCTCGGAATCCGCACTGGACCTCATCCAATTGTGGCTCAGCTAGGCGTCGGAGTCTCTGCTCTAGGCAACGACATACTTGTGTGAATCTGGATTCAGTTCTCTTTTGTCAGTCAAGACAAAATCTAGGAATCGCCTGAATCCACAGGCAAACTTGTGGATCGCAATCAGCAAGAAAGTTCCACGTTTTGTCAAAATCATGAATGAGAAGCAGGAACAAAGAAGTCATTGCATTTTATGTTCACAATTGGGATTGATTTTACTCTGTACAATTTTTTTTCTAAATTTATATTTGCATTTTATGCACTGAGTTAAAAGCTTATTTTTGTGAGTTCAATTAGTTCACCCGCAGTACTGTATGTGGTTCAATCTGTGGTTCTGTCACAGTCTAATCCACCTAAGGTATTAGCTCCTCGGAATACGGAGTTAAGCTCCCACTGGAAACAGGTAAATAAATCCCAAGAATCACACTTATATCGCGAGTGGCCACCACTAATTCAGCGAGCTACCAGTATCTCTGGCTGTAGCGAATTTCTTTCACTGATAAAAATATTTACTCCTAGTGCGAACCAGTGACTTTCAGCTAGAAAATCAGGTTATCCAGGAACAATGCGAGGCGTAGGCACCTCTGCTAACGATAATGACGACTGGAAAAATCGCTGTCTTCTACTGGGTGTTGACAAAAAAAAAAAAAAATACTCCACGATGACGGGGCGTGAGTGTGTAGGTCAAGGTTGCTTAAAAAAAATGAGACGCAATGGCATCGGCCAAGGGCGCTAGTGATTTGTAATATGCCGTGAGTAAATTATTCACTATGGGCTGGCTAGTAGCTATTAACTGAAGACTGCAGTACTCGTAGACTAAGGGCACATGAATTTACATGCCACTAATAATTCTGGATGGTTGTGTAGTGCCCGATCGAAGGGAAAAAAACGCAGTACCTGGGACCAGAGCTGAAATAAACAGACAGTCAAGAAAAAGTTTATATTAATATAGAAATTACTAGCACGCACTACACAGTACTTTCTCTCACTTCATCACAATAACAAACACGTCTTCCCCTCCTCTCATTCATTAATTACAGAAATCACAACTCACTATCTTAGTCGCCCCCCCCCCCTTTCTCTCTGATAAGCCTAGACAATAGTACAGGTAACTTCACCCAGGCGTGACGGCTGGCCTGCCCAGGCGCGCGCGTCTGACCTCTCACAATTATAACATATAAGGAAGGGAAACCCGAGGCCTGTAAACAGTAAATAAATATTAGATAAACATAAAGGTATGTTTTCAGGCACTCGTAAGAAATAAAGAAGTAGAACACTAGACAACAGAAAAACAACAGACGTGAACCTCTCACAAACTCAGCATTATGCCGACATTATAATCAAATCCAGGTTACTCATTCACAACGTGAAATGGGAAAATACAAGCGCCCACATCAACATCGGTAATTGGCACTGTACTGGACGTAATAAAATTAATGTGGCGATGACACACACTACTATCAAACGAGTATCAAAACTCTATACAAAATTAATTATACATCTATTAAAAATGGAACATACGACACCAAAATAAAATAATTCATCTCCCCCTTTCTGTCTTCAACTTATATATCTGTCAAATATCTCTTCAGTCTTGCAGTACTTCTTTGTGAAGTTAAAATTGGTAGCTAGCGAAGTGAAGTAATACCTCCCGGGTTATGTCCAACAATTACTTTTTATTAAGCCATATATATATATATATATATATATATATATATATATATATGTCACAGACGAACTCAGCTGGCCCTGAATCGTTGTATGTTATAGCACGACCCTTTGTAGCGACCCCTTCGTTAGCATCAGTGCCCCCGAATATTTTGGTAACTCTTCATCAAACGGGAATTTATTTTCACCTGGACTCATTAGCTATGCAACTGTTCCATGCAGATGGCCAACATGTTGGCTGATTAATATGTGGACAGTTTATCTACCGGTCATTCTGGTCATCGCATTGATTTAAGGAAAGATTAAATCACGCCCACGGACATCGCCTGAGCAATGATATGAAGTTATTTTCATTAATTTGGGCAGTGGGGGGGGGGGGGGGGGGAGGGGGAGGGGGGGGGGGGTGCCTACTTCAAAACAGTTGAGAGCGGAACAGGATCAAACAGACACGGGAAGTGGTTTTCAGGAAAACGTTAGGGACGGGATGAGCTCAAAGCAGTAGGAGGTCGCCGGAAACGAACGCACAACAAGCTTTCCTGGCGGATTTTTTTTGTCGCGCACCTCCAATGTTAAGCGCTAAACCGAAAAACCGGACCGAAGGAAACGGAGCGAACGGGAGAAAGATGTCGGATGGCAACGAACGGGAAACGGGAAACCAGGGGAACGGGCATCTCCTTTAGCTTTAGTAGTCTGTCGGTATCAAATCTCTCTTTAGTCTGTCGGTCAGTTCCCCGAAAGTCTCCTCGAGTATAGATAAAAAAGTGGTAAAAAGTGTCAACTTTCTCATGCCCCCCTCATCTCTTAACTTCCAATTTAAATATATATACAGATCACGGTAGAACAGCCCAGTATAGCATCATTCAGATGCCAGAGAATTTTAGATTTGACTAGCTATTCGTAGAAATTTTTGCATAGATTCCCTCCCATCTGAAATTTGTTGGCCTACCTATTGGAGTGTTTTCTTTTTTCCGGTGCGACGACATGATCACCCTTTGCGATCCCAGCCATTATTAATAAATCATTACAGAGAGTTTCCATACCCGGATTCTTCTTCCTTAACTTCCAGACAGTTTGATGAGACACATTTTTTTAAAATTTAATCATTGTGGTCGGTTCCGGTGCGGCCTAAGCTGTTCATAATTACATTAAAGAAAGGCCTACTCATGAACATTTAAAATATTAATCATCAAATTTTAAATTTCAAATCTGTGCAGATAAACTGGAAGATGAACAGTGCCAGTAGCAATAATCTTATTGTACGGCTTCTAAATGTGAGAGAATATTACCTATTTCCCTGACTGTGACCGAGCCTAGTTTTACTCCTTCACAGGATTAAAAAACTTTACCACCGTCAGTGGCTATCATCTATTTGTACCGAGCCTAAGTTTTTCCTCACTGGATTAAAAACCTTTAAACCGGTCAGTTGCTTATCATCACGAATGAAGGATTATAACCATTCACCCTCAATTTTTACCCCTAAGTCCGAATCTTACGGCGACAGTGCCATCCCATTAGACCTCTTTTCTTTATAATAATAAAACACAAAGACACTTCCCTTAGAACTTTCCAAGTCCTCGGCGAATAAAGAAGCGGAATATTTGCTCTCAAGTGAAAACCTCAGCATTATCTGGGTCGGGACATAGAAGGACTAGTACAGTTTTCACATGTCTAGAGTTTAATTTATTAGTGTACCTAATTCTATGGATTGTCCTGATGCGCCGCAATCGGTATGTGTGTGGTGTATATGAGTGTGGCATCCTCACAGCGTGTCATGAATGGACAGGAGATTTCAATTTTTGCAAAACCTTTTTGTTAACTTGCCCTACCGGGTAATACAATTTTCTGTATACGCCTGCATTGTTCCTTCTAAGTGGGATTATTTGTTAACTGGTTTCTTCCCTTTCATTCCCCCCCCCCCCCATTCCCCCACCCCCCCCCTTTTTTTTATCTTTGAATTAGTAAAGGGAAGACACAATTGGGATAACACAGTATTTTTGTCTCTACCACCCATACCTAATATTGTTAACACCTAACACCGAGGTCTTTTTCCAGAGTAAATTAACTTCATCTGTTAGGTTACATTACCTATGTTCCTGATAACTATCTACTCTTGGGACTAGGTTGGGTTTATCTTTGTCTAATAAGCGGGAAGGGTTTTAGTCGATACCCAATCTAAACTCTACTACCCCCAAAATCTTCTCATTAATTAATACCACCCCCTTACAACGAAACCCTCACCTTCTCTAATTAAACCAACCACCTCCTCAATAATTGTATTTTTCGGGTACTTATGATAATTTTTATGTAACACCTGATAGTTGGAATGTTGTATTGAGTTTAATGCTAATGAACAGCATAAAACATATATAGTACTGGTGTTGGAACTATACCCAAGAGCCCATCAAAATCCCTCATATTTGTTTAATATAGTTGTTGATCCACGTGGGGGGGGTCCGTCTGTTGTTGAAGCAGCAAATCGGTGTGAGCGCAGAATGTGTGTCTGGGAAAAACTGGCAAATAATTGTTTGACCAGGAGAGTGTGGACACAGAGAAGATTGAGAGAATAGAACATCGATTTGTCGTAAATAAGTCAGTCTTTACTATCCTACCAGCACCTCCTGTGGAGAGATCAAACTATTTACCTCGCTTACCCTTTTTCCTATCCACTGAGACCTTTTCACCACGCACACCGTTCGTCCACACTCAAACCGGACTACTACTATTTCTTAAGACTCTTCCTCGGCTTCTCAGAAAATAAATTTACGGACAATTATTTTGTGTCTGCCTTCCCTCGCGGGGTAAAGGATTATTTTGAATCTGATCTAAAGTCTGGGTCCTGAAAATAGATAGAGGGTGAGTGATGATCTGATCTTTGTGAGTTAGGAAATATAAATAAAATAATTAATTACACCCCTAGACAATACCCTTAATTAGTATTTGGGTTGCTCCACACAGCCATATTTTACAGTGTTGTTTTTCTTTCCACTGAGGAGCAGCAGAATGATCTCGGGATAATCATAAATTTACGGTTTGCTAAATTATCCTCTGGAAGAATAAATTAAAATTTTTTGTCTTTATAAGATTTCGCTGGGATCGTGTGACTGGTATTTTTACAGTCAACTAAAGGTTTTTTTGAAGCGTTTTTGAGTTTGAGCAAAGATAAAAGAAGGATAGATCTGATATTTAAAAATTTTAATGAAGTAAACTACGTCACATCAATACATAATGGACTTCAGGGACGGATTTTTGTCCGTTAGAGTATTAAAATTTTATACCGGGGAAAATTATTTTTTATTTTTTTTTTTTCTTTTTTTTTTTTTTTTTCTTTTTTTTTTCCCCTTTTAAAATTGGTTTTAATCAATATAAATCTCTTTCTCTATATGTTAGGAAGAATAGATTTTTTTTTCTAGGGTATACTTACAAATTAAATTGGCAATAGTTTTGCTTGCGTTAAGAAAAGTCTTAATTGATGACAATAATTAGCGGGCGATAAGTTATAACACAATCACAAAAACGATGTCCATTAAGTACAATTTTTTTTTTTAAATTTACTTTGGCGTTTTTTTTCTCGTATCGGCTTTGAGTTTTTTCCTTTCCCCCTTCTTGTTCTTTAATCGTACTATTTCTTCTAGTCATACTCACATCTTATTCTTTGGTCAATAGGCCAGAGAGAATAAAGAATGAGAGCCATCCTAGAAGGCTGGAAAGCGAAAGAGGCCGGAACTAGGACCAGACCAGAAGCCTGCGAATCTGTTTTATCAACCAGGAACTGGAAATATTTGACTGGAAATATATGCGGCGGACAAAAAGACGCGGAGCAACAAAGAGCAGCAGAGCATAGAAGAAGGAAGAGCAAACAGAGAGAAGAAGCTAGGAAGAAAGAAAGCGGACGCAATCAACAAATGGAAGCATCAAGAAAATTGAGGGCAGAGGTTTGAAGCTCGCAGGGAGAGAGAGTAGAGAGGGAAAGGGACAGCCATGAACTGGCGCTTCAAAGCTTTATTAGAAGTCGGGGCGCCTCTACTCTACTTTTTCGAATAACGGAGAGCCGGTCTTCGCCCCAGTCTCAGCTCAATGGGACCTCTCCAGAGCACACAACTCTGGCCCAATTAACTGCGATGTCTTTAGCTTTAGTCTTTTCCAGTCCCAATGAGAAAATTGACCGCTATCTAGCAAAATTTTCGAGAGGCTCCACATCTGTATGGGTTCAGAGAGTTCCCCCCGCTGGGCACTTAAAAAACTCCAATGTCATTAAAAAAGTAAACTCTGCTTATGACGATTAATAACAAACTGCCAAGCTGGGAACCAACCAAACATGATTACGAACATGCTGAAGAAGGGCCCTTACTAGAACGGTTTTTGAGATGACCAGCCCCGAAAAATTTCCTGCAAATGTTCAAAACAACATACATCCGGAAAGAGAGCACAGAAACTTTTCCCCCACAGTTCTCTTTTCACGTTCTCACGGCTGGCTATTTGACCCCAAAAATGCATTCGCATTTTAACGGATTAATCGGACCTACCTCTTACATATGAGGGACTAACTTGAAGCTTGTTCATGAGGATCAGATAAAGTCAACCTTTGACCAAACGAAAAATCCCTTAGATTTTTGGCGACAGGGCGCAGTCCAGTTGAGGAACATATCTCAATAAGGCCAGAACGCTATACCAATGCAATGGCCGAACTGTTTCCAGCAACTAAACGTCAACCCACAGATGAGCCCATCACGTAAACAAAATCTAAGCAGTCATCCTATTCCCTTCCTACCTATTCCTCCAAATTCCTAATTCCTTCTCAGAATTATAAACCAACCAGAGAACATAATAACCCAGAGACCAGTCTCCCAGGAAAAATCGAAAATTCTACAAAACCCCGATACCACCACCAACCCCAAAAACCGATACCCCCCCACCAACTAACCAATTCTGATCAACCCTCCAAGCCTACGTGGCAAGCGGTGGCGCGCGCGCCTACCAAGGTCAAGAAAAAAAAAAAAAGAAAGACCCTACAACAGGAACCGTCTGGACATTGCAAGCAAGAACCGGGCCTAACCGGGCCTAACCGCGGTTGGATGTTTGCATACAGCCTCGAACGGTAGAGTCAATGTCAGTGATTCTCAACCTGAGGGGACCGACCCTCAACGCGAGGAACCTGTATTTTTTGAATGGGAAACTTGACTCTCAAACTACTTGTTCTTCTTTGACGACTGGATTAAGTGTTTAGTTGTATCGTTGCTAGAAACACCTAGCAAAACCAGGTCAGGAGATAGAGGAAACCCGTAAAACTTTAGTGAGTTTTCACGAGTGATGCACCCAGGAACGGCTGCCAATCGCACTGGTAGAAATACACTCTGAATTTTTGTCAGAGGTGTTATGAAAGCGGGGGCCCCATAATGGATGATCCGATCTACCCAGATTATCCTGGGATGTAGATATGTGTTTATTGGGAGACCCAAGAGCCGAATTGTGGAGCGGTAACCACAAGAGGGCAAGCCAAGAATGAGAGGAGCCTCTGGCGCCAAATTTGTAGCGAATGGAACTGAAGGCGGCGCAAACAAAGGACCCTACTCTGGAGCCTGCTTAAAAGATATTGCCCATGGCTAAGGACCCCAGAACACAACGGAGACATCTTTTTCTAAGATGGCGTATTGTATCGTAGAACGGGTAACCCCGACAACGGGGAATAACCACTCCTAGTAACCGCGTAAGTACAGAAGCCAGATCTTAGCAAATGGGTATGGGCACTCCTCTTTCCCTTTAGCGGACATATGGACAAAACTACGGCCACTATTCTCAGCGAATAATAAACTACAAAAGGTGGCCAGGAATGAACTCTCTCTGACATTATCAGGTACGTGAAATCCTGTGCCAGTGCCAACGGGTAGCAACTTTAAAAGCACTTGACATTGAGACCACCTGGACACACCCAGTTAAACCCATGGGGCAAATGCAAATAGTAGGGACTCCATTTGAACGGGTTGCTGTCGACATCATTGGACCCCTGGAAAGGACCAAAAGAAAGCACAGGTTCCTCCTGACTTTAGTCGACACTTGCACAATGTGGGCCGAAGCTGTACCGCTAACTATAAAATGCAATCGACTCCAAGCATGTCGCAGAAGCCCTTGTGCAAATCTTTACACGGTTGGGATTCCCTCAACAAGTTTTGACGGACAATGGCTCCCAATTCCGTAGCCTGTTAATGGAGGAGATCTTTAAGATCTTGAGGGCCAAACATATCCACACAAGTCCCTACCATCCGGCCGGAAATGGGCTCGTGGAACGTTTTAATGGGCAACATTTTTAATGGCAAAACGCTCAACCACCCAATGTTACGTAAGCTGGGGGTCCCAAGGAAGAAAACCCGAAGACTGACTTTGGGACCCTATATTACTCATATCTGCGGCGGCGGGCTTGTGCCGTATTTTCGCGCCTTAACACGAGAGGTTCCCCAAAGCGTCTTACCGGGATTCGCGCCAGCTAACACTTTTTTATTTAAACACAACACTTTTATATTTGGCAGAAAGCAGAACCTATAAAGAAGGGGCAACACACTAGGAGGGGGAGGAAAGAAAGAGGGGCCACACAACTAGAAGCCCTTACCTTTTCTACCTTAACTTCGGCGATACTACACTTTACAAACTACTTTCGTTTTAAATTTACTACCTACTAATTCGACTTCGGGGTCCACCGACCAGACAAAAAGGCTGACGAGACAGTAACCGTCGTCTCTGCTCCTGCAAGCAAGTATGTATCTGAGAGCTCAAGAACAGGGCAATAATAAAGCTAACTAGGTTGGGATCTTAGCTAAACAACCAAACCTTAAGACAGAAAAAAAGCCCAGCGCGCGCGCCAGAGCACGACGTACAAGATTACAGGACAGGAGGGAGAAAAGCTGTGCAAAAGAAGCCCAAGTAGTGGGAGAGTGGGGGGCGGTGCGGGGTTGGGGTTGGGCGGGGCTTGTTTATGGGTCGGGCGAGCTGGGGGGGGCGGCGGTTCGGGTGGGGGGAGCTAGGTCCGGTTTGGTTCGTGTCTGGGGCATCGGGGTTCGTTCCGTTTAGAGGGTTTTGTTTTACAACTACTACCTGCCTGGAGGGGAAGAAAAAAAGAGTGTGTATGCGATGCATAGTTTATTGCACTTTACGCGACTTCCGGTATCTGGAAGTAGCACAAAACTTCTCATACCGCAACTGTTGGGCGCAGACACTAAAGAGCTGTTTGCGCGTTGGCATGCGTGAGTGGCAACTTGCGCGACGGTATAGGGCGCGAGAGGAGGTTGCACTCGTTGCACACGTTAAAGGCGTCAATGGCGGTGCGGGTCGCGTAGCTTGTGCACAACATGGTCTCGAATGTTATCTCACTCATGCACAATGTGGATAGACGGAATGAGAACGAGGTGATATGCTGCCATCGAAAGTAAGTAAGCAAATGGCCAGAATGTCTTTAGTCAAGATGAAGACTGCATCTCTTGAGGACAGAAGGTTGCTTCTAGTCAGGGCCGGCTGCCTATCCTCACGATTCTAATCTTCGTGTTTTAGAGAGATATCTGCTGCGATAGAGGGCACAAAGATAATACGGGATCAGCACACCGCGGAAAGCTGTGATGACACAGTGTTTATGTCGATTAACAGTGAGAGCACTAGAGCGCAATGATTAGAGCGACAGGAAGAGTACACAACAGCACTGAGTCGAAGAACGCTTGATAAAAGATAGTCTCCAGAGTCATCTGTGCAGGGGAGCACACAGAACACTCAGAGTGCTAAGTCCAGGGGGGGGAGTCAAGACCTCATGAGATCTGGGAAAGGACTCTCTTACGGATATTATCTGAATACAACACGAGCGAAGGACGGAAGGCGGACGGAAGTCGCGCGGTAGCTTTACGCGCGGCTTTGAACGCGAGTGTGCGAACAAAGTTATCGATACTGATCTCTCATCGAAGATATTATTGAGACAGATAAGGGAATTATGGGATACACCCATTACGTCCGTCAAATACGCGGCGCTGTGTCTGAATCAGAAGTTTACTCTCCAAATCTTCCTTACGCTAAGCTTGATTGCATCTTCGTCGGTATAGAACAATATGACATAATAGCTGCGTTCAGTCAGGTATATTATCATTAATTCTACATCTCCTTCAGTTCGAGCAGTACAGATCTAGCTAAAGTATGCGAGAAGACACTCAATCACCAGTCGCGGGAATTGTATTTCAGCCACTGATGTGATTGACAGTCGAACAGAATTATCTCACTGGCCGAGCTAGTCCTGCGATCACATGTTTCACGTGTCGAGTACGAGGCGACTGTCTCCAGGCACCATATGGAGCGCGCATTGGGGGAGACTTTTGCCGAGAAGCGTAAGGTGAGGTTAATGGTGGTCAAGTGGAGGACTGTGTCTCATCGATACACAGAGCGAGTCAACCATGGAGGGCGCGAGACGATTTTCTGCAACCCAACAGTGATCTAGACTGGAGTTCTACACCAGCCCAATAGGTTAGCTGCATTTCGCGACCATACCATCGGGTACAGTCAGAGCGTGGCGACATGCTATACACATGTACACATTAAACCGAAGTAGGCAAAAGCCCTTTGTTAGGGCTCTATGTACCACGTCAAGCTAACTGTAGAGGTGAGCATCGTTAGCGAGCGCGAGTAAATGTTGAGTAGGGCCGCGAGAGGCGGTGGGTTAGTGTGTGCCGAAGGAGCGGGGGAGAACCTGAGTGTGGTTTTTGTCGACGCTGGGGAGGTGATGGCAGGGGGGAAGCTTCGCGAGCAGTAACCTTTGGGGCAGACGCAGGGTTGGTACCCATACATAGGGCGTTTGTGTCGCATTAGTAGCGACAGTGTATATAAGTTTACGGTTCTATTGGAGAGACTGACATCTTGTGATCACAAATACACTGGGCCAAAGGGGGGTTCCGGTTAAAGCGTGTGTGGGCTAATTTTCGAAGAACCATATTTGCATATGCAAGTGTTTAGTTGGAGAAGGTGACGCGTAAAGGGAGTTGGCCTTATGCATCACCGAGGGCCTCTTTCTAAGAGGACAGTCTACACATCTAGTACAGGGGGACACAACAGTCTGGTGCTGCAAGAAACGATATGCGCGCGGTCTCCTAGAGCGCGGGATGTGATCAGAGTCTTCATGCGGGTGGGATTTTATGTAGAACGTAAGACTATACAACTTAGGACGACGCTCAGGGGGCAATCAAACGACTATAGTGGGGGCATCAACAGAACGCCATTTTTGGCGCTACTATTTGATACGGAAGTGGGAGCGTCGTTAGCACTCGATATACAGTCGGGCAGGCCTGAACAAAGCATCGAACAAGAGATGTTCTGAGAGATCAGAGGAGACTTTTACGTTCTCTTCAATTGGTAGGGCAACTATTGCGTTCGGTAAGGTTCTATACACTATCAGAAGTATATCCAGAAACTTCAACGGGAATGGGTTATTTAAGAGACACGAGTTGCGAGGGGGTCTGCGTTCTGTACACAATGACCGAGTCGAGTCTGGCTGAAACAAATGAGGTGGGGTTGTGACACACTGAGCTAAGAGGCGTCTTTTTTTGTAGCGTGAGGATCTTAGGACGACAAGGTGCGAGAACAGAGCGGTCGGATACGAAGGGCATACAGCAACTTAGTTGTAAGGGAGAGAAGAACGGACACGTTGATCCTGCGATTAAAGGGGGGGGGGGGTCTGTGGCGCGGACTTATAGTAGAGTAGTGTTATGTGCCTTGTATGACCAGTATCACAACGAATACATCTCAGATGCGTAATGTCCGGTGTGATCCGTGGCGGTCGTGCGCAGGAGAGCGCGGGGGCTTCTTTGCAGGGTGGGGTATGCCTCACTCGTAGCGGTAGGGCGAGAGGGGATTAGATAATGTTGACGCATGCTTGCATACATTAGCTGCGTATACTGATAGCACAACTAATTTGCTACGTTTTTCCCCAGTTGTGCGTTGCGATCTTGGGGCTATGTGGCGGGAGAGGGATATTAGAGTGTCTCAGAACTCTATTACAGGAGGCTTTGTAGATGTGTGATCACATCTGAGCGGGAGGCGCTAGTACGTGTGAGGCGGCGACTTCAGAGACTGAACAGTGCCCTGGGCGCTTGCTCGGTGAGAGATGTGGAAGCGGTGAGGGGTATCGGGGGGTGGGGAGGGGGAGGCATCGGGATTTGAGTGGTTCTGCGACTCGGCACTGGGTGGGGAGGGCGGAGGGGCGTAGTTACGGGAGCGGTACGAGGGGGTGTGCAGACACCAGAACGCAGCGGCGAGCCGGTGGAGTAGAGGGGCTGCCTCTGGGGGGGTGGCGTAGATGGAGGGCGCGACGATGGTCTGAAAGAGGAGGGTTACAGGGATAAATAGACTGACGCAAAGGATCCATGCTAGTGTGGGGAGATGGCGCGGCATTTGCGGTTGGATGATAAAGGGCTGGGCAGTTGATCTAATGTGCTATGGGGTGGGTATGTCTCACATTCCGATTACGAGATTGGTCTTGTTTTGGGGGGAGTGACTTGGGTAGGGCGCGGTGGGGAGACTTACGAGGGGATCTGTATTGTGGTGCGTGATGGGGCGGGGTTTTTTTCCGGCTTCTCGAGAGTGGGGGGGGGAAACTGGGTGGAGCCTCTGGGGCGTAACGTAGTGGAGAGTGTGCAGAGCAGTGTTAGGTAAGGAGTCAGGACCACAAGGCTGCCCAAGGTACAGGGGTGTAAGAGTGCACTAGCGAGCGCACATAGGGAACACAGGGAGCGAGGATATGATGTTCTTGTGACTCAGAGCATGTAGAGAGGCGACGTCAGGCCTCTACTCAGAATATATCGGTCTATCAGTATGATACGGCATAGTTGGCGTCAAAAGAAGGTCGGGAGACTGCTTTTGAGCGGGACAGGTGGGGGTATACGAGACGGCGCGCGGTCGGGAGGGGCACGTTATGGCGCGCTGAAGAGGGGGAGGAAGGGGGATCGTTGAGTGAAAGGTAGAGGATTAGGGGAGCACAACCCTGGTGTTGTAGCGGAGCTCTGCTCGCAGATCTGATGGTAGCGAAGTAGCTCGGTGCCTGGGGGGGGGGGTGGGGGGGGGGGTTGGGTGGGGGGGGGGGTGGTGAGCATGCCAGAGAGCACAGTTAAGGTGGGTGGTGGGTACATCGAGGTATGCATCATGTCTGCGGAGATCTAGTTGTATGTTGTAGTGCACGCGGGTTGGGGGTAAGCTGTCACTCTGATGAGGCGATAGCTGTACTATGTGTCAACTACATAGTACGGCAGTGATGTATATAGCTCAGACGCCTCATTCATTTTAGCACGACACTTTGCTGGCGAACACGTAGAAAGAGGAGAGGACACAGGGAGAGACGCGACAAAGGCTGCGGTAACTGAATTAGCTGACACAAATATTGAGGAGCAGGGCGTGCATAGTGATATGAGATAAATAGGAGAGTGGAGAACTGCTACGACACCGGCGCCTGGGTACCTGCCGATGCTTCATGACTGCGGCGCGTAGGCTAGGAAGGGGACACGGCAGGAACGGGAATATGGAGAGAGCTGTGAGATCATGTCTTCTAGTCATAATCGTGGACGGCAGAGCAGGTGGGGGGATCACACAGCGGAGTGCGGTTTACTCTTTATGACTGAGCAGACATGCGGACAAACAGGGGCAGAGCAGAGGCGAACAACACTCTCAAGGAGGGGTGACTTTGGCTGACATGCAGATGACGGTAGAGGGTTACATACCTGTTAGTCGTAGTCCTAGTACCAAAAGGCAGAGCGTATGGAGGGAGGCCGGTCAGAGAGGTGCTCTGTGAAACGAGGGCTCGGCATGACGCTTAGGACCCCTCTGAGAACGAGATAGACACGGATAAATGATCTCAGCTCGACTCGCGATGATTAGATCTCTAAAGAGACGGAGCGAATAAGTCCGACCTGTATAAAGTGTCTTAGTACCGAAACATTAGTAGAGGTGGTTGTCTTTTCAGAGAGTATAGGGCTACGTACGGTAGGTAGAGGAGAAACCGGGCGATAAGTCCGTATGGGTGGGTAACGTTGACGGCACAGATCTCACACGTTTCTGGGCCTTCACGGTTCAAGACTCTGGTCTTCCACTAACAAGGGAGCCCCTCCTGTGGCATACTAATATAAAGGGAGGATATCCATTACAACTTTCTTCATGAGACCAAGCACCACTCTATGCTTGGAACATATACCATGGTGTACACGAGTTGTGGTTCACGGCTCGTATCTCTGCGATGTCATATAAGCCAGGGCGATATACTTCATAAATAATCATAAAACTGACACAAAGGACATCATTATTAGACTCATCTATCACTTGAGATGCGTATCGTACTGGAAACGTTCTCGTTCAATTGAGCATGTAAGTTCCCAGTGCATTGAAACAAGGGGGTGGAGTGAGAGAGAGGGAGGATGCTATGCCTGGGAGGGAAGTGTCTATGATGTAGTATAGTTATCAGAGAGTTCTCTTGGGGCCCCCCATTATCATGCAACATTTAAATCCCCCCCCTCTAGTAGCAATAATTTATGTACGGCTCTAAATGTGAGAGAATACCGATTTACCTGACTGTGACCGAGCCTAGTTTTTCCTCACTGGATTAAAAACTTTACCGGTCAGTGGCTATCATCACGCATTGAAGGATTATACCATCACCTCATTTTTCACCCCTATGCCGATCTGCGTCAGTGCCATCCCATAGACTCTTTTCTTTATAATAAAACACAAGAACTCTTAGAACTTCAAGTCCGGCGATAAGCGGGAATATTTGCTCTCAGTGAAACCTCGCATTATCTGGGGCGGGACATAGAAGAACTAGACAGTTTTCACATGTCTAGAGTTTAATTATTGTGTACCTAATTCTATGGATTGTCTGATGCCGCAATCGGTAAGTGTGTGGTGTATATGAGTGTGGATCCTCACAGCGTGTATGAATGACAGGAGATTTATTTTTGCAAAACCATTTGTTAACTTGCCTACCGGGTAATACAATTTTCTGTATACCCTGCATTGTTCCTTTAAGTGGGATTATTTGTTAACTCTGTTTCATTCCCCCCCCCCCCTTTTTTTTTCTTTGCTTAGTAAAGGGAAGACACAATTGGGATAACAGTATTTTTGTCTACCACCATACCTAATATTGTAACACCTCTTTCAGAGAAATTAACTTCATTGTTAGGTTACATTACCTATGTTCCTGATAACTATCTATCTTGGGACTGGGTTTACCTTTGTCTAATAAGCGGGAAGGGTTTAGTCGATACCAATCTTCTTTACCCCCTCCTCACCTTGTTAATTGTATTTTTCGGTACTTATGATACTTTTTATGTAACACCTGTTGGATGTTGTGATTGAGTTTAAATGCTAATAAACAGCATAAACATATATAGTACTGTGTTGGACTTCTTCTTCTTCTTCTGTCCTTAGCCACCGACCGTCAAAGCAGTCAGTGGCCATTACGCCTAGTGGCGTCTTAGGGCAACAGCAGATAGGTTTTCTTTGCCATTGTTTCCCATCACGCCTATTGGCGTCTTTAGGGCAACGGCAAATCAATCCATTTGCTGTTGTTTCCGTAATCGAAGTGACTGGCAAACGGGTGATCAGCCCGTTGGTACTGTGTTGGACTACCAAGGCCCAAATCCCTCATATTTGTTTAATATAGTTGTATCCACGTCGTCTGTGTGTCTGAAGCACCAAATCGGTGTGAGCGCAGATGTGTGTCTGGAAAACTGGCAAATAATTGTTTGACCAGGAGAGTGGAAGAGAAGATTGAGAGAAACGATTTGTCGTAAATAAGTCTGTCTTTACTCTCCTCCAGCACTCTGTGGAGAATCAACTATTTACTCGCTAACCTTTTCCTATCACTGAGCCTTTCACCACCGTTCTCCACTCAAACCGGACTACTATTTCTAAGACTCTTTCAAAATAAATTTACGACAATATATATATATATATATATATATATATATATATATATATATATATATATATATATATATATATATATATATATATATATATATATATATATATATATATATATATATCTTCTTTGATCTTTAGCCGCCGACCGTCAAAGCAGTCAGTGGCCATCACGCCGAGTGGCGTCTTGTAGGGCAACAACAAATTGATTCCACTTTGCTCGGTCGGTGGCCATCCTTCGTACAGTGCCCCAACTCTGGTTCATTCTTTGCATCTCAGCTTCCACAGTCCTATGCCAGGTTGTTTTTGGGCGGCCTCTCTTTCGTTTTCCTTCAGGGGTCCAAAGCATAGCTGTTCTTGTGATGGCATCGGGGTCTCTTCTGAGGACATGACCAACCCAGCTCCAGCGTCTGCCAGCTATGATGGTGTGCATGTCCTCTTGCTTGCTACGAGTAAGCAGATCTTGGTTAGTGATGGTATTCGGCCAAAAGATTCGGTGAATTTTTCTTAGGCATGTTGTGTGAAAAGAGGACAATTTTGACATTTTCTTCTCTGTAACTCTCCAGCATTCCGCACCATAGAGAAGCACAGAAAGCACACAGCTCTGATATAATCTTAATTTTGTGCTTGTGCTGTATTGGGAGGACTTCCAGATGTTGTTTAGGCTAAAGAAGGCTGTTCTTGCCTTATTCATTCTGATGTTGATGTCTTTGCCTGCCCCGCCATCTGGTGTTACTATGCTTCCTAAGTATGTGAAGGTATCTGTCTGTACCAATTGCTGATTCCTTATTGATATGGGCTCAGGGTTGCTCACATTGAATACCACTACAGGCGCTCACTTGGGTTCCTGAGGGTAAGCGGAAAAAAGGAAGACCAAAAGAAACACTCAGAAGAACAATAATAAGAGAAGGAAGAACGTTGGGCCTAAATAATGTGCAAGAGCTAAGAGGAGTGGCGTCACAACGAACAACCTGGAGAGCACTGGTTTCTGCCTTATGCGCCGTGTTTGGCGCTTAAAGAATTTATTATTATTATTATTATTGCTCACATTGAGCGTCATGACCTCAGACTTCTTTAAATTGATGTTCAAGCCTACCTGCTGGCTAAACTTATTGAGTCTATCCGTTTTTTCCTGGATGTGTTGATGTGAATGTGCTAGTAGTGCAATGTCATCTGCATATTCCAGATCTTCCAATGTAGAAAATGTTGTCCATCTTATTCCTCTTGGACTGCCCTCTGTTGTCTGGCGCATCACTCAGTCTATGACTGTTAAAAATAGAGTGGTTGATAAGGGGCATCCCTGTCGTACTCCTGTCTTTACCTCAAAGATTAGGTTGCTCTGCCCAACACTACACGTAAAGTTGGCATAGAGGCTTTTTATGATTGACACTATGCAGCTTGGAATTCCATAAGCCCTCAGTATTTTCCATAAACTGTCCCTATGTATGCTGTCAAAAGCCTGTTCAAAATCAACAAAATTAATGTAAAGCTGTCTTTGCCATTCTGAGCACTGCTCTATAATGTTCCTGAGAGTGAATATATGATCTACACATCTCCTGTTCTTTCTAAATCCTGCTTGTTCATTCCTCAGTTTGTGGTCTACTGCCTTTGAAATTCTCTGTATAATTATCCTGCCTAGTATTTTGCTGGGAACTGAGAGAAGAGTGATTCCTCTCCAATTATTGCAGTCTGCAAGATCTCCCTTTTTGGGCAATTTGACAATTATTCCTTTGTTCCACTCTGATGGTGTTGTCCCCGTTTTCCAGACTTGTGCAAATAATGGTTCTAATAGTTCTGCTGCTAGCTCAGGGTCTGTCTTAAATAGCTCTGCATTTAAGTTATCATGGCCCGGAGCTTTGCCGTTCTTTAACCCTTTGATTGCTGTGATGATTTCTTCTTTTCGTGGAATGTCTGTATTCACATCTAGATCGTTTTCAGCTTCAGGAACATTCAATTGTGTCTCTGGTGGTTCCTTGTTCAGAGTTTCTCTGAAGTGCTCTGCCCATCTTGTTTCCTGTCCCTCTGCTGTCGTGATGAGATTACCTTGCTTATCTCTTACTAATGTAATATTGTTTGCACCTCGTTTTCCGCTGATGAATTTAGTTATTTTGTATACTGTGCTTTGTTCATTTCTCAGTGCTGCCTCCTCTGCCTGTCTTGCAAGATCATCTAGGAAATTCCTTTTGTTGGCTCGGGTTTGGCGTTTAACTTCCTTGTCCAGCTGACTGTACTGTTCGCTATATAGTTGCTTTAACCTGGGGGACTTCGCTTCTGTTTTCTTTCTCTTCATTTCCTTTCTCATCGTTATGGTGTTTAATGTTTCTGGCGTTATCCAGTCTTGCTTCTTCCTTTCCTGGAATCCCAAGCATGATTTGCTGCTTTCTTTGTATATTGTTGAAATGGTTTTGAAATTCTGATCTATATCATCAGTCAATGTCTTTTCCTGACTTTTGGCAAATTGATATCGTTTCTTTATGACGGCCGCAACAGCTTTTCTGGTAAGGGAGTCCTTCAATTTGCTGATGTCAAACCTTTTCTGTGTAGTTACAGTTGGTGCAGCCCTTCTTAGTTTCACTTTCAGTTTTGCTATTACTAAATGGTGATCACTTCCCACATCTGCACCTCTTCTTACCTTCACATCTTGTAATGCATGTCTCCATCTACCGTTAACCATGATGCGGTCTATCTGGTTTCTGTCCCGACCATTTGGTGATTCCCATGTTAATTTGTGAATTTCTTTATGTGGGAAGAGTGTTCCTCCAATGACCAGGTTGTTAATGCTACAGAAACTTATTAGTTTATCCCCTTTTTCGTTTGTTGTTCCGCTGCCGCATTTCCCCATTGTTCTTTCATTATATGTATTGTGTGTACCAACTTTCGCATTGAGGTCTCCCATTACTATAACAAGATCATATCTAGGTGTGTCTTCCATTTCTTTCTGCAGTTGTTGATAGAATTCATCCTTGACCTCCTCATCGCTATCATTCGTTGGTGCGTAGCATTGTATTATTGTAGTGTTGGTGAATCTCCCTCTCAATCTTAATCTTATCAGTCTGTTGTTGATGGGTTTCCATTCCAGTAATGTCCTTTCTATTCCTTTCTGTAGAATAATGGCAACGCCTTCATTGTGCTGTCCATCCTCTCTTCCAGAGTAAAGTACTGTTTCTCCTGTTGCTGTTTTAACTTTTCCTGCCCCTGTCCATCTGCTCTCGCTTATCCCTAGAATGTGTAACCTATAGTTTCTCATTTCTGCCGTGACCTGTCTTAGTTTACCTGTCTCGTACATTGTCCTGACATTCCAAAAACCTATTCTTGCATCCTGTTTTGCGGTGAGGACATCCGTTTTCATGTCAGTGGCTTCCTTTCGGCTTTCACCACTGACAGTCATACGAGCCACAGACTCCAAATGTCCATCCCGCAGCAAAGTTTGTTCATTTATTGTTGTTTCCGTAACTTCATTTTTTTTACACAGACAGGGGTGTCAGCCCTATGCTAAAACCCCCAACCTGGAGGACCAGGGTACCAGCTTTTGTCAGACCCCTACCCACACAGACCAGTCTAGCTTGGTTGAACCTACCAGGAGTAAAACTCCCACTGGCATAGCTCTGGGGATTGTCAGGGTACGCAAGCTGCCATACCGCTACAAGGTATAGGTACCATTGATGGCAGTATATATATATATATATATATATATATATATATATATATATATATATATATATATATTTATTTATTGGAAGAATTAGTAATAAAGTCTCCTGGCTTTCTATTATTAATCCACCAAGGACAAACAAAAAACCCCAGAGGAAATAACATCTACTAAGTAAATGGGCTTACCAAAACGAGGAATTCCGATTTACACTCTTTAACTATTGTGAGCTTTCAACTCAACAACGTCACTAGATGACAAAATCCAAGAATTGACAACTGGTGGTGAATGATAGAGACATGAACTTAAATAGTGAGACAGAATGGCGGTGTTCGACGAACGCTTTCCTGCACGTTTGCGGATGAAACGTAAGACAGTCGTAAGAGTTTATGATCTCTCGTTCAATGCTCGCCCCTGTTCAGGATGAAGGATCGAAGGCGGCTGGACATGAAAGAACGAGAGATATCCGAGCGAGCGGGGTCACAGAAACTAGCCGCTTGCTACCTAGAGACTTCTTCGGCAAGAAATGCCGCTGAAAAAATAAGAGGAGCAAAAAGTTCCTTGTTGTCCCCTACGCATCAAAAATGACCAGGGCCTTTTTAGCTTCCCTGAATGCCAACATTTTATTCAGCCGCTTCCCTGAATGCTAAACATCTAGCAAAAGATCAGTTCGGAGACATCCAGCCGTTAAAATAAAAAATTACAGAATAAACGGCCGGTAACATGAAAGGAAATCTAAAAATGTGCAAGAACTACAGAACCATTAGCCTTATTAGTCATCCAAGTAAGGTGATGTTAAGGATACTTTTGAACAGAATAAAACAGAAATCAGAAGAAATCTTGTCAGAGGAACAGGCTGGCTTTAGACCAAAAAGAAGTACCTCAGAACAAATCTTCAATATTAGATTACTTATCGAAAAACATCTCCAACATCAACACGATTTATACCATAACTTCATCGATTTCACAAAAGCCTTCGATCGAGTCTGGCATGAAGGCTTATGGCAAGTAATGAGAAAATTCAATTTTGATACCAACATCATAGATATCATTGAAGCACTATACAAGGACGCAAGCAGTGCTGTTTTTTGCAAGCAACGACATTGGAGAATTTTTCAAAACAACTGTAGGAGTTCGGCAGGGATGTATCCTGTCCCCAGTGCTCTTTAATATTTATCTAGAACATATTATGCAGGAGGCTCTCTACGATTATAAATCAACCATATCGATTGGAGGCCGAAAAAAAAAAAAAAATACAAAAACAACCTCTGTGCAACCTACGTTTTGCTGATGATATTGATCTGATAGCTGGATCAGAATCAGAACTTCAAGACCTTACCTCTAGACTGGAGAAAGTAACAAGAACGTATGGGATGGAAATTAATATAGAAAAAAGCAAGATATTGGTGAATAGCCATAAGAAACATGTTCCGACCAACATTACGTTAAATGGGCAAACGTTAGAAGAAGTTAACACCTTTAAATATCTCGGGTCCACTATATGCAGTGATGGAAGATCAATTAAAGAAATCAAGACAAGACTTGAGATGGCCTCAGCTGCCATGACAAGGTTGAATGTGATCTGGAAAAGTAACATCAGTTTTCCTGTGAAGATCAAATTATACAAATCACTTGTATTATCTATTCTCTTGTATGGGTGTGAGAGCTGGACACTCACTGCAGATACGGAGCGAAGGATTCAGGCTTTCGAGCATAAATGTTATAGAAGAATTTTGCGCATTTGCTATAAAGAGCACAAAACAAATGTCTATGTTAGAGAGAAGATAAACACCTATGCAGGCCACCAAGAACCACTTTTGTCAACAGTGAAACGTCGAAAGCTTGCCTGGTTTGGGCATGTAACTCGTCATGACTCCCTTTCGAAAACGATCCTTCAGGGAACAGTCGAAGGTAAACGGAGAAGAGGAAGGCAGAGAAAATCCTGGGCTGATAACATCAAAGAATGGGCAGGACACGGTTTTTCCACACTTGTACACATTGCTGAGGATAGAGAGCAGTGGAGGACCCTGTCTGCTGATGCTTCCACCATGGCACCCCTACGACCCATGACCGGTTACGGGCTGAGATGATGATGAACATGAAATAGGAAAATAACAGACAGGTTAAATTCAGACAAGGGCAGACAATTCTTACCATCTGTGACTGGTTCAAAACATAAAAATTTGACTTATTCATCTTCAGATGTGATATTACTTTTGTAGGGGGTGCGAACATTAATCAAACATTTCCTAGGGGTGCGGGGCATAGAAAAGGTTGGGAACCCCTGCTTTTCACAGAATATCACTTACAGAGGTGAGGGCTTCAAAAATCTCTAGTAAAGAATGGTCATTCCTTTCAATTTTGCTTATGTGCAAGTTTGACATAATCTGTTCGACAAATGACATGATAAACTCAAATAAACTGATCTTCCCAAAAAACTAATAAATAATAATTAAAATCTGAGGAGCGGGGGATGAGGGCAGTTTTATAGGGACTAAATAATGAGTGCCTAAATTCTGGACATTTTCAACACTTTTGAAATTTCTCCTGGGCTGTCCGTGGTAGATCAACAATGTGCGCATATCTTGGAAAAACTTTCGTGACAATAATTTATCAGCAAAACATATATAAATATTTTCAAAATGTTATGGGATTGTTTGGTTTTAAGGACTGTCTTTATTGCACACGAATTACTCCATCAGTGCCCCGATCTCCTCCCTTAGATCACACAAGGAGGATCTCAGCACGGTGCATGAACTCCGTAGCACCGGCGAGAATCCCAATGTGTGTATATAGGAATCACACATTCTATAAATATTTTTGTTGTGGGTAGGTTTCTAATTTGTAAATTTTGCCAGGGCAGCGGCCTTATGGCCTACTCTTTATGATTTCCAGCTGCCGTAGGATTTTTAACGTGCGCAACTTGCACGGGACCTCCTATTTTTTCGCCCTTATCCGAGAAGGCTAGGCATCCGATCTCACTACCCATGAGACCAGGGGGGAGTGTGACATCATTAGAGACATCTTGGAGACGCTGGACCATCATCGTAATTACCCCATGATACGGCTGATCACCCGTTTGCCAGTCACTTCGATTACGGAAACAACAGTAAATGGATTGATTTGCCGTTGCCCTAAAGACGCCAATAGGTGTGATGGGAAACAATGGCAAAGAAAACCTATCTGCTGTTGCCCTAAGACGCCACTAGGCGTAATGGCCACTGACTGCTTTGACGGTCGGTGGCTAAGGATGGAAGAAGAAGAAGACTACGAGGACGTGTTACAACCATCAGACTTGACCAGTGACGAGAGAGAGCCAGTCTACGGTCTACAATGAACCTAAATTGTCTTGAGCAGAAGTCATCCGACACATTACTGGCAGCTAAGTACCCACGTAAAGCTTCCAAGTGAACTCTTAAAACGAACATTTCAGAAACTTACTAGACCATCACCTGTGATGAATACTTAAATATAAAGGTTTCTTCAATTTTGTGCAGTCTACAAAAATTTACATTGGGATGACTCTTCAATTTTATTTATTTCTTTGTGTATGACCGGGGTTGAATTAAATAATAATCTGTGAGTTATTTCTTTTACAGTTGCTGATGAGGTCATTTCATGTAAATTTGTGAAGACCTGTGAGTAATCTGATATACCGCATCTATACCCAATATTTATTATTTGTTATGAAGGAGGTTGCTATGCTAACACTAAGTGTTTATATACTGAAGCACATTAAAAACGCACCACTGTTATATATACTGATGCCGAGAAGCTGGAAAAAAAAGTGTGGGAATGGATTTTCCCCGTGTTTGTCATGAGGTAGAGAGCGAATGGCTGCGGGAATGGAAAGTGCACGATTCAACCCACGGGTTTGTGTACAGACTACATGAAAACAATGAAAGTTACACGTGCAACACGATTTCCAACAGCTATGACCCTGAAAATGTGTACGCGTTGTGGCAGTATACTCGGTATAAAAAGGCCGTAGAGACAAAACACCCAGTACATGTGCTTGAAATGCCACGACTACCTGAAAACGACCGCCAACGAGCCATTGGTATGTTGGAGACCGGAATGAGCTCGCGGGCCATTGCCAGAACGATGAATTGCCACCACAGCACTATTGTACGTCTCAATGAACGTTACGGAACCACTGGCAGTGCCCGGGATAGACTTCGGAGTGGCCAACCACGAGTTACTACCCCTGCGCAAGATCGTCATATTGTGCTGAGTCACCTAAGGAATCGTTCTCTCCCGGCAAGTCAAACAGCAAGAGCAATAGTGGGTAAACGTGGGCAAGTCTCTCGAATGACATTCATACGACGACTCAGAGATACAGGCCTTACTGCAAGACGACCTTATGTTGGGCCAAACTTGATTCACAGACATCGTCAGCAGTGCCTGCAATGGGCAGAGCAACATGTCAGATGGACTAGACTGCAGGGGAATGCTGTCCTATTCACAGACGAGAGCAGATTCAACATATCCTTTGCTGATGGACGTATGCGGATTTGGTGACGGTGTGGAGAGCGCTTTGCAGATTGCTGTGTTCGTCAGCACAACCGATTTGGAGGTGGCAGTATTCACATTTGGGGAGGATTCAGTTTTCCCATCGCCTCTTCACGTCTTCCGTGGAAATGTTTGCGGAGCGCTGCCAAGTTGTATGCTGAGGCAGAGGATAGTGTGAATGAATTTTTTTATTGGTTGCATTTTTGGTTTTCTCCCTTGCCTGCACAGAATGCAATGAATTTTATAACAATCAAATGTACAAATTAATGACCAGCATGGATTCATAGGAAAATGAATAAAGATTCCAAATATGTAAACTTGTAAACACTTATATTTGCATTTCACACTCTGTTCCTGGATTATACAGGTAGTGCGTTTTTAATGTGCTTCAGTATATATCTCATGGGTTGTTCGTTTCGTTTCCTTTTGTGTATCTAACGTATTGTTTGTAAAAATGCGGTAAGTTTCCACAATGAGGTGTGACCGCTTGGCATACACTAGCATTTATACGCGTTATAACACTACATAGAATAAGAATAACAGACGTTAAGCAAATAAGGCGTTTTTGCACAAAACGCGGTATAAATTTTAGGTTCAGATAGCAGGCACGACGAAGAGAGGCAAAGATAGTGCAGTCCCAGAAAATAATATTGAACGCGTGTTTTGAGTGGACAATTTTGTGAAGTGAAAGTTGCTATTTTGGTTTTTTTCCATTGTTGATGGAAAAGAGAGATGTCACAAAATTCGAAAAACAGAGAGACGTGTGTAGAAAATTGTAACGTTTGGAAAAAAAGACGGACTCGTGTGAAAAATGGCGGGAAAAGGAAGGAGCTGCATGTAAAAGGAGAGATGTGGGCGATAGGGCATAGTTTATAGTTTTTAGATTTAGAAGAAGGATTTTACAGATAGACCAGATTAGATAGATATAATTTTTTTTTATATTGTTTAGGTGAACTTCGTCTTTGAGATTATCAAGACAAGTTTTTAAGTTGACAAGTTTTTATATTATTCTGTTGGATATATTTTTCCTTGTGGATATATATTTTCCTTGTGGATATACTCACTATTTTGTTGAGCGTAGTAAACGAACAAATCATTGTGAAATTTGCAGTGCTTGTCTAATGACGTCAAATAAACTCTGAATTTTCTACATTGCTGTGTTTTATTTGGAACGTTACAGTTGGAACTTTTGAAAACCATTATACGATATTGCTTATCGCTAAACCTAAAAGGGTAAAAACGAACCTGGGAAGAAAAATAAACTTCAGTCAAGAATCTCCATCTCAGGCGGAAGGCCTGTAACCACTTGAACAGAAACATATAAAGGATTAGCTCTCGTCAATTGTGGTGAGCTTCTAAATACAATATCTAAATTAGATTATAACAGTATAGTGCATAAAGTAAAAGATAAGATAGTACTAAAAATTTTCGGTGAGAATCGTAAGTTGTCGCCTACGCCTTCAGCTTATTATTTGCAAACGCATAAGCCGAACAAAACGGTACCCTATTTTTCAAATTCGTCCTTGACATAAACGAACCACTTTTCCTAGTGCTAAGAAATATTTGCCTAACTGCATTTGGGGAAAGGAGGGACAAGGCTAGATAACACACGTAAATCACGTTTCAAATTGGTTCTAACTCTACAACCGACTTGCACGCTTTGCCCTAGGCGGGTTTCCCCAATACGATGAAAAAGTTAGAAATGTGGACACTACGGTCATGGAAACACGTTTAGCTCTTATTGCGAATGACATAAGCTCTCGTAGGTAGTTTAAAAATAAAAAACTAACATAGAAAAAAAGATAGAATTTTGAACCAAGCCACATAGCCCCATAAAAATCGTATATTCGTGTAGCTGAAGACTTGCTGACCAAGAATATGTTGTTAGTTATCTACATAGTCCATTAAATAATCAAATATTGATAAAACAATACATATAGATCAGAGATACTGCCAGGTCAAGTCATATCTGCTTAGATTGGATCGCATATTTTTTTGGAAAAAAATTAGGTGAAAGCTAGGCTAAGATGGTACGAG
Source organism: Oreohelix idahoensis (assembly GCA_024509875.1). Lineage (NCBI taxonomy): Eukaryota > Metazoa > Mollusca > Gastropoda > Stylommatophora > Oreohelicidae > Oreohelix > Oreohelix idahoensis. The sequence continues at coordinate 31,919 of JAMPIV010014585.1, forward strand.
GAAGGGGATTGGGGTGGAATTTGAAGTGAGACGAAATATTATTGGCCGACCTCGTACTAAACATATATCACCAGAGTAACGTAGTAGAAAATTGAATTGTATTTTTGAATGACTTTGTTTACAAGTGAAATAAGGGTAATCATTGGCCAGAGTAGTTGATATTGGGGAAAAAGCATTAGTTAGGGACGCCATTTCTAACAAAATTTTGACACATAGCGATGAGATCAGGCTTGTGCAGTGAAAACCATATTTCTCAAAAGCCTGGACAAAACGGCAGATCGAAAGTGTGCCAGTCATCGTTCACTGTGTATTTCATTGAATAAATGTGGTAAGATTGACTTTATTAACATGTATTTAAAATAAAAATTGAATGTGAGATAATAATGTACGACAATAAGTAAGTAGGTCTGTAGCAACCATTGGGCAAAGCCTAGAGATTGATCCACCATGTGATAGACTGTCAGAGAGGTGTAAAACTACAAGAAAATATGTATGATTGTCATCAAGGAGCATAACACCTATCCTATTATATGGAAAGATGACAGCTGGAATTGCAGTGGCGTTGTAACTATTAGGGGAGAGGAATACTAGTGTACATTGTCACATCAAAAGATAATGGTGGCATAGGTTGGTATAAAGCTATGACCCTTTACGTTTGTTGGTAATGTACCTGTACTTAAATGTGGAATAGTATAGTATACTAGGTATAAAGAAGGATGCATAACCTTCACATTTCAGGGTCCTGGGTACTGACGTTAATGTAGTACCAAACGCTTGAGAACTGCTCGATTCAGGACCCTATCTGTATACTTCGAGCCCATGCTAGTGGCCATTGCCTATCAAAAAGGTGGAAAAGATTGTCAAGCGAGCAGAGGAAACGTTCTACCTGTATTCTCCTGCCAAGATAAGTTCTTGTTCGGCACCTGACAGCTCAACTAAAAGAACTTAACAGACTAGAAAGTGACATTAAAGAAAACTGTGCCTAATATTAATATTTCCACAAGTGACAAACGAAAACAGACTTAACTTAAAGGGAGTGATTATAACCAACAACCTATGGTTTAATACCAGTATTACCTCAAAGTAGAAGAATACAACCACACACTTATATTAGAATAATATTGTATGTATGGACAGAAGATCTACTGTGTTATTGGAATGTTGTAAATGATTCTTTTGATTTCCCTTTTGATTGTCAGTCCTGGTTCAAAATAAATTAGAATCAGGATAATAAATTGTACAAAATTGTATTTACACAAATTTCAACCACTGTCTTAAATAAGATAGCCTTTTAAAGTGTCGTTTGTATGTTATTGTTGTAATACTGTTGGTGGTTGTGGATAATAAACTTTTTGTTTGTATGTTTGTTGGTTATTGCACATTACACCCTACCTTCATAACCATAGACACTACACGAAGTCATTTTATATAAATATATAGATTAATTTTGAATGAGATCAAAAGGGTGGTAGCGGAAAGGTACTCTGAAAGGTTAAAATACTATTGGTTAAATTCAGGGACCTTCATAGCTGATCTCATTTAGTACAATAATAATACATAACAACAATTCATAACATCAAAACCCACCACATATATTAGGGTCTCGCTCCTGGGGATTGAATTTCTCATAGCACGAGCTATATTGGGTAGTTCACTTCTGGGATTTTAAATTCTTAAAATATTATCAATTATATCAGGAATCTCAGATAGTACAAAACTAAAAGTATTCCTTTTGTGGAAATAAAATAGTGGTTGAGCTATCAGTGCCTGTGGTTGTTCTTGGTTACCATTAGAAATTGTTAGCCATAATTAGAAATTTGTATAGTTAGAAATTTTAAAGGTTGCATAGTACAAAATGGCTGATCTGGCGAAGTTTCGATCTGCTGCTGTGCAGGCTGCGAAAGAAATGAATATGGAGGGTCAAGCTTTGATCCAATATGTAACTTCAGAATGCGACAAGTATATTGAAAGGGAGGATAGGAAGATAGCTGAAGAGAAGAGGTTACAAATTGAGGCTGACAAGGAGGCTAGGGCATTGAAGGCAGATAGGGAGGCAGAGATTAAAAGGCTCCAGTATGAAGAGAAGAGGTTGGAGGCCGAAGAAAAGAGACTAGCTGCAGAAAGAGAAGAAAAGAGACAAGCTGCTGAAAGGGAAGCAGAGGAAAAGAGACAAGCTGCTGAAAGGGAAGCAGAGGAAAAGAGACTAGCTGCAGAAAGAGAAGAAAAGAGACTGGCTGCAGAAAGGGAAGATAGGAGATTACAGAGGGAGCATGAGCTACGACTAAGGGAGATAGAATTTCAAGGCCATGCTCCTGAAAATGGTGCCAGCCCCTTTGCCTCAGATGCCACTGCTAGTCAGGGAGCCTCAACCTCAGCTATGGGTTTTCATGTAGATCATTTTGTTGAGAAAGACGATGACATCGAAGGGTACTTAAGTAGATTTGAACTTTTAGCTACTACATATGGGTTAGAGAGAGAGAGAGGTGGAGCCTCAAGTTATCCCAAGGGCTTAGAGGAACGGCTTATGAAGTTTGTGCCAAGATGAGCAGAGATGACCAAGACAATTACGACATGCTAAAGCAGGCTCTTTTATTAAGATACGAAAAGAACGGAGAATTTTATAGAAAAAAATTTAGGAATGCCAAGCTACTGTCGGGTGAGACCTATCACCAGTTCTCTGCACGGTTAGAGATCTACTTGGAGAAATGGACTGCTCTGAGGAAAACCCAAGATCTTAAGGAGATGATCCTTATTGAGCAGCTAAGAGAGTCCATGGCTCCAGATCTGAGAAAGTTTCTCATGGAACAAGGTGCAGAGAGGCTGGGTGAGTTACTAAATGTCGCTGAGATGTATCAGGCAGCCCAGGCAGAGGTAGTTGGTAATAAAAAGAGAAACAGGTAGACAATTTAAAGGCACCTCAAAACTTTAATAAGTTTGACCATAGGGAACAGAATAAAGGTAAGCACCAGTTTGATAGGCCACGCAATGATTATAACAATAAAACCCCACAATTCAATGAAAGGAAATATGATGACAGAAAACCTTTTCATAAAGGTAGATTATATTGTAGTTGGTGTCGGATGGACAACCATAACACCGAAGTGTGTAAAAAGAGACCTGTGTACATGGCCACGCTTCAGACCAGATCACAGTCTAAACAGGAGGAGGATAATCTGATAAATACCCCTCCAGATGAGATGAGGAAGGCGCTGGCTAGGGATAAGACCCTCAAGCCTTGTTTTAAGAAATTGTCCAAATGTCATACACCTCCAGGCAAAGGAGACTTCTATATGAAGAACAAACTGATATATAGGAAGGCTGGAACTGGATCCAATTGTCAGGGACAGCTGGTACTTCCTAAAAGGTATAGGGCAGAGTTAATAAGGAGCTTACATGTTGGGAAAGATGGGGACCATGAGAAAAAAGGTACCATCATCCAAAAGATTGCTCAAAATTATTATTGGCCCGAGGAAATGATTGACATTGAGAATTTTGTAGAAGCATGTGGCATATTACATGAGGGAACACCCACAAGTGGGAAAATTGATCAGGACCTAGACACGCCACGGGGCAAACTTAGGCCTGAAAATGGAAAGAAAAATAAAATTAATAATGTAGACAAAGTGGAATGGGAGCCCCCTTTTCACAGACAGTCTTCACTTGGATGTTTTACAATGGCCACTATGCAACGAGTACAAAGAAATGTTTTACCCCAGGATAAGCCGACAATCCCTCGGTCGGAATCATGTGAACTGGGTGAAAATAAAAGAGAGAGAAGATCTCTCACAAGGAATTTAAAGTGGGCAGAAAACCCCAAGAAAAAAATTGGTAGTGGTCGATTTGTGAATGATGATTCTAGGAAGAAAAGTCCTCACTATAAGGTTTCCAATGGAAGAGACCATACCGGTGCATGGAAAAATAGGTCAACAAATTTAAAGGTCAATATGTAGCCTTGTTAAGGACATGGACCGATGAAAAGGCAGAAGAAAATATTACCTCATCATATCAATATGTGAACGAGCTGACCACTCGTCTTAAAACTGGCAGGAAACTTGCCAATGAAAATTTAAGACAAGCTAGGAAAAAGCATGCTGCCTATTACAATAAGAAAGCGAAGGATCGAGAATTAGCTGTGGGAGAGAAGGTGCTCCTTTTACTGCCCGGCAGCTATAATAAATTGCAAATTGGATGGCAAGGTCCATATACAGTTCTAGAGAAGGTGTCTAGAACAAATTATAAGATAGATAAGAAGGGGAAAGAGACAATCTATCATGTGAATCTCCTAAAAAAAATCTGGACAGAGAAAACCAGGAAGAGACACACCTACTGACCTTGTCTGTTGCAATGGAGATGAAAAAGGAACCACTCACCTCTCATGAATATCCGTTACACCCTTGTGAGACCGCTGCACAGGTAAAAATCAGTACGCACTTAACGAAAAATCAGAGGGAGAGAGTTCAACAGGTTCTGGATAATCATACAGATGTGTTAACGGACAGACCGGGGCATACACATTTATTAGAATATGATATGAAACTCATAGACCCAACACCAATCTGTATGAGAGCCTATTCGATCCCGTTCTCTAAGGAACAAGCTTTGAAGGAGGAAATAGATTATCTGTTGAGAGAAGGGATTATCTCGCACAGTGAAACTCCTTACAGTTCCAGTGTGGTTCTGTTGAGAAAACCCTCTGGAGAACACAGACTGTGTATAGATTACAGGAAACTGAATGCTGTCACAGAAGGTCAGGTGGATTCATTACCTGATACAAATCAGCTGTTTGCCAGGCTGAATAAAGCTAAATATTTCTCTAAAGTGGATCTGAGCAAAGGCTACTATCAGATCCCAGTAAAGCTGGAGGTTGGACCTTATTTAGCCTTTAGCACCTCGGAAGGACATTATGAATTTAACATGTTGCCATTCGGGCTGAAAAATGCACCGAGTGTGTTTTCAAGGATGATGAGAAAGTTACTGGATCCCCTGAATAATCCATGCATCACCAACTTCATGGATGATATTCTTATAGCCACAGAAACATTTGAGGAACATATTAACTCTCTGAATATGTTGTTTCATCGACTGAGAGAGACCAATTTGACAGCTAGACCGACGAAATGCTGTGTTGGATGTAAAGAGCTGGAATTCTTGGGACACACGGTACATCAGGGAAACATGACCCCTGACCCCAAGAACCTGGAGAAGTTGAAAAAAGCACCAAGACCACAGACAAAAAAAGATGTGCGATCTTTTGTCTCATTATGTGGTTTCTACCAAAAGTATATTAAAAACTTTAACTCCATATGTGCTCCATTGACTGATTTAACGTGCAAAGGAAATCCTGATAGAATTATTTGGACAGTGCAGTGTGAATTAGCCTACCAAGAGTTGAAGGAAAAGCTCACAAGCAGGCCCATTTTGAAATTACCTGACTTGAGTCAAGAATTCATTGTGAGAACGGATGCTAGTAATATAGGTTTGGGTGCAGCTCTATTACAAAGGTCAAATTCACTTGATGGGGAATTAAACCCAGTTGCTTATGCTAGCCGTAAGTTGAACACAGCAGAACGGGGATATTCAACAAGTGAAAAAGAATGTCTGGCGGTCATATGGGCTATAAAGAAGTTCCAGATTTATCTTTATGGTAAATCATTTAAGATCCAAACAGATCATAAACAACTCGTATGTCTGTCACAAGCAAAGCGTGAAAATGCTTGATTATTACGCTGGTCGTTGCTCTTACAGCCATACCAGTTTACCATAGAATACATTCCCGGCAAAACCAATGTTGGCGCTGATTTTTTAAGCAGACATCCGTACGACGAACATCAGAGTAGTCACCAGGCATAGATAGTAAAATTATCTATGTGTATTTAAAAGTAGGAACTGACATATGATTGTCTGTTCTAAGTGGGGAGATAGGTGGTGAGCTTCTAAATACAATATCTAAATTAGATTATAACAGTATAGTGCATAAAGTAAAAGATAAGATAGTACTAAAAATTTTCGGCGAGAATCGTAAGTTGTCGCCTACGCCTTCAGCTTATTATTTGCAAACGCATAAGCCGAACAAAACGGTACCCTATTTTTCAAATTCGTCCTTGACCTAAACGAACCACTTTTCCTAGTTCTAAGAAATATTAGCCTAACTGCATTTGGGGAGAGGAGGGGCAAGGCTAGATAACACACGCAAATCACGTCTCAAATTGGTTCTAACTCTACAACCGACTTGCACGCTTTGCCCTAGGCGGGTTTCCCCAATACGATGAACAAGTTAGAAATGTGGACACTACGGTCATGGAAACACGTTTAGCTCTTATTGCGAATGACATAAGCTGTCGTAGGTAGTTTAAAAATAAAAAACTAACATAGAAAAAAAAGATAGAATTTTGAACCAAGCCACATAGCCCCATAAAAATCGTATATTCGTGTACCTGAAGACTTGCTGACCAAGAATATGTTGTTAGTTATCTAAATAGTCCATTAAATAATCAAATATTGATAAAACAATACATAGAGATCAGAGATACTGTCAGGTCAAGTCATATCTGCTTAGATTGGATCGCATATTTTTTTGGGAAAAAAATTAGGTGAAAGCTAGGCTAAGATGGTACGAGGAAGGGAATTGGGTGGAATTTGAAGTGAGACGAAATATTATTGGCCGACCTCGTACTAAACATATATCACCCGAGTAACGTAGTAGAAAATTGAATTGTATTTTTGAATGACTTTGTTTACAAGTGAAATAAGGGTAATCATTGGCCAGAGTAGTTGATATTGGGGAAAAAGCATTAGTTGGGGACGCCATTTCTAACAAAATTTTGACACATAGCGATGAGATCAGGCTTGTGCAGTGAAAACCATATTTCTCAAAAGCCTGGACAAAACGGCAGATCGAAAGTGTGCCAGTCATCGTTCACTGTGTATTTCATTGAATAAATGTGGTAAGATTGACTTTATTAACATGTATTTAAAATAAAAATTGAATGTGAGATAATAATGTACGACAATAAGTAAGTAGGTCTGTAGCAACCATTGGGCAAAGCCTAGAGATTGATCCACCATGTGATCGACTGTCAGAGAGGTGTAAAACTACAAGAAAATATGTATGATTGTCATCAAGGAGCATAACACCTATCCTATTATATGGAAAGATGACAGCTGGAATTGCAGTGGCGTTGTAACTATTAGGGGAGAGGAATACTGGTGTACATTGTCACATCAAAAGATAATGGTGGCATAGGTTGGTATAAAGCTATGACCCTTTTCGTTTGTTTGTAATGTACCTGTACTTAAATGTGGAATAGTATAGTATACTAGGTATAAAGAAGGATGCATAACCTTCACATTTCAGGGTCCTGGGTACTGACGTTAATGTAGTACCAAACGCTTGAGAACTGCTCGATTCAGGACCCTATCTGTATACTTCGAGCCCATGCTAGTGGCCATTGCCTATCAAAAAGGTGGAAAAGAGTGTCAAGCGAGCAGAGGAAACGTTCTACCTGTATTCTCCTGCAAAGATAAGTTCTTGTTCGGCACCTGACAGCTCAACTAAAAGAACTTAACAGACTAGAAAGTGACATTAAAGAAAACTGTGCCTAATATTAATATTTCCACAAGTGACAAACGAAAACAGACTTAACTTAAAGGGAGTGATTATAACCAACAACCTATGGTTTAATACCAGTATTACCTCAAAGTAGAAGAATACAACCACACACTTATATTAGAATAATATTGTATGTATGGACAGAAGATCTACTGTGTTATTGGAATGTTGTAAATGATTCTTTTGATTTCCCTTTTGATTGTCAGTCCTGGTTCAAAATAAATTAGAATCAAGATAATAAATTGTACACAATTGTATTTACACAAATTTCAACCACTGTCTTAAATAAGATAGCCTTTTAAAGTGTCGTTTGTATGTTATTGTTGTAATACTGTTGGTGGTTGTGGATAATAAACTTTTTGTTTGTATGTTTGTTGGTTATTGCACATTACACCCTACCTTCATAACCCTAGACACTACACGAAGACATTTTATATAAATATATAGATTAATTTTGAATGAGATCAAAAGGGTGGTAGCGGAAAGGTACTCTGAAAGGTTAAAATACTATTGGTTAAATTCAGGGACCTTCATAGCTGATCTCATTTAATACAATAATAATACATAACAACAATTCATAACATCAAAACCCACCACATCAATATAACTACCTGCGCAAGTAACTGACGCGGGCACATAACGTCAGGATACTGGTGTCAAACACAAACAACACAAGATTTACGAAAAGAATAGCTTCAAATAAATGATAATTTTTTTTTAATTAAGGTGTTTACTACTTTTCTTTGTAGCTCGCTTTTTTCAACCATCTATTATAAACATAGAGCAGTTGGTTATATCAGGACGCGTTTAACTTATTGTTATATTTTATTGTTTGTATTTATTTTATGCTCTATGCTGTATTATTTCTCTCGTAGGTATTTTTACATTTCATAGTTCAAATAGTTTTATTGTTAAGAAAAATTGTAATGTTCATACTGGTATGCATTTAATGTTGATTGGAGGTTTTTTTATACATATACGTCCGTGGTCCCATAAGGTTATAATAGAGTTCAAAAATCCTGATCGGAGAACAGGATGAAGCGGACGTAACCGGACGTAGCGACAGCAACAGCTTCCCTCACGCAACACGTGTATCTCATGTCTCTTGTATACAGTACAAAGCGATTGCGATGCCAGGCGTATAATGGTACAGTACATATATAACCTATAATACAGTACCTATGCCTTGATAGTCATAATAAACGCCTGTTACTGGCCTATGTATGTACTGTACCGTACTTACTATCGTTATTTTAATGTGAACTTTCGAAAATACATTAACGTGAAGTGCATCATGGCTCCCAAACGCAGCAAAACCAGTTCTAGTGATAGCAGCAGCAAGAGACAAAGGAAAAGTATCGATTTGGAAGTGAAACAAAGGGTAATTAAACATCACGAAGGTGGAAAACCAGGTAATGCTATAGCTCGTGATTTGGGCATGTCGCACTCGACAGTCACGACGATCCTTAAGAACAAAGAAAAAATTGTCCAAGCTGTTAAAGGATTTTTCTACTTAACCCATACAAATACTGTACAGTATTACCTTGCCAGATACAGTACATTAGCTGAAATACAGTACTGTGTGTGTACAGTATCTTGGCTATTTAGTCAATACAGGTATACTTCAGTATCCCATATAACTTTTCTAAGTATAAAGTATGGTGTTCGCACAAAGTATAAAGTATGGTGTTCGCACAACGTCCAAATCGCATAACGTCCTATTTCACAGAACGTTCAGAATAAAATAAAAAAAAAAAAAATCAGGGAGCAAATATACCATAGACTACTTGATAGCATCCTTATTAATTAATTTGTTTATATGTTAGCTCTTGTTTTTGTGATATAGTTTTTTATTTATTAACTTTCGTATTTCTGGTGGGGTCTTAATGCCTATGAGATTTTCTACACTCATTTCTACCTTGTGTGTTTGCAGTATATCTTATAATGTGAAGATTGTAAACAGACTATACAATTTTAGCAAAAACCCTAACAAACAAACTCAAACCGTCCATGGCTTCACTCATACACGAAGACCAACAGTGTAGTGTCCAGCACAGAAACATTCATCAGCACGCACACTTCATAAGAGACATCATCACCTACATACATCAGAAGGGTTGCCAGTCGTCAATCCTATCTCTAGACCAGGAAAAAGCCTTTGACAGAATATCCCACTCACACCTCCATAAAACTTTACTACACTGCAACATTGTTGAATACTTTAGAAAGTGGATTGAAATTATATACACAAAACCTCAAAGCAAGGTTTTGGTAAATCATTCATTTACTGGGACCTTCAGGCTGACAAGATCTGTTAGACAGGGGCGTCCCCTTTCTCCTCTACTTTATGTACTCGCTCTAGAACCACAGCTAGAGAAAATTAGGCAAGATAGTACTATCCAAGGTTGCCACTCAAGTTCTAGAGATAAACCCAGATTTTCTTCTTAAAAAAGACCCAGAAATACCCAGATTATTTTATGCCTCAAATACACGGGATAGACGATCACTTTAGCACAGGTAAGCTGTGTGCTACCAATTTTTATTTATTTCTTCATTTTTATTTTCTTTTTAATTAACAAAAATTCACAATTATATAAAAATGATTTTATTAACACCCCAATATATGAACTCTTGAAAATGAGATATTTTAACAGTAACATACTTACAGTAGTTACATTAACAAAATGTTCCTCAAATCAAATATAAAATGTTAGTTGTAACTTGTTACTGTTGAAATTTGTCAGTTGTCAGCGACTCTGCATCCATGTCGACAACTTCTCCTTCGTCAAGATCATATGAATGAATTGACAACGTGGAATCTTGAGTGTGTAAATAAATATTAGACAAACATAAAGGTATGTTTTCAGGCACTCGTAAGAAATAAAGAAGTAGAACACTAGACAACAGAAAAACAACAGACGTGAGTGGCTTACCCAGGATTCGAACCCCGGACCTTCCGTGCGACAATCCCGCCTAGCTATGCAAGCGAATCACACTATCCTCCCTGCCATCTAGGCATCACAAAAATGATGCTTCGATGACTGGTCATTAGTGCGAACCGCAAGACACAACACCGGAAGTTTACAATGGGCAGCCCAGCCCATTAATGACGCAATCACACTTCTGTACATACCTTTATGTTTGTCTAATATTTATTTACTGTTTACAGGCCTCGGGTTTCCCTTCCTTATGTGTTATAAATCTTGAGTGTGGAGTTCCAAAATCTTTGCTTATCTCTGCCGACAACGTCCTTCACACGCATCTTCAACGACGTGTCACCGTGGGGTCGTACAGTGTAAAATACACTGATTTAAAGTCAGATGAACAGTAATTTTGGGTCGTTAATATAACAAAGTATGAGAATATGGTTTTATAAATTTGAATAATTTGAGTATTAAGTTATTTATTCCTAAGATGGGAGATAAAAGTTAACGAATGTAATATTTTTTAGCAAGGGAGGGAACCTTTTTAGACTTTAAAATATTTCAAGTATACATCATTAGAGTTTACTAACTTTGCACATCAGATTAATTTTAGTAAAGACATAGAAGGGAAAATGAAACTAAGGTAAAAATCACTAAGGGAAATAACTATGAATATTAACGCCCTTTATAGGTTTGATGAGTTAGAGTCGGGTTAAGCGCACGAGAAAAGCGAGTAGCTCACTAAAGTAAATAGGATGATTTTGGCAGACCAATCGTATTGTTTGATAAACAAGTTTGGGTGATCAGATATTAAATTGAAGGACGAAAGATAACACTGACTAACAAAAAAAAACTTTTTTTTTCTTTCTCTAACATTTCTATGTTTTTCTGGTCAATTTTAATGCGCTGTTTTTTAAATCTGCAAACCGTTTTTCTCTATCAGGTCGGGATCTCTAGAAATACGGAATTGAAGTTTTTTAACAACGCATACAGTATTACAACATCATTCGTACAAGAAGTATAACAGTTATGTAGGCTTGAATTTCTTTGCAGTCGACTTTCGTCGGTGAATGGCATGTGGTACATCGCGATGAAGCATCCAACAATAATCGGCAAGCATGGTCACACTCCACCGTCCTTGATAACGTGACTCCGTTACGGCGATATCTTGATGGAATCGTTCTCCATGTTCATCGCTGACTTCGCCAAGGTTGTCAGGGAAAAAGTCAAGATGCGAATCGAGCAAATGGATTTTGAGGGACATGTTACAGCCCATAATTCTGTATGCATCTATGCACTGCTTAACAATATGCAACATAGTCGACAGATTTGTGATTTCCCAGAAAGTTATCGACGATCGATTTGAATGCCATCCATGCGCGACGTTCACTACCATGTAACAAGTTCTCGAATTGTTTGTCTGCAATAACTTTCCTAATCTGAGGTCCTACAAAGATATCTTCCTTTATCTTTGCATCGCTAACTTGCGGAAACTTTTCTCGAAGATAAGTGAAAGCTTTGCTCGTTTTATCTAACGCTTTTACAAAACTCTTCATGAGCCCCAACTTTATATGTAACAGTGGTAAAATGAAGCTGTCTTTGTTAACTAATGGCTCGTGTATTACATTTTTATGCCCGAGCTGCATACGATTCCGGATAGGCCACACCTTTCTTGCATAATGTTCCTGTCTGTTGCGGCTGTCCCATTCACATCGGAAGCAACAAAATTTAGTATACCCAGTCTGCATGCCCGTGAGAATTGCAATGACCTTTAGGTCTCCACAAATCCGCCATTGGTAGTCATTGTACTTTATTTTTTCCAAACGTATAGCCATATTGTCATAAGTTTCTTTCATATGAACAGAGTAGGCGACTGGAATTGATGAAAATAAATTTCTGTTATGCAATAACACGGCTTTTAGACTAGTCTTGGAAGAATCGATGAAAAATCGCCATTCGTTGACTATGTGCTCATGACCGTTTACATCTTTGCAATAGCAAATGTCATCATCCATCTCAAAGTATTGAACAAGTTCTCTGTGTCTATGACGAAATTTAGATATCGGAGTATTGGGCGCTAAAAGATTCCATTCTTTGAGTCGCGAAGCGAGTAATTCCGCTTGTCCTTTGGTAAGAGCGAGATCACGTATTAGATCTGAAAGTTCTGAATGGTTAATTAAGTAAACACCATCATTCACCGGTATGTAATCTGAGTCAGAATTAGTTTCTAAAGCAGGTAAACTATCACTTTCTGATGGTTCATTCACGTCCAACGGATATTGTTCTGGTGGTACTTGGATCGGACACGTGATTGGATCATGAGGCACTGATTTCGAAACCAATTCAATATTTGAATAAACCACAGACTTTCTAGTTTTAAAAGTGAAACCATGGATATTTGTCAAGCAGAAGTAACAATCAGTATGTTCACGCCATATTACTGGCACTCCAAAAGGAATCGACTTATGCTTCGGCGATTTTCGTAACCAACCTGCCAATGTATTGAACAAACTGCATTTGGCTTCCAAGATTTATTTGCATCATCAACTTTCGAATCGAAATAAAGTTCATATGCTTTCTTTAGTAATGGTGTAAAATTTTTCTGGTCAACACCATCGGTAAATATCCGCACACGTAACAGAACAGATCAGCCAAATTTCTACAACTTCTAGAAGCCATATTTTGCTCAGAATTATTTCAAAATACAGTAACTATTCGAAAAATCGCGTAACATATGTCATGCATCTTTTAGCAGTATAAAAAGTAGAATTATGTTGCTTTTTATTAATTTTTAATAAGTTATATAGTAAAAATGAAACGGAGCAAATAACGGTTTCCCAAAAATATATTTATTCACAAATATCTTAAGAACCCGACGTGAAGAATAGTGATTAAGAATAAACGGGTTTTCAGATTTCCCAAAATCAGCGACAAGAAACGGATTTCTGAAATCAGCGCCTAAGAACACTTATTCTTATATAAGAAAGAAAAATGTTGTTTGTCAGTGTAATCAGTCCTAGCAGAGCTTTAGACGTGTTGAGACGTTAAGTTAGGACTCAGAAGAAACGTACCTGTGGGCGACAGATGTTTCAACAAACCTGAAGTAGATAGCTTTAGTATGAATTAGTGGTAGAAATTCCAGGATGATAGACTATATTGTGCATTAAGACTAGGATAGAATAGAGATTGCTAGTAGGAAGTGATAGGTGATGGAATTCAGATTTTTGCTGGTAAGATTGACTTTTCATTATTATCCCCTAATCAAGATGAACCAAGAGACCTGGTGGTTAACCTCGGTCTACATGATGATATAAGATAATGACGCTCACACTAGAGGGAGCTGTCAAGCAGAGAGAACATTGTTACTGAACCCCATATTGTTGCAAATTGAATGAATAATTAAGATTTTTCAGGAGGTATCGATAATACATTTCTTGTAAGATAATGACGCTCACACTAGAGGGAGCAATTACCAGAAGGAAATTTTACGGAGGATGCTCAGTTTGAACGAAGTGGTTGACTTTGTAATAGTAAGTGCCAGAAAGGGCGAATACATCTGATTTATTACGGTGAAAGAAGCTTCCACGAACATATGTGAATAAATGAGTTGCAACTACATTGATCTCCGCTGATAGCTATCACACGCTCTCTCATGTCAGCGTAAGTATCAAGGCTGCTACAGGAGTATTTGATATTGTTCGATATTTTTTGCAGGTCTAAATTTATGACGAAAATATGATGTATTAGTGAGAAACAAAGTAGACTCGACTAAGATAGAATTTGGTTTTCGAGGTTTATGAGAGACATTTATAAAATTACCTGAGAGTTAAATCAGGGCTGGAGAAAGCATTTAGGTAAACCAGGCTTAGGGGATTTGTATTGAGAGGCTATAAATGATGAACTCCATAGGAAATATGGAATAGTCGAGGAAATAGTAGAAGGCCTAAAGACTATCGTAAGGAAGAATAATTGTCTGGATTTGTTGAACCTCCATGGATGTTGAGATTTTTGTAAATAAACCTGCTTTGTTGAATTAAATTACTTCAGTTTCCTTGAGATATGAAAGGGTGAGAAATATAAATTTTAACACGGAGTTGGTATTAATACCCTAATATAATATATATACACCACTAGCACGAGGTAGTCGCTGTATAACAACAAGGAGGGAAGAACGGACACTGGGAATAAAAAGGACGAACCAATTCTCATCCAAGAACTTACACCTCTGGTAGAAGGACCAGTATTGGAGAGTAGCCTTACTTGGAAGATAGTTAAACGACATAACTAGGCCTGCCTCAGCCACCTAGTTATAGTTAGGATTGGGCAGGGACCACCACCGGCTCGGTCACAGCATATCCTATTTGGTGCCTTTGGACCAGTTCACGGCTCACCACCACCGCCACTGTGACAGACGCTTTTACTAGGATTAAACTTATGACAAACTCTATCTTTGGCAACTGCTTGCTTGGCTAGTATTCGATTGGAAACTGTTTAACACAAAAGCTTGTTGTTTTATTTAGTTTTAACTAATATAAATATAATGTATAATACTCAGTGTACAGAATATACATACATTATAAATGCCAATTGTCAAATATACCCAGATTAATGCACATTTGGAAAAAACAATACCCAGATGCCCGACGGAAGCCAAAAAAACCCAGTTTTTTTTTTTTTAAAATTTTTATTTATTTTTTTTAAATCTTTATTCGTATTCCGTTTGGATTTACAAAACATGTTCATTTTACATATTTCAATAAAGAGGTCCCAATGAAAATACATGAGCAGCTGCTTAGAAAACATTTCACTCCCTCGCACACACTTATTTACACACTCTTTCTTGCACTCTGAAGTTGTACATTGCACATTTTTTGTGATGATACTAAAGATTGAAAAGAGAAGGAAAAAACGGATAAAGAATTCACACACCCTCGTTCTTGACATTTAAAGCGCACTCTTTTTTATAGTGATAATAGTAAAAACAAAGGGAAGAGGGAAAAAAAAATGCTTGAATGGACTAAGAAGTTTCAGTGAAGGGATAATGAAAATATAATTTTGTTCGTTTGTGTTTTAAAAAATAACCCTGTCTTTCTTATGTGCGATTCCATTGTTTCGCCTCAATTCCATATCATTTTTATTGAATTATTAAGCAAAAATAAATTTTGCCTTAAAAAAACTCAGCTTTTTTTTTTTTTTTTTGCGGCATTTATTGCCGGTCAAAAATACAACATGTTAACATCAAACGAACTAATAAACAATAATAGTGAAACTGCTTTATTTATACTTGTTTACAAAACGGCAATCAAGTGGGAAAAATGTGCCGAAAAAATGTCGCAGATATGGAAGCTAAATAAAACAATAAAAATATAAATTGGCATAACATTAGGAATTGTATGTAATTTTTTTTAACATACTAATGTTTGTAAAAAATGTATAATACCTTACCTGAGACTTAAATCTTAGTAAAAATTGTGCTTTTATATTTAATTAGATTGTCTACCTTGGAAGAAAAGAAAGCTTTAACTCCCCTGACAATATTTTAAAATGCGCGTGCAACTCTAGAGTGTAGTTCATGTCCTTATTAAGCGACGTAATGTCCACATTCTGTAGTCATAAATTTACTTGCTTTGAACGAATTGTTAGTATTTGTTAAAGTTTTTCTTGACTTGATTTTTCAGCGAAACGGGGGTTAGCCAGCCGCATGCTCAAATCTGAAGCTATACCTTACTCTCTCTTCTGTCTGAAGTTGTTAATATTTTAATTTTTAACACGCTGAATATTGTATTGCAGGGCAGAAATGTAAAAAGGCAATTATGCCTATTTCTTTACCCTGATGAAATAAAGATGTCGTTCGTTCGTTCATGTCAACGGACGACGATATGCATAAACACATTTTATCATTTGAAATAATTCTATTGTTTTTACAATTATTTTTGTTTATAATCCTAACATGGCTTTAGGAGTACTTCTTCTTCTTTGTACACTCTCAGACGTCCATTTGAATGTTTTCAAAGAAAGCAGAAGTCAGTTTGAGGCTATTTGAATCTCCGTAGAACTTTTCCACGAATGGTACTGGTGTCGGCCATATGCGCTTTCTCTATTACGCATATGTTGGGCAACTTTGAAGCAAATGTTCAGCAGTCGTTTTATCAGTGCCACAGTTACACTGATCGGTAGCTCCTAACTTTGTTATGGGAACTTTTTTGTTGCGAACTCCTTCCGCATTCCACTGCAGAATACTGAGTGTTTTGTGAGTAATTCTTGCTCTATGCCCTCTGTGTAGCCCAGTGGTACTCTACGGAGTTAGTGACATTACGCTGACTTTGCAATGACGTCATCATCAAGCGGCGTACGTTGCACTGTTTCGTTAGGCCTGTGGCGCAGTACATCCGATTTCAACGGCCATTTACGTAGGGTTGCCTACCTTAGCCTTTGACTTGTCCCCAGCCTAGCTTTAGGAGTACATCAATCATCATTTTTCCGTCGCGCACCTTGTGGGGCTTGATGTCACCACGGTAGCTGTTCCCATTGCAGGAAGTCTGCACCAAGGAGTTATATGCTTGTGCAGCGGTGGTTTCTAAGGCAATTTATTTCAAATAAGAGGTCGCCACCTTCATGTAGAATCTGATACTGAGAGTGCAGTGTCATTTACTTTCTTTGTCTTTTCATAACACCCCCCCCCCCCCCCCCCCCAGGAATTACACCTAACATGAGTAATACAATACACTTAAAATACTGTTTAAATTAATTTTTTTAAATTATTTAAAAAGGGGCACAGAGTTCCTGCATTCCGGGCATCTTGAAGGATACAAGGAACGACTGCCCACTTCTTTCTTAGGTATACCGTATGCTGCGACTAAGACGAGGTTATACATGGGACTGGCAATCACATTTTGTAAAATACATGCCTACAGAAACTACCACTACAAGAGTCCATGAAGTCTGTATGATCAAGTCTATTTGTCAAGTGTATGCTAAAACCAACTGAAAAATAGTACAGTATTAATAACACTGACAAACAACATTTTTCTTTCTTATATAAGAATAAGTGTTCTTAGGTCAGTTTCTTGCGCTGATTTCAAATCTGAAATCCGTTTATCTCTATCACGTCGGGTTCTTAAAATATTTGTGAATACATATATTTTTGGGAAACCGTTATTTGCTCCGTTTCATTTTTACTATATAACTTATTAAAAATTAATAAAAAGCAACATAATTCTACTTTTTATACTGCTAAAAGATGCATGACATATGTTACGCGATTTTTCTAATAGTTACTGTATTTTGAAATAATTCTGAGCAAAATAAGGCTTCTAGAAGTTGTAGAAATTCGGCTGATCTGTTCTGTTACGTGTGCGGATATTTTATCGATCGTGTTGACCAGAAAAACTTTACACCATTACTAAAGAAAGCATATGAACTTTATTTCGATTTGAAAGTTGATGATGCAAATAAATCTTGAAAGCCAAATGCAGTTTGTTCGATACATTGGCAGGTTGGTTACGAAAATCGCCGAAGCATAAGTCGATGCCTTTTGGAGTGCCAGTAATATGGCGTGAACATACAAATCACGCTACTGATTGTTACTTCTGCTTGACAAATATCCATGGTTTCACTTTTAAAACTAGAAAGTCTGTGGTTTATTCAAATATTGAATTGGTTTCGAAACCAGTGCCTCATGATCCAATCACGTGTCCGATCCAAGTACTACCAGAACAATATCCATTGGACGTGAATGAACCATCAGAAAGTGATAGTTTACCTGCTTTAGAAACTAATTCTGACTCAGATTACATACCGGTGAATGATGGTGTTTACTTAATTAACCATTCAGAACTTTCAGATCTAATACGTGATCTCGCTCTTACCAAAGGACAAGCTGAATTACTCGGTTCGCGACTCAAAGAATGGAATCTTTTAGCGCCCAATACTCCGATATCTAAATTTCGTCATAGACACAGAGAACTTGTTCAATACTTTGAGATGGATGATGACATTTGCTATTGCAAAGATGTAAACGGTCATGAGCACATAGTCAACGAATGGCGATTTTTCATCGATTCTTTCAAGACTAGTCTAAAAGCCGTGTTATTGCATAACAAAAATTTATTTTCATCAATTCCAGTCGCCTACTCTGTTCATATGAAAGAAACTTATGACAATATGGCTATACGTTTGGAAAAAATAAAGTACAATGACTACCAATGGCGGATTTGTGGAGACCTAAAGGTCATTGCAATTCTCACGGGCATGCAGACTGGGTATACTAAATTTTGTTGCTTCCGATGTGAATGGGACAGCCGCAACATACAGGAACATTATGCAAGAAAGGTGTGGACTATCCGGGATCGTATGCAGCTCGGGCATAAAAATGTAATACACGAGCCATTAGTTAACAAAGACAGCTTCATTTTACCACTGTTACATATAAAGTTGGGGCTCATGAAGAATTTCGTAAAAGCGTTAGATAAAACGAGCAAAGCTTTCACTTATCTTCGAGAAAAGTTTCCGCAAGTTAGCGATGCAAAGATAAAGGAAGGTATCTTTGTAGGACCTCAGATTAGGAAAGTTATTGCAGACAAACAATTCGAGAACTTGTTACATGGTAGTGAACTTCGCGCATGGATGGCATTCAAATCGATCGTCGATAACTTTCTGGGAAATCACAAACCTGTCGACTATGTTGCATATTGTTAAGCAGTGCATAGATGCATACATAATTATGGGCTGTAACATGTCCCTCAAAATCCATTTGCTCGATTCGCATCTTGACTTTTTCCCTGACAACCTTGGCGAAGTCAGCGATGAACATGGAGAACGATTCCATCAAGATATCGCCGTAATGGAGTCACGTTATCAAGGACGGTGGAGTGTGACCATGCTTGCCGATTATTGTTGGATGCTTCATCGCGATGTACCACATGCCATTCACCGACGAAAGTCGACTGCAAAGAAATTCAAGCCTACATAACTGTTATACTTCTTGTACGTGATCTTCCCTACAAGTCATTTCTGACCAAAGGAGCGTACCTCCCGAAATAACTTTCGGTGGCACGAGGTTGGGCAATGTTAGATCAAGCTGTTGCCCATGCAGCATGACCCGGCCTGGACGTCAGAGGAACGGTCTAGCCGATACAGTCTGACACCAGTAGCAACAGCCTAGTCACTAGTAGGAAACGGAACTTGCCCTCGAATGATGTTGTAATACTGTATGGGTTGTTAAAAAACTTCAATTGCGTATTTCTAGAGATCCCGACCTGATAGAGAAAAACGGTTTGCAGATTTAAAAACAGCGCATTAAAATTGACCAGAAAAACATAGAAATGTTAGAGAAAGAAAAAAAAAGTTTTTTTTTGTTAGTCAGTGTAATATAACATCCCAGTATAACGCTGTCCGGGGGGGAAAGGGGCAATTTTACCAGAGTGATCAAATATAGCAGTATTTCTTAACCTTTTAAAGGTCCCACAACCCTTTTACAGCATCTTAGAAGCCCTGCACCCCTTTACAGTATCTTAAGAAGCCCCATGTTATGAGTAAATTCATAACAGGCTTTATCGCACTCAGCATGGCTTTGTGTACATACTTCCTTGTTGATATGCGTCGCCCGGACAACTCCGGAAGTAAGTTACATAGTCTGCCAATTTTGAGCAGACGATTCCGTGCCGGCTTCACGTCTCGAATTTGGGCCTGAAGTCGCGCTCTTTCGCTGTGTGTTCTCCATGTGAGAAGGACGTGTTTGACGAGCTCCAGAAAATGTACTCTTGTTACCGGGTTTTATGAATTATACCAGCTAGGTCGTCCTACAGATGGAGTCTAGTCTTGATTATATTTGAACGGACAAGTCATTGCTGTATGGAGAGGAATGTGTGTGGAACTTTGTATTAAATACTTCAGCAATACGCTTGTGACATCTTGTCCGTAGTCTACGTGACGTTAGGCTGATTTTATGGACTGGTGAGAGATTTGCCACTGAATATTATATGGATGCATACTATAAGGAGCCTCGCCTTTTATTAAAATGAATATTGTGTTTCAACGTCAAACTGGCATTGTGCAGTTTTCTGACTGTTGAAGTTTACCTACTGTTGCGTGCATATTTTGACGCACATATTACAAAAATCGATATGGCTATTTAATATGGGAAAAATATAGACATTCATTCATTTGTGTATGAAAATGCTGTCTATGGGGAAGGCTAGATAATCCATAATTGTTTTACCCTTTTGATTATAGGAGTAATCGTTCTTGATATTAATTCGGCGCATGGATATGACACCCATGTCCGTACCTATTTCTTAGGGCCAGAAAATAGATTAATTTGCTTATTATGTTTATGGCCTGAATTCATATGTATTACATATTATTAGTACAAG
>JAMPIV010014586.1:0-27500 GCA_024509875.1 Oreohelix idahoensis
TTCCCGACAATCTTGGTATAAGATGCATATATTATGGTCGCAATGTTCCTCTTGGCGCCAAATGGTGGTCGCTCAGAAAATGTTTATTTATGCGGGATGTTAACACGTTCGAACTGTGCAACATAGTGCAAATTTTTCACCTACTGTGGCAATTCATTCGTTTCCGCTCTACTACGTGATGCAAGCGAGAGCCAAGTATAAGCTCAAGCACATGTCCACAACATGCTAGCCATATTCTCGATAGTTCGATTACATCGTCATCCTTTGTCTTGCACATTTGATTAGATGCATAAACTCTATACCACGCACTTTATTGTCGCGTTCTTGTGTGCATTTCTTTTCTGGATCGGATGTTTGCAACATCTCTTCATAATTTCTACAATAATTCTACTTCTTTGAACTTAAACTGTCAACATTTACTTGCTACTAACTTATAGATATATACTTATATCACCCTCTACTTCAATGTTTTTCATCATGAATTCATGTCTAACTTTACTTCGCTATCTGCTCCACTGTCTGCCTTAACGTGCAAGGGTGCGCCATTGAAAATTAATGGTCGGATGACTATGATCGTACACTGAACGCAATTAATTCTACATTTTCTAATCATCAAATCTTAGCGATGCCTAATGCCAGAAAAATGACATTTTCCTCAGATACTTCAGACGCATCAGGCACGGGTATCGGCGGATGTTTAATGCAGATGTGAAACGACCGGCTTCAACCATGAATATACATCAGCCGAAAACTTAGTCCTGCAGAACAACGATATGCAGCTGGTGAAAGAAAGTTGTTGGCCATAGTTTGGTCAATTTCAAAACTAGCTAAATACCTCATTGGTCGTAAAATCACGCTAGAGACTGACCATGTACCTCTCACAGCACTGAGAACGAAGATATACAACAACCCACGAGTACATAGATGGTTCCTCTTGATCCAGGAATTTCATTTCGACATTAAGCCAATCAAGGGATCAAACAATTGGCTGGCTGACCTATTATCCCGAATGTTTGTACATGATTGTTTATAGACATTTTATTACGTATGTCCAGATGAACGTTCTTATCGAATGTACTTATATTAACAGTATTTCCAATCGACTCGCCATCATCTGGATTATCAATTACAAGATTAATTCGGGTCGAATAGTAACATTGTTTATCTTATACGCAACAACCCGTATATTTGAACTATCTTGACATTTTTGTTTTAAAGATAATGTGTAATCTTATGTAGAGTTCAATAATTTACCTAGCGTTCAATTGAGGCAAACGCTCGCGGGACGAGGGGGTAATGTTGAGAGCACCTCATGGGGCAGGGCAATCTTGAAAAAGTTATATTTAGATGGATTGCTGTGCACCATGATGTTCCTCACCAAAACGCATAAAATTCGAATGAGTAGCTATGACAAAGGGGATATCTAGGGATACGAAAAAGAGATTATGTCCACGCCTTACAGCGTACAGACGTGTCAGAATATGTGGCCAAGATCCACTTGACGACAAAGTTGTAGGCATAGTCTACTTATATGTGTAGTTCATGAGTCTGGATTTGACCTCGAACGAGTGTAAGTGTATTATATCGCTTTTCTTAAATTTTGCCGAAATGGCTATAAATATAAAGAGAGAGGACTTCTCGACAAATTCGAAATGTTTCCCAAGGCTCACGCAGCACCTATGTGGACATATAGTAGAATATTACGAGGTGATGGAACAATTGTAATTAGGTTGAGAGAATGACCCAAAAACTAGAAAGATGATTAGTGGACAGCAGAAAATGATGTATTTAAGAAATACACAGGAACAATGTGTTATTACAAGTATCGTCAAGAGTTATCGAAATAGGAAGAGTGTGTAGAAAGGATATATATAAATATAAGAAGTGCGAAATTCGTAACTACTGAGTTGCTTATATGGTAAGTTCATTAGAGTATGTTGTGATTCAGATGACAGTTAAATGTGTATCGAATAAAAGAAAGTAGTTACTAACAATCATACGTGTTGAAGAATAGCTATATAGATTTCAGATTCATCATTTGTGTTCATTATATCAAGTTGAGAGGTTTTGTTCACAGTAAATAGACACAAATACGTATCAAAATACAAACTCGATTTATATTGGAATGGCTAACGCCAGATTTAAACAGGAAAGTTGGAAATGAGCCATGTTTGATCAGAACGAACAGAAATTGAGAAAAAATCCTAGAGACATTAACAAAACTATATATGCCTGGTTCTTAACTAGACACTGAGAAGGGATATGCCTCTATGGTTTCCACACTGTCGATTGTCACCCTTTTTGAAAATTGGTGTTATGATGGCAATCTCCCAATCCTTTGGTATGGTCTTGTTGCACACGCTGCCTGTAGGACCCTTAAGAGTAATAGGTCGCCTGATGCTCCCATGTACTTAACCATTTCTGGTGTTATACCATCATGCCCTGCTGCTTTGCCCATCATGCTTTTCTCCCGTGCTGCCTTCAGTTCTTCCCAGGCTTTATGTCATCTTCATCACCGCGTTTGTTGGTCCCTATTCTCTGCTTGCTAGTGGTTCTCATTTCCTTGAGTGCTTGACCTTGCACACATCATCAAGGAGTTCTGAGAAATATTCTTTCCATATTTCCATTACATTCTTCGGGGTAGTAAGCAATTTGCCTTGCTTGTCCTTTATAAATATGAGAGGGGCTTAGTGTTTTTTCCTTCCTCGTGTTCTTTAGGGTCTCGCTATAGAACAATTTCTGGTTTTTTTCTTGCGCATCTTTTCTAGCTTTTTCTCCAAATTCTTTCCAGGACTTCTGTTTTTCTGCTAGGCACCTTGTTCTTTGCTACTGTTCTGGGTATCACATATTCTCTATATTTTTCATGTTTGTCCTGCTGTGCTTTTTAGCTCCTAAGGATTGTTTCCATACCATTTTCTTCTCTCTTATGTTTCTCTTTAGACTTCTCTTGTCCACCAAGGTTTCCTCTTTCTCTTGTTCCCAAGTCGGACCACCCACATGCTGTCCTGCAGCAGCTGTCTTTATGATGGTCCCTTGAATTTAAGCAGAGGGTTTCCTAAGTCATCCGGTTGTTCTTCTGTGTGTGTGTTTAGTAAACTTTGCCTGAGACAAAACATGTAGTACATTTAAAATGATTGAATCGAAGTAAAATTTGGACATTACAAATAACAAAAATTTAATGAAAACTTTTAATTTGTAACAGTTGGCAACAATAATTTGAGAATAGTGAATGGAAAAGGTTTCATCACTTGATTGGGATTTAACTGAATAAAGGGAGGTCACTTTTGGCAGCGGACATTTTCACTTAGCTGCCAATGGGTAGTTTCGTGGGTCAGTTCCTTCCACTCTGCTCTCGCTCGTCTCTGATCAAAGTTCAGGCCGCGCACGTTCCCAGAACGTTCAAGGAGTCACGGCTAAGTTGGTTCTGCGTCTGTCTATAAGACCATCTTATGATGGCGTCTCGCAAAACGTCAGTCCACTTCTACCTTCTCTTGGTTCCAGAGATAGTACTTTCTGCTGGTACCACCAATAACTGGTAGTAGAAATAGAAACGAAACGCTCTTCTGGTTATGGCGTTTTCCGACACAGTTATGTGATCCCTCATTGAGGTTTTGGTAGGGCGTTAATAAGAATAATGTCCGTATTTTTGCTGTAGCCTGTTATACACAACTTAGCTCCAGGTGAGTCCTGCAGCTGTGGTTTCTGTCACTTCTTTTTTGGTGATGAGTACACTTCTCCACGTAATTCGTCCACTGTAGGCGGTTGGTGGTGATACTCTTCTCTCACACTAGTGGCGTAGGAAGTTCATTACTTAAGTCTGATGTCTTGTAACCACGAACCCAAAATTTTGGGAAAACACACTTCTCCTGGCGCAGATTAGAATGGACCCACAGCCCTGTATTTAGATGCTGTTCGAATCACTTAAGGTCTGGAAATATGAGTTAATTTCTGTGACGGCTGGTGTTCTGCGAATTCATGGCCTGGGAAAACTGTTTGTATAATTCCTCTTATGTCTTAGTCAGGGAAATATGAGTTAATTCCTCTGACGGTTGGTGTTCTGCGAATTCCTGGCCTGGGAAAAACTGTTTGTATAATTCTTCTTATGGTTTCTTGTGATACAATTCCCATGTTTCCAGTCTTGTATTAAAATGGCGGGTTTACTTGTGAATTCCAAAGTTGCCCAATACTCGATCTGGAACTCATAATTGTGGATTGATAAGTCCTATCCTCTTTCCTCTGGCTTGTAGGAAGTGTTGAGTTGACGCTGCGATGCAGTCTGTCTGTTCTGTGTGCTGTGACTCCGAGTTTGTTAGATTATATCTCACAATTCTTAGTTTCAAATCCCAGCTGTGTTTCCGTCGAAAGTTCCCTTCAAATCATAGTAGATTCTGGCGAACCAATCACTTAAGTCTCTTAACTCAAGAATTACTTTCCCCTCTTACCTACTCTCAGTAATGTCAATTCGATTAGATGTTATCATTCCCTATTACATTAGCGGCCCTACCTACACAAAAAAAAATCGTTTGTCCCTCAGGACAAATTTTTCATTACCTCTGCTACCTGTCTCTACCATAAAACAAACTACGTTTACTCGTACTTGACCAGGGTTACAAATGTATATACCAGTACAATTAAACCTCATCAATATGTTCACACAAAATACCAATACAGTTAAGCAACATCAATTTGTTCACATAAAAAATCATTTTTACCTTCATTGTTCATTGTATCATTTACCTGTAACCATCATTTTGAAACAATTATGTATACATGTGATTCTTATACAATGACTGTTATCTTAAAACACGTGAACCACTTTAATCCCGTAAATCTCTGACTTTATGTTTCTATTTCGTACTTCCTTCATCCACAACTTTATTATATCTCACACACACACCAGTTTCACCTCAAAAGTCCTCATTTCGTATAATTCTGATGTCAACCTCCAAGTCATCATCGTATATAATAGAGCTCTATTTCTTTCTTTACACTTATCAACAACCAAATAAATGTTATGTCTCAATGAAAATCATCATCATCCCTGCTCACTTCCTTACTTACTCCTTCTTTATGTAACCCTTTTCCTAAATTCAGCTGTAACTGCCTGTTACGCGTAATTTACATCATGAACACATGTTTGTGACCCATTAAACCATCATAGTGTTATTGATAATTTTCTGCTATCCTCCCACCTATTCCCTTAACCTATCTTCAGACCATATGTCGTGGCCCCCTGATTCGAAACACTTGCATTTTCCGTATTGGATATCTACTCCTAACATGTTTCTTTCTCTTTCCATTTCACATGTTTTACACGTTTAATATCTCTGCATCTATCTGTCATGCCGTCTCTATATCTCTATTCTGTTTGTCCCTAATACGTCTCTCCTCTTAATATATTTTACTTCATAATCAACAACGTTTCCTTCTCCTTTCTACACCTTGAGCTACCTCATTAGCTCTTATTTTCCTTTTCCACAATATACTATCTTCTTTTATCTCGTCTTATCCAAAAGACTACAATCTTTCTTTCTAGGTATATATGTACCTCAACTCTTATTTCCTTAGCTATCTCTGCCATTTCGCTATGGCTTTTCAGTAAGTTATGTCCTCATTCCCTCTCTGGAACATTATCGTTATGTATGTCTGTTATATTATTTATTCTTTATCAGTCTCAGTTGCCATTTTCCTCTGGCTTTCCTCAATTTATAATTTCGTTCCTTCTCCGTAACACTTCTCTCAACTGTTCTTTATCATCTCGCAATGGTTTGTTCACTATTCTCTTCATTTCAAATTATATTTCTTATATTCGTCCTTTAGCATTTCTCATGCTCCTTAATTCCACGTCTTTTGTCATTTCCCATGACTTCCCTTATGTCATCTCCTCGCCATTTTATCATGGCTTCTCTATATTTCATCTCTTTCTCTTTTGCCATTTCTCTCTACTCCATGTCTATTTCTTATGGATTCTCAATATTCGTTAACTCTCTGGAACATCAGCTTCTTGTGCTACTTCCTTTTTTTATCTCCTCAGCGACACTATCTCTCCAGAGTCTACATCTCTTCTATATGTGAGGATTTACCTCAACAGACTATCGTCTATGGTCTGGCAACTGCCGCAATTAACGTTTTATATGCTCTTCGTTCCCTCTCTGGAATATTCTCAACGATTTCTCTTCTCTTCCAATATTCGTTCCCTCACTGGAAACTTCACAACAATCTCCCTTCTCTTCGTTCCCTCACTGGAACCTTCACAGCAATCTCCCTTCTCTTTGTTCCCTCACTGGAACTTTACTCTTATACATCTGTGCCATTTCCCAATGGCCTCGCAATATATCTCTATATGTCTCTGCTATTTTCCCCATGGCTTCTCAATTATACCTTCACTGGAATATTATCTTTATATCTTCAATACACTCCCCATTTACCGTTCCTCTCTGGAACATTATCTTTATATCTTCAATACACTCGCCATTTCCATATGACTGTTCCTTACTATCTTCACTACACTCACCATTTCCCTGTGGCTTTTCAAATTTATTTGTCATTTCTCTTCGGCCTCTTTTCTGACTCCCTCCTTATACTTCTTTCCTCAGCGCCTGAATTTCATGTCTAAACCTTTCTCCTCGTCTCCTCTGAATAGACTATCTCCTATTTCTTCCTCTTTTTCTCCTCCTCTGCAGCACACTGTCATTCAGGCATGCTCAGACGTCTAATTATCAACGTGTTCGGTGAAGAATGACTTCACTTAAGTCTCCGATATATTCAGCAACCGACGCTAATTATACTCCTCTGCTCCTATGAGCCCTCTCTCTTTCTCCTCCTTTTCTTCTCCGCTGCAGCACCCCATCATTCAGACATACTCAGCCCTCCTTACATGTTCGGTGTAGAACGATTACACCTTGTTTTCTCCCGAAACTAGTCCACCGCCGCCAATTTGGTCTTACTGAGTCCTCCCCTCATAGCCTCCTCTTCTCTCTCCCTATCTCACTTACTCATCATCTCAAACATCTTCAACATCATGGCCTCTTTGGTCGTAAGCGTTTCCAACGTTAACAGTTTATCCGTTCTTTGATTTTTCGCTTCCACTACTTCTGACTTCTTCAACCGCGTGTCTTGATTTCTCTCTCTCTCTCTTCTACTTCCTAATTTCTCATCTGACTTCTTCCCTTAGTCTCTTCCTCACGACTACTGGATCTGTCGCTCCGTCGATCTTTCATTTTTGCACTAACTAGTATCTTAGATTTTCTAATACTACTAATAATCGATGTGTTTCTGCATCTACACCCTGCTTCTATACTCTTCACTGGGATCCTTTCGTCTCTTAGTTTCCTTATCTCGACTGTTGGACTGGTAATCCCATATATCTCTATTATCTCTCGCGTTCCCATTTTCCCTTGACTCTCAATATTTCTTATCAATATATCTGCAAAGTGCAGCGATATCCCCATCCTCTTCTCTGTCACTTCCACTAGTATTTCCTCGCGTATAGGACCTCCATTTCCTGTGTTTGTGACCATCATCACTGTCCTCAGACACCACACTGTCCTCAGACACCACACTGTCCTCAGACACCACACTGTCCTCAGACACCACACTGTCCTCAGACACCACACTGTCCTCAGACACCACACTGTCTGAATCACTCGACACCGAAACCTCTTCTGGAGTCCTTCTCTGTCTACTCCTTCATCTACTTCATTAACCATTGTCCGACCATTTTTTCTTGTCGGTCTATCTTTTTCCTCTGCTTCTCTGTGTCTGCCATTCCACCTTGGGCGTACCTCTAATTGGGCTGTGTTTCTTAACTTAGCTAATGGAACGTCGTCGTCTGATGGCTCCTCAACTGACGTCCATCCTCTCTTCTGTGCTCGTCTTACGCCTTGTTCCATTTCTTCTTCCATTTCTGCATCTCCCTCTATTTCCTCTTCCTCCTGAGTGTTTCCTTGTGTAATTGTTCTCTGCCTCTCTGCTTCCTGCCTCTGTTGTAGCTGCCTCTCTTGTTTCGCTAAACTACTTTCTCTACCCTGCAATCTCTGTTTATAATGCATAAATGGAATGTAGTCCTCCCTTTTAGAGTTGTCCCTCTTGTTTTCTCAATCGTTCTATTTCCTCTGGTCCTGAATACCTGTACGGTGCATCTCCTTCGTCCTCTTCTGTTTCATCTTCTACCTGCCTTCTCTCCGCCTCTCTCTCTTGTTCCTTTTGTAGACTGTTAAAAACTCCGGATCTTTGGGATGGGGTTTTCGGCTGTGTATGTATTTCCTCTCTGGTTACTATCTGTCTTCCTCCTGCTCCTGGTCTGTATGACTCCACGGGTGTATATTCTTCTGATGATAATCTTCCGTATCCTCTGGTACTACTAAATAATGAGCTTTCCTCTTATTCTGTTCCTGAGATGGAATATCTATAGATTTCTGTGTTTGTAGTCTTAAGTGTTGGACATGTGCCTTGGTGGTCTTACTTTGGTCTTGCTTCCAAATCAAGTATGTTTTTTTCCGAAAGGCGTTGCAACACTTGGAAACCTGGAACCCATTTTTGGTCGAACTTCGAATTCCTGACATGTTTTCTATAAAAATACTATGTCACCCGGCTTAAAGTCTTGTGTGACGGCATCTTTGTTCATAATCTGCTGTCGTCTATTGAATGCCTTCTTGATGTTTCTTTGTGCCATGATATGTGCTTTATGTTTTTTGCGGAAGCGTATTTCCAGTGGGGGTTCTCCCATATATTTCCGTCATGGCTGGAGTATAGTATCCATTGGCAACACTGGCACTCTATCATATAGCATATTGAATGGTGCCATTTTTGTAGTTTCGCTTGAGTTTACCCGGAATGCTTCTAACCTTTGTGGTAAATGCAGATCCCATAACAGAGGTTTTCCTTCAATTTCTTTCGTCATGATGTTGTGTAGCGTTGCATACAGGCGTTCGTTTTTCCATTGCCTTATGGGCGATATATGGAGGTCGTAATGTGTTTGTTGTTCCACTGGTCTATGAAATTTATAAACACCGTTCCTGTAAAAACTTGCAATGTGGTGCGTGCTGTGGCCACTTTGAGTGGATAACATTCTGGCCAACTTGGTAACATATCTATTAGATGTAGGATATACGTTGCCCGCTAAAGTTGTAGGATTAGGTCCAGATATGTACAGGCTAATCTTTTCCATTGTATAATTCGGTGTATCCATCTCCTATGTGGGATACTTTATTGCTTTTAAGTTCCGCATCTTACAGATCGTACACTGGTCTACGTGACAAATTATATCTCTGTTCATCGTGTGCCAATAATACCTCTTCTTAATTTCAACGTCTTATCTCTTCCCATGTGTCTATTGTCGTCATGGTAAATCTTCAGTATCTTCCCTACTAGGAGTTTCGGTATATACTTTTTCGGTAGCCCATCTCCCTTTGGATTTATATATTCCACAATTTTGTCGTGCGGATTTATTCTAAAATGTTTTTCTTCTTTGTCATCATTCCACATCTTTCTCTTAATTGCTCTAATCTCTTGGTCTTTGTCCTGTTCCTGTTTCAGATCAATTGCTTTCACTTGGGTTTCTTCCCTTGAGCTATGTTCCTCCGTCCATGAAATTGACTGTTTCTCCATTCGGTTTGAATTTGTGATGTTAACTTTTTGAAACCGGTCATCTTTCTCTGGCGTGCTTTCCACTTCTGTATCGCTGTCTGATACGGTAGTCTTGACAGTAGATCGGCGCATGGGTTGTGTGTGTTTTTGATTTACTCTATTTTAACATCATATCCTTGTAGATTTAAAGCCGACGTTTGTAACTTTCTTGGCTTCTGTTATGGTCTTCAGCAAAGTGTTATGTATGAGAGACCACAAGGTCTTTTATATTTGGACATGCGCTCTAATATAACCAACATATAATATGTGTTTAGGTTTAACGGGTCACGCCTCACTAAAATGAGGCACAACTTAATTTTTAAATATAAAGAGATGTTTTTAGACTGTCGAAATATTTTCGTTGTCTAATTTTTATCTCCTTCATTAATTCTTTTATCATTCCTAGGTTTTTTCATTATCATTCCTTGCCGTTCCCTGTGGAACATAAGACAGAAACAGTTGCTCTCCATCAATTTCTATTCTGGGCTGTCTTTTTCATCTGTGCCCAAGTCATTCCAGTTTCCCTAGCCTCCTCTTCCACTGTTCTTCTCCAAGTTCTCTTTGGCCTCACGACTCTTTTTTTCCCCTGTGGGTTCCAGTCAAGGGCAGCTCTGGCTATGCTTGATTTTTCTCTTCTGTGTGTATGTCATATCAAAACCCCTTTCTTGCCTTACTTTATGTCTGTATTGGCTGTGGTCCACATCTCTTCCTTAGCTCTATATTTGTTATTACATCTGGCCATCTTATACGAAGGATCAATCGGAGACATCTATTTACAAATGTCTGTAGCTTGGCGGTGATACTCTTTGAGACATGCCACGTCTCTGAGCCATAGCAAGACTGACTGCACATTTGAGTTAAAGACTATAATCTTGTAGATTTAACGCCCACGTTTGTAACTTTCTTGGCTTCTATTATGGTCTTCAGCAAAGTGTTATGTATGAGAGACCACAAGGTCTTTTATATTTGGATATGTGCCCTAATATAACCGACATATAATATATGTCTAGGTTGAACGGGGCGCGCCTCGCTAAAATGAGGCACAACTTAATTTTAAATATAAAGAGATGTTTTTAGACTGCCGATATATTTTCACTATCTAATTTTTTTTATCTCTTTCATTAATTCTCTTTTCATTTCTAGGTTTTCTAGGACCTTTTATTTGTTTTCTTCCATATCCACGAGACGTGCCACATTCTTCTATATATCCACATCTTAATAGACTCAGTTCTTTCTTCTAATTGTTTTCTCAGATGTACGAGATATTAATTTTGGACTTTATCGATATGTCTTAGCATCTTTCTTTTGTTTGAACGACGTAATGCGATTTTGTGGAGTTAGTTGGCGAATATTAAGTGAGTGAATTTATGAGTGGGTTTGAAAGATGCGAGGATTTTAAAAAATTGAATAAGCAATTGAACAGCCGTCTGTGGGAGCAAGTAAGTGGGGTAATAAGTTAATGTTTCACTGGTTAAGGGCAAAGAACATAAAAAACTGTACTGGATCAGTTTGTCTTCGAAGGCGGGCACACTTCAAACGTGAGTTGTATCCAGGTCACAAATTTATCTGCAGATAAAAAGAACAAACGGTGTGGTTTTTAATGAGCTGAATACAGGTCACAATTTCTATCTACATACTTGGAAATGGTTGATAATTTGTGGAATTATAAATGATAATTTATCTACATACTCAGCAATTTTTGATAATTTGTGGGATTATGAATGATAATTTATCTACAGAAATAGAAATAATCATCATGAATAACTATTAGTTCCAGATGGAGCACAAGTCTTCAACAAACACACGTCACGTGCTCCTGTCTTGTGCCATACGTTTAAAGTCTCTTTATGTCTTCTTTATATCTGTTCTTTCTGTCTCCAGCTCTCTTCTGTGTGGGCTTGTTGATCTCCTTCTATTTGGTGTTTAATGTACGAACATTGTTTGCGCCAACATGTTTAGATAGGCCTCTACTTCCGACGTATGCGACCTACCATGACTTGGAATTCCGACGGCGGGGGAAATCAAATTAAAAATTGAAAAGTGGGAAATGTTCAACAACAATTTTTTTTTAAATTCTATGTTTTCAACCTAAACCATTTTATTTTTCATGTTATAAGGTGAATTTATAGCGTGGGATAATGTAAACATGCTCACGGAAGAATACAGAAGAGTTGTACTGCGTTGAACTTGAAAAATGGTTACAGGGTTTGATAATAAAGATTAATTTCCATTGGACGTAATATCACGTCATCAGACAGTCTCCACTTTTATTTGTGTTATAAGTGTGTGTACTGTTTATTTGTGTTATAAGTGTGTGTACTGTTTATTTGTGTTATAAGTGTGTGTACTGTTTATTTGTGTTATAAGTGTGTGTACTGTTTATTTGTGTTATAAGTGTGTGTACTGTTTATCTGTCATGTCTAGTAAGAGGAAGAATGCATCCACTAATGGCTATCTTGTTTAAATTATTTGTGTGTGTGTGTGTGTGTGTGTTTATGTACAAAGTGTTACAGGTTATTCTTAATTTGTGTTTGTGGCTGTTATGTACCACATTTTATACCTGTGGTTTTGACAGCATATTTTTTAACTTTATTTTTTGTAAACTTTTTAGTGCAGTAAAACACACTGTAATGTCATTAACTCTTATTTCAACCATTTTATTTATTGTACAGTATAAAACTTTAAGAAATGATGGTATGATGGAATACAGGCTTGAAAACATATATTTAGTCAATACATTTAAAAGGTGATTCGACATACGACTACTTCGACTTAAGACCACTTCTGCTTATGACAGAGTCAAAGCAACGGAACTCTAGTAGCGTGTGTCGAGGTCTACCTGCACAATATAAAGGTATTGACACTTTTCTATCCGTCTTCTTCTTCCTACACTCTCAGACGTCTACTTGAATATTTTCAGAGACAGCAGTGATGAACTTCAGGTTATTTGCATCTCCATAGAGTTTTTTTCCGAAAATCGTACAGGCCATATGTACCTCATTTGTTGAGCATCTTTCAATCAGATGTTCAGCAGTCATGTTATCAGTGCCGCATTTACACTCATCGGTAGTTTCTATCTTTAGCTTGTTGAATAGATGATATCTCAATCTGTTGTGGCCCATGCGGAGTCTGAAGTTTATCACATTTTCTCTTCTGCTGAGCTGGTGTTATAGTTTAATTTTTTATCGTTGAGGTATAGTTCTGTAGATGGGACCCCAAAGAGCTGGCTAACTACATGTTGAATGGTTGTCTACGTCTGGTATGTTGATGTTTGGTATTGATGATATATATATACATACGTCCACACAGGGCTACTGTAAACAAGTCATAAGGACATCACAGTAACTCACGATGATGAAGTCAAGTAAGCGTTAAACGACCGTTGACGTTTCGACACTTTATTACAGGACGACAACAGGTTACGCTGACATCAATACATAGTCATGTTGACAAGACTCAATAACATCAAAGGCATGATAACAGTTCAATGCAGCTGGCATCTATAAATCATTAGTAGCTTGTACATATCATAGTACTGGCATATCATTCTCCTTCCATGGTACAGCTACAGGAAAACTACCCCGCATAAGGGGCGGGTAGTCAAGTACATAAGCTTAGTTCATCTATCACCTGACCCCAGCAAGTAAGATACTTCTCTTGTCAAATTACGCCGCAAAGTTAGCGGGTTTCTAGCATACAATGCTAATCTCTACTTCCTTTTTAAATATCCTCTGACTAACCCAGTCAGGTACATTTTCTGGCATAAGCAGGCCGCGCAAATATGGCGGGCTCCTAAAATACGATGACCTCTGTGGCTTTCCTTTTGGCAAACAAGGTATGTCAGTCATTGTTCAAATGATGCCGCCTGAATAGCGGGCTTTAACATGTGCAATGTTCTTTGGGCTTCCTCTAACCCAATAAATACAATGTCAGTATAATGAGCGAGCTCCAATGCTAATATCTTCAGTGACTCTTTCCCGCACAGGAGGAAAAGTCACTACAATGTCAATTGACCACAGAGAGAAAAAATGGTGGTGTAAAGTTATTTTTACCTTGCCAGCAATCCAACGAATAACCCATATAAAAGGTAGACATCTTTCTGTCACACGAAGCGGTTTCTTTCCGAAGCTAGCGATAGGAGGACGCTGCGCGTCTTAACCGTCCCTTGAAAATCTCAGCTCGACTCTCGAACAAAACAGCCTTCTTTCGCGCGCCAATAGTCCGTAGCATGCGTCGTAAGGGACGCAAGTCCCCCTGAGTTAAAACTCAGGTGGGAGATCTGAAACCATTCCATGGAAAGGCTGACCATTCGACAGCCATAGATGGTCAGGTTGCGAAGACCTCGGTCCTGAAAATTAGTAGACCGTTTGGATACAATAGACAAGTGGGATAACAATACAATTTAACCTTCTGACTTAAAACCAAAGTTATATAGCGAGTAACTCCCCTTTGAGCCAAGAATCTGAGTAATTACGTCCCCGACTGCATTTAACAGCTGGTAATAGGATACATTTATTTTGTGTCTGTCTTGGATTCTCTGTACCATTTGTTTCTGTATCTTATTCTGGTAAAAACCTCTTTGTTTTTTCGAACGTTTATGCTTGTGATATCAGGTAGGGTAGATTTCCATCCTTCTTTTCCAATTTTTCAGCCTCATCATTTCCGGGAATGCTACAAATAAGGTTGGATCTCTGATGATGGCTTTCTTAAATTCTAACTGCGCAACTTTATCACATGATCAACATAATATTTTCTTCTTGTTATTATTTTTACTCTGGGATTCCTGAACAATGACTGCTTTGTGAAGCTAGTAGCTGCCTTTCTCAAAGTACGCGTTTTCTAACACGATAAATATACTCACCGTAACACGGCAAGGATATCCGAAAGTGAATGAAGGGGACGTAAAGCAGGATTGAGACCCCAAAGAGTGCAGCTGCTACGTAGACGTACCGGAGCTCAGGGCTGATTGCCAAAGGTGCGATGAAGAGGTAAGTGCTTAGTAGCAACATGACGAATGGGATAACAATGGGTATCTGTTAGAGGATAAAAATGTGTATCTATCAGAGGATAAAAATTGGTGTTTGTTTAGAGGATAAAAATGTGAATTTGTTAGAGATAAAAATTGGTATGTGAGTATAAAGGATTGAATATGGGAATTATACTTGTGGCTTGATGTGTGACAAAGGTCAATTTGCGATGGCTACATGTTTCTGTGACCTCGCCTTTAACTTTGTCTATGTGCACTCTTTCCTTTTTTTTTCTCAGCCTTTGCGCTTTCTTCGCTTTTTATTGCTAACTTAACGACCAAAGTTATCTTATACATCTTGTCCTACTTTGCCACTCCTAATAAAGTAGCCTGACTGCTTGGCCTGATTTTGCAGCCACGTGACGTAGTTAGTGTGATTTGCACGCTGATCAGACGGATTACTAGTTACATTTAGCGAGATTCGCTATTGGTTACAACAGGACAAACTATAGAGAGATACTGAATGGTTAATCTTTGTTTACCCCCAGACGTCGTTGGGGCGAAAACCCAGGACTTTTTCGTCGAGAGAAGGTAAAGAATAAAAACCTTAGTGATTCGGGGGATTATGGGTTGTCAGTGATTTGCGAATGACAAACGAAGGTTGCTTAGGGGTTCCAATGTGGATGGAGATGGTATTTGGAGATAATATGTCAGTTCGAAATATAACGTGCCCAAATACACGGCCGATTTCTGGTGATGGCAGAGGCTGTCACAATTGGTACACGATTAAGACCGCGAAACATTGATGCAATACGTCCAGCAGTTTAACTAGTTTGTTGGATAATCTACTACGAAAACGTAACATTTTTGGAAGATATTTATCACCCCCGGCCGTTGTGTAAGTCTGTTTAAGTCATGTTTATCGACATAATGGGAGTTTAGGTGGTTAAAGATTTATAGTTGGGTCGGTTTTTGTACACGTTTAGGTTAGACGCTTTGGTTGATGAGAAGATTGTTTGAGTATGGGGGCTGTATTGGCTCGATAGTTTTGATACAGATCTCAGAGCTGTTGTGTGTCGCAGGTTTTTTATTTTTTTTTAAGATATGATAAAGCAGTTTGGGTTGCGGGTGGATGGGGGTGGGTGTGGGGAAGAACGGTTGATTTCGATGAGCGGATAGTCGTCACGGCAGGTGAGTCGCGACTGATGTGTGTCAGAGTTTATTGAGCTGTTCGTCCGAGTATTGCAGTAATCTTCGCACGAGCAGTAATGAGAGATGGAATGAATTAACTACCCCCCCTGAGTCATGACAGTGTATACTTTTTCTGATGGTGGACATTTCTCTCAGGCGATAAGCTTTGGAATGGACGTTATCCATCCTTGCTAGTGTTGTACCAGAGATTTTTGTGAAAGGGAATATTTGAAAATTGCACGAAATTACGTATTTATTGAAGTGGAAGATCGAGAGATATTTTATCCTGCTGATTGAACTGCCTATTACAGGGATAGAAAATTATGGCTTCTAAATGTATCTGTTTATTGAAGTGAAGGATTAGAGATATTGTATTCTGCTATTCCAATAGCCTTGGATTATAACGGCTTGCCTATGTATACTGTTCTTATTAGAAGTAGAATTGTTACCCTAATGGATATCTATACACCTGATGCTGACACAATGAGTAACAGATATTTGTGAACTGTTGACCATACTTCCATGGACTTTTTAATGACCATGTTGGTCCCATGATGTTTCAACGTGAGTTTTGTCGTATTAAACGTGGTATCAACAGGGTTACCATTCGTTTCAACATTTCGTGCGTGACTCTTAACGTTTACTGTGGTGTGTGGATTCCAGTCCCTTGTGTTGGTATGCCAGAACCCCTTTGCATCGCGGTATGTTGAATCAGTCTCACTCACCTCACGACCACGGTCGCCATCGTAAGCCGAACTCAAGCTTATTCCGTATTAATCAGCGTATAATATAAATAACAGCAACTGCCTTCTTTCCACCACTATAAACTTGAACTCCCTCCCACCCACCCAAGCCGAAGTACTTCGGCCAGTACCCTTAATCCATTCTTGCTAAAAAAAATGTGGTTTAAAGAACCATAAATGGTAACACATATTATATATATTCAGTATGTTTCACCCCCCATGAACAGACATGCTTAAAATATATAAATATAATATAATATAGAATACAATAAATATATAGATAAATAAAAAAAATATATAATATATATATATATATAAAATATATATATTTATATATATTATATACTATCTTATATATTATTAGAATATATATTATATATAAAATAATAATAAATTCTTTAAGCACCAAACACGGCGCATAAGGCAGAAACCAGTGCTCTCCAGGTTGTTCGTTGTGACGCCACTCCTCTTAGCTCTTGCACATTATTTAGGCCCAACGTTCTTCCTTCTCTTATTATTGTTCTTCTGAGTGTTTCTTTTGGTCTTCCTTTTTTCCGCTTACCCTCAGGAACCCAAGTGAGCGCCTGTAGTGGTATTCTGTTGTTTTGCATTCGTAGGACATGACCGATATATGACCATCGTCTTTTCCTTATATAGTCGGAGACATATTTCTGCCTAGAGTCTTCTCTTATTTGTCGATTAGTCTTGAATTCTTTCAACTGATGTTCATGAGTTTTCTAAGACATTTGTTCTCGAATGTATTCAGCTTGTTCTCCAATGATTTTGTTATTTTCCAACTCTCACAGCCGTATGTTAACACTGAGATAACATTTGAATTAAACAGACGAAGCTTGGTATGTATATTCAATGATCGTAATTTCCAACTGTTAGATAATCTATTGAAGGCGCTAGCTGCCAAAGCAATTCTAGTATGGATTTCTCTTGTTGTGTCACCATCCTGAGTCATTTTACTGCCTAAATAATTGAAACTTTCAACTTTCTGTAGTTTTTCCCCGTTCAAGATGATATCAAAGGTCTCTTTAGAAAAGTTCATAGCTTTAGTTTTAGAGGCATTTATTTGGAGACCAATTTTAACCGAGAGATGACACAAATTATTTATTGCTTCTTGGGATTGTCTTGGTGTTGAACTTAAGAATGGTACATCATCTGCGAAATCCAGGTCCCCCAGGAATTTTCCATTTGTCCATTTTATACCCAATTGTTCATTGTGGGTATAGTTTCTCATAACCCAATCAATAGCTATTCCAAAAAGTAGTAGTGGTGACATAATACAGCCTTGTTTCACCCCTGTTTCTACTGTAAACCATTCTGTATTCCCTTTATTTGTTCTAACACTACATCTTGCATTGTCATATAGCGCTTTGATTATATTCACATATTTTGTTGGAAAACCATAGATTGTAAGTATCTTCCACAATGATGGGCGGTGTAGACTATCAAAGGCTTTTTGAAAATCGACGAAGGTGATAATAAGTGGCGATTGCCTTCCACTGATTCTTCTATAATTGTTCTTAGTGTGAATATTTGATCAATACATGATCGTTTCGGCCTGAAACCCGCTTGTTCTTCTCTGATCTTTTCGTCAGCCATGGCAATTTTATATTTATATATAGTAGATATATATATATATAATATATACTATATATATATATATATAATATATATATATATATATATATATATATATAATAATAATATATATTATCAACTGTCCGTTTTCCCGGTTGCTAAAAAAGGACTTTTAATTTTACTCATTGTGGTTACAATTACCGCTCAAGGGAAGGTAATATTCTATTGTGGAAGCTGAAGAGGTGGATGG
Source organism: Oreohelix idahoensis (assembly GCA_024509875.1). Lineage (NCBI taxonomy): Eukaryota > Metazoa > Mollusca > Gastropoda > Stylommatophora > Oreohelicidae > Oreohelix > Oreohelix idahoensis. Next base: position 18,368 of record JAMPIV010014586.1, read on the forward strand.
ACGCCTGAAGAGGGTTTTTTTGGGGATGGAAGCAGAGATTGTCCTGAACCTCATATCAAGCGGACCCAAAGCTCAAAAAGAGGCATTTGTTCTATCATTAGTTTGTGTGTTCAAAGTTGCCAGCAGTACGCTAGGACAACAACATTCAATCTTTGGTAGTTACCCCAGCATTACTTACATGGCACGTGCTACTGTCTTCAAGGCTGGAATATTGAAGAGAAGGCACCAGCCTAAAAAGACTTGTTGGAACCAACGGCCGACTCTGAAGGCAGGACGCCAAGCTGAACCACAAACTGGCAATCAAGTAACACACAAGCACAGCCAATGCACATTTCAAATTCTGTTCCTATATTTCCACCAACCTTTAACATCATCGCAATGATAAGAAAATATCGTGACATTTTTTATTTAATACTACACCCTTATTTCTATTTACATTGGTATAACCTATAAGTCATAATTAATCCCTAGCTTATCTGTGACTATCAAATATCTATAGTTGAGAATATTAATCACTATTGAGGTGAATTGTAATGTCTGCATCCGTATAGGCTCATATTAATTTTAAATTACATAAACCAGATAGAGTTATTAAAATATAATAGATTGCTGAATCACCTTCAGAAGAGGTCTCAGAAAATATGAGTTCAATATTTCCTCACAGAAAAGGCCGGAGAAGCAAATTAAGTTCATGACAGATTACAGATCATCTAAGTTTGTTATGCTTCATTTTTTTTTTTTAAATTCATGTGGGAGTCTTCCTAACATTAGAAGCATCACTCTGCTCTTTTATATCTCTGCCAAGAGTTAATCTTGAGCAAAGGTTGATACTTTTAAACAACCTCATCTTTATAATTTAAGTTATTGCCATTGTTCGAACATCTCTAGCGGAGCCATGGGAGACAATACCGTCATAGAAGATACAGCCTTAGACACGTATGTATGTGTATTTATATTGCGATTTAATAGAAGAAGTGGATAGTATAAGCCTTATACAATTCACTGTAATAGATCAGGGTGTTCCTAAAGTCGACCAACGACATTCACCGTGTTTTGATAAACCCCCAGAGAGCTCAATCAGGGGTGCGAAAAAAAGTGTTTGGGGTAGAAGGATGGATAATCATATAAAAGATATAAATCGCTATTGCTTTGACTCAGTTTTTTCATCTAGAAATACCGACGCTAGTAAATGCCAAAAAAAATATATTACACATCATCCTCATGTTCTTTGGCGCTTCCTGGACGTTTCATAGGAGCCCATCGACTGTAGCTTGTCCACTTTGCAGGAAACCTGCATCATTGTAGTCACATGCACATGCAGTGGGGGTATTCTGTGACAATTCCTTTCACGTCACGCGGTTGCCCGCCCATGATAACAACCTTTTACTACTTCCCATTGTATTACAGGCCTGAGCGTGCAGTCGGTTTATTCTATCTTTTGTCTGGTTCCACGAAGCCCCCGGGAACTGCAGCACGAGACGGATATGTTACTTTGCATCGAATGATCTACTAGGGATGAAAGACGTTTATACGTTGAAGCTATATTGTATCACTCAAGGATAGATGTACATATGTTGAACCTTTCCACATGAACTCACGCTAAATACATTATGAGATATTAAACTGTGTTAAAAACTCTTTGTGTTGAGAAAGTCACTGATACTTGTAAAACATGAGTGCAAGGCAGTAAAGAAAATAAACATTGGTTTAAAGTTGAAGAGGATTTAATCACGAGAACTAAAGAATTCTTGGACACTATTACATCATGAGGAAGCTTGACTACCTTAATGTGGCCACCTACTACAAGAAAAAACATATAACGGTACTACCAATACGAACGTTTGTGATTGGTGCTGGCTACCTTTATTTATGTATATACAAATTGCTTACCGTGGAATAACTATTACATCAGCTAAAATGAATGCTTTTCTGCAGACTTTCCTGCAATGGGACCAGCTGTAGTAGGTGGAGGTTTCCTGCTTGGCTCCATAATGAGAGTCCAAAGTAAATAACTGATGAATAATGTTGAGCCGTTTGCCAAGCCAAATTATACCTCACTCAGGAAAGAAGAACCTGTTTTCTCCCCACTAACGCTTCATTGTATATAGGGGAAGCAAACGTTTAAACTAAAGGGGTTAAAACGATGATTGGTAAGCTAACAACTCATAACATTTTTGTCATAACGACACCATCTCATTTATTGGTCCTCATGAAAGAATCATTTCCCAAACGTAGGATTTGGGAGCGGGGAATATGTAACTATTTAACACCTATGGTGTCCAAATAGAAATACCACCATAATACAATATTGCAAAACAGAAACCTCACAAGAAATTGGAAGCCTTCATGGACGTTCTGGTTGAAGTGGAGAATTGTTATGAGCCAGTATTTCTGATATATAACAAAAAGAATTCTTTGACTTTTAATTAACATTTAATTTTTTTACTTCTTTTAAAAAAATAAATAACAAAAAACCCCCCCTTGTAACACTAAAACCATCACGCAAGATGTGACTCACTTTCTAGAATAGATTCTTGCACCGTAAATAGAAAGATTGAAATTGTACGACTTGAATCAAACCAATATTGGAAATGATAACATGAACCAGAACCAAATCACCAATATTGGAAATGATAACAAACAATGAACCACAGCAAATCACCAAATATTGAAATGATAACATGAACCAGACAAGTCTCAGTGGAATCGGATGATCAGGAAGATGGGGATGGATAGGACGCACGTTTGATGAAACCTGGAGTAAAGCATTACAAGTCAGTCCTACTTCATGAATAAACTAGGGTGAGTGAAAAAGAGAGGCGAGAAAAACAAAATGCAGAAGAGAACTGGAGAATGAAGAACATAAAAATAATAAGAAGACATGGAACAAGAAAGTATTCAGTGGGGTACGGAAGAAATGAGACAGGTCTATATTTCGGAGCTGGCATTTGCTGATGATGTTGCCCTGATTGCTAAATCAGAGGCACATCTCCAATCCAACCTGCAAGTCTGGAAGGAAGAGCTGGAGAAGAGAGGGATGGTCATAAGCAGCTCTAAAACAAAATCCATGGTGATATAACGAGATGAAAGAAGACACCAGATTAAGCTGGGAGAACAGGTCCTGGAGCAGGTCGACCACTTTAAATACCACGGAGCTATTATAGACCGAAAGGGAGGGATCAAAGAACGAGGTTGGCCACTCGAAAATCATCAGCTGGGTGACCTTTTTGGAGGCCTAATTCGAGGATTCCTCAAGTGCAAAGAGATAGGTTGGTAAGAAAACGAAGATGGCTGTATACCGCCACCACCTATGTCCCAGTCTTGACATATGGGATGGAGCCATGGGCGAATGACTACAACAACCCATAAAAAGCCAGATCCAACCTCAGAAATGAGGTATCTGAGGAAGGTGGTTGAAAGTAATCAAGAAGAGACATGGTACGCAAACCACGACGAATACTCAAGGCCTAAAAAGCCACCCGCCCTACAAGACCCAAGTAGAAACATCCCAACTAAGATGGTTTGGGACCATGTCTGCAGAATGGAGAGAAGATTGGCTACCACGAACAAGCATGGGAAACAAAGAGCCAAGATCGATCCAGACCCCGAGGACGACCCAGAGTCCGCTGGGAGGACAACATTAGACAATCTTTGAAGGACCCGAGGACTAGAATGGAACCAGCCAGGAGCGAAGACAGCCTATAGAATAGTCTGGCGCTCTCTCTTCCAAACTTCTACACCTCACGGTAGAAGTGGAACGACTAAGGTAAGTAAGTAAGTAAGAGAACAATGGACAGATCTCAAACAAAATGTCAGCTGACGACTGAGGGTGTCACGTGTTTTTGTTGAGGGACCTGTGCTCTAGCCAGGAACTGAAAGATAGTATTGATGGTATGATCCTCCTTTTATCGTCAACACCTTAACAGTTATCATACCAGTCATCATAATTCATAACAGTGGTATGCTTTATCACAGGTATTATTTCTTTCATTATTTCACATATCGAAAGTAAACCCCTTTATTGCTGCAACATCTGGTTTATCGTAAAGACCTTCACATTATTGTACCACTTATCACATAGCAAAGGTATCTCCTTTATACGCATCGCATTATCCTTTCATCACTGTGCCAACTTGTATCACATTTTACTCCTTTATTTCTAGCTGCAATCTCTTTTTTCGTAACACACATTCACAATTTATTACACTAAGACTCATCACATAGCAAAGTATCCCTTTAAGGCAGGCATATTTCAAACTTTGTGTAACAAGAGATGAGAAAATGACACTAGAGACGTATAGGACAAAACACTGAGGTAACGTGCTGATAGCATTACTAGACAGACCCTTGCTCCTGGAATTTCCTGGGTTAGAGGGGGAGGAAGGAGAAGAGAATTGGAGACAGAAATGAATGGGATTAAAAATCAAGAAAGACTTTAAAGACCGATGGTACAAGACCAGAATGTCTTGGCTTCCTGGGGCCTGATGGTACAAGACAGAAAGTCCTTGGCTCTTGAGCTGATGGTACAAGACAGAAAGTCTTGGCTCTTGAATAACGGGGGCTTGATGGTACAAGACAGAAAAGTCTTGGCTCTTGAGCTGATGGTTAACAAGACAGACAGTCTTGGCTCTTGAGCTAATGGTACAAGACAGAAAAGACTTGGCTCTTGAGCTGATGTTACAAGACAGAAAGTCTTGGCTCTTGAGCTGACGGTACACAAGACAAGAAAGACTTGACTCTTGAGCTGATGTACAAGACAGAAAGTTTTGGTTCTTGAGCTGATGGTACAAGAGACAGATCAAGTCCTTGCTCTTGAGCTGATGATACAAGACAGAAAGACTTGACTCTTGAGCTGATGGTACACGACAGAAAGACTTGACTCTTGAGCTGAGCTGTACAAGACAGAAAAGTCTTGGCTCTTGAGCTGATGGTACAAGACAGAAAGTCCTTGGCTCTTGAGCTGATGATACAAGACAGAAAGAATTGGACTCTTGAGCTGATGGTAACAAGACAGAAAGACTTGATCTTGAGCTGATGGTACAAGACAGAAAGTCTTTGGCTCTGAGCTGATGAATACAAGACAGAAAGACTTGACTCCTATCGACTGATGGTACAAGACAGAAAAAACTTGACTCTTGAGCTGATAGTACAAGACAGAAAGTCTTGGCTCTTGATCTGATGGTACAAGAACAGAAAGTCTTGGCTCCTTGAGCAGCTGATGATACAAGACAGAAAGACTTGACTCTTGAGCTGATGGTACAAGACAGAAAGACTTGACTCTTGAGCTGATGGTATACAAGACAGAAGGGACTTGGCTCTTGAGCTGATGGTTACGAAGACAGAAAAGACTTGATCTTTGAGGTGATGGTACAAGACAGAAAGTCTTGGCTCTTGAGCTGATGGTACTGAGACAGAAAGACTTGCTCTTGAGGCTGATGATACAAGACAGAAAGACTGGCTCTTGAGCAGATGGTACAAGAAAGAAGGACTGGCATCTTTGAGCTGATGGTACAAGACAAAAATTCTTGGGCTCTTGACTGATGAATACAAGACAGAAGGACTTGGCTCTTGAGCTGATGGTACAAGACAGAAAGTACTTGGCTCTTGAGCGGATGATACATACAAGACAGAAAGTCTTGGCTCTTGAGCTGATGGTTACAAGACAGAAAGACTTTGGCTCTTGAGCTGATGGTACAAGGGGACAGAAAGACTTGGCTTCTTGAGCTGATGATACAAAGGACAGAAAGACTTGGACTCTATGAGCTGATGGTACAAGACAAGAAAAGACTTGGCCTGTTGAAGCTGATGTTTTCAAGAACAGAAAAGACTTGACTCTTGAGCTGATGGTACAAGACAGAAAGACTTGACTCTTGAGCTGGTGGTACAAGACAGAAAGACTTGACTCTTTTAGCAGAAGGTACAGACAGAAAAAGACTTGACTCTTGAGCTGATGGTACAAGACAGAAAGACAATGACTTTTGAAGGTGATGGTACAAGACAGAAAGTCTTGGCTCTTGAGCTGATGGTACAAGACAGAAAAGACTTGGCTCTTGAGCTGATGGTACAAGACAGAAACTTGGCTTGTTTGAGCTTGAGATGGTACAAGACGCAAAAAATTCTTGGCTCTTGTCTGATGATAACATGACAGAAGGACTTGGCTCTTGAGCTGATGGTACAAGAAAGACAGAAAGTCTTTGCTCTTGAGCTGATGGTGCAAGACAGAAAGTCGTGGCTCTTGAGCAAATGATACAAGACAGAAACGACTTGGCCTCTTGAGCTGATGATACAAGACAATAAGGACTTGGCTCTTGAGCTGTCTGGACAAAGACAGAAAGTCTTGGCTCTTGATCTTGATGGTAACAAAGACAGAAAGACTTGGCTCTTGAGCTGATGGTAACAAGACAGAAAGTCTTAGCTCGTTGAGATTGATGATACAAGACAGAAAGTCTTGGCTCTTGAGCTGATGGTACAAAGACAGAAAAACTTTACTCTTGAGCTGATGGTACAAGACAGAAAGACTTGGCTCTTGAGCTGATGGTACAAGACAGAAAGACTTGGCTCTTGAGCTGATGGTACAAGACAGAAAGACTTGACTCTTGAGCTGATAGCACAAGACAGAAAGACTTGACTGTTGAGCTGATGGTACAAGAAGAAAGACTTGGCGCTTGAGCTGATGGTACAAGACAGAAAGACTTGGCTCTTTGACTGATGATACAAAAACAGAAAGACTTGTCCTCTTGAGCTGATGGTACAAGCAGAAAGACTTGACTCTTGAGCTGATGGTACAAGACAGAAAGACTTGACTCTTGAGCAGAAGGTACAAGACAGAAGACTTGACTCTCTTGAGCTGATAGTACAAGACAGAAAGACGACTCTTGAGCTGATGGTACAAGACAGGAAAGACTTGGCTCTTGCGCTGATGGTACATGACAGAAAGACTTGGCTCTTGAGCTGATGGCACAAGACAGAAAGACTTGACTCTTGAGCTGATGGTACAAGACAGAAAGACTTGACTGTTGAGATGGTGGTACAAGACAGAAAGACTTGACTCTTCAGCTGATGGTACACGACAGAAAGACTTGACTCTTGAGCTGATAGAACAAGACAGAAAGACTTGACTGTTGAGTTGATGGTACAAGACAGAAAGACTTGGCTCTTGAGCTGATGGTACAAGACAGAAAGACGTGGCTCTTGAGCTGAAGTTCCTCGGGGAACAGACGGGTGATGAATCAATAAATTATTTCTTTCATTTCAACGTTACTTTATCACACCAGTCACCACTTTTAGCACTGTTTATCCCATCTGTAAGACAAATAATCACCTTTATCGGTCTCTTCGCGTCTTTCATCGTCTTCAAGCGGAAGACAATAAAACAGACGTAGACACAGCCTTGAAAAAAGGCGCCCAGGAAACCGATGTAGTTCATCAGGGTACTAATTTCTCCTGTTATCAGCAGTAGAGAGGATATGGTCACCTGCGAATAAGTAATTCGATAGAGTACTTAAGTGAACACAAAATGTTCATTGTTTTCATTCATTTATTTCTCTATCGTTCCATACAGGGCATTGAACCATCCTTGCAGCTAGTTCTCTTTAAAAAAGCCGAGGGTCAAAGTCCCCGTGCTCTTGTAGCTGTGATTTCTGTAGGATTTTGTTTTATATGATGAGGTTGGTAGTCCCACGCTGTTACAGGATTGCATAGTTATAAAGTTTTAACTTGCTGTTGCTTCAACATGTTTTCTCTATTCCATGTTTTGCCATCTTGAATGCTACGTTGTATAATAGGCCTGTGTCATATTTTTTCACGGATTTCACACGAAACTCGTAATCTAACGATAGATCACTTCCGGGATGATTTGGTAGATCTATATGTGACAGAGAGAGAAAAAGAAAGAATTTTAAAACTACACGTGTAAATACATTTCTGGAATGGCCTTATGCTGCTGGCATTTAAAAGCACTGTTTCCGCAGAATTAAAGGTGTTTTTCCCGCGCTTCCAGTGAAAACTCCGGAACTAGCTTACAAAAACTTACCTTAATCGTTTTTAGGTTTTATTAAAGTCTTTAGTCGCGATTCGCTCTCGTAGTGAGGCGGTGTTGTCGTTCGGAATGTCCTGAGTTCAGGTCTCCGGCAAACCTCCCAGTTATATTGTTTTTATCTGTTGCCTAGTTCTCTACTTCTTTATTTCTCAGGAATGCCTGAAATATACCTTTATGTGTATTATTTATTTATTGCATGATATAGGAACGCCGTGTTTTCTCAGAACTTATTTGGAATTCTCCATTGCTCCGTTGATCGAACGGCAGATATTATTTCGTCCAGCAGACACGACATTTATACACAGGTTTCACTTATTCCTAACTTGAAATACACTTCAAAAGACAGAACTATTTTACCCATGTAGATCTTTATAGAACTCAATGTTCCGAAAGTAGATCCCCACAGTTCAGGGTGCATTGACCATTGACCATTGACCTTAAGCCATGATATGTTTGGCTCCAAAGATCCAGTGGAGTTGATATGTAATGGAAATGAATGAAATGACAACAGGAGAAATAGTACCATAATCAGGACATGTAACAAAATGAGAAGACAATATTCATCCCACCAATTTTGTTTGTTTGTTGTTGTGGATTACTTGACATTTCACTGGTGCTAATACCTTGAAGCGGTAAGGCGGTTTGAGTACCCTGACAACCCCCAGTGCTAAGCCAGTGGGAGTTTTACTTCTGAAAGGTTCTATTCAGTTGGACAGGTCTGCGCAGGTAGTGATCAGACTAAAGCTGGCACCCTGGTCCTCTAGGTTGACGGTTTAGCACAGAGCCAACACCTCTGTCTATGAAAAAAAAAGGAAACATAACAAATTAAAACGGGATGGACATCCAGACTCTGAGGCTCGTATGACTGACAGTGGTAAAAGCCGAAAGGAAACATTGCCACGAAAACGGATGCCCTGATTGCAAAACAAGAAATCAGAATTGGATTCTTGAACGTCAGAACTGTAAGTGAGGCAGGAAAACTGAGGCAGATCACAACAGAAATGAGAAACTATAGATTACATATCCTATAATAAATAAATGTTACACACACATATGTTTTCTCTGTGTCTCGTGTATTTTCCTGTGTATCTCTGG
>JAMPIV010014586.1:32500-70381 GCA_024509875.1 Oreohelix idahoensis
GTAGTACCTCAAAAGGTTTCTTCGATCCGTACCACCAACTTTAGAGGAAATAAACGAACAAAACATCTGCTAAGTTTTTGCTTTTCTGATATTAATCAGGAGCCTTTCCCGCTGTCCTTCAACCGATTATTTTCTCTGAATTTTTACTCTCCCTGAGCGTATATCATATATCGCATGGGATATGATGAAAATCACCATTCTTTTAGTTAATGTTCTGGAAAATTTCTACTGGACAGCAGCAAGTACAATGGTATGTGCCTGGTTGGACATGTTTAAGCATACATTCAACTTATTACAACTTCCTTACTTAGTCGTTCCTCTTCTACCGTGAGGTGTAGAGGTTTGGAGGAGAAAGCGCCAAATTATCCTATTGGCTGTCTTCCTCCTGGCCTGGTAACATTCTAGTCTTCGGTCTTTCAAAGATTGTCTAATGTTGTCCTCCCAGCAGACTCTGGGTCGTCGTGGTCTGGATACCTTACTCTTAGTTTCCCATGCTTGTCGTGGTAGCAGATTATCTCCCATTCTGCAGACATGGCCAAACCATCTTAGTTGGAACTGTTCTACTTGGGTCTGCAAGGGCTGAGTTTTTTTAGGCATTGACGTATCGTCTGGTTGCGGACCATGTCTCGTCTTGTTATTTCAACCACTTTATTAAAAATTATAGTAAATATATACATATAATACCATCAACATGCACTCACTTCTCCACTTGGAGTCTGGGGTTACCTTTGCTTTTGGTTCCCTGTGAGAACTTGCATAAAGCAATCTCCAGCGCTTTGTTGTGGTGGTTCATGAATATATCATTTTTATATGTTGAGGTTGCCAGCCTAGTAAAGACCTGTATAACCACCAACAAGTTCAAACATGTCAAATTCAAAGTATATAAAATATGTTTCAACTCACTCCAGTAACGTTTGGGAACTCTAGACTTCTTGCTTAGTTGAATAGTCTTGGCATCTTAATGCAGATGCCTCGAACACGCGTCTGGGGTATTATTTCTACTATAGAACCCCTCTGTAACCATGTGAGTAGGTCCTGTATTACACTGTAGAGTTTTCTTGCTGTAGTGTTCAGAAGGTGTTCCAATACATGTTTTGTCCCGTCCTATAAGGTCAGAATCCTAAATCCATTCTTTCCTGTCTTCAGTCCGAGCTGTCTGCTTTGATGATTCTGGAATGCAGTGTGTCATGTCTTAACTGTGCTACGTTATATTGCAACTTTCGGATTACGCTCCTGCGTGGCGTTCCCGACAAAACTTCCAATCAACGTGAATGTATATTCACATACCAAATATCAGCCAATGGCATTTAAAAATGCGTGTTATGATAACTTTCCTCAAGGAATTTTTCTGCTGACATAAATTTGTGAAATTTAAAAGGTCACTCTTCATATAAGGAGTTGATATTTCCATTGATTATCGGTCATGTTTAATAATTTCACATTTTCCAACCTCACTTCTTCAAATGTCTTACAAGATTGAGATTATCTGTCATTATTACCATAGGTAATTTCGGATGTCTGAGTATATAACTTATCAGACACTCCCAATCGCTTGTCTTAACGCTAGAGCGATCCGTTTGTTTGTCTAGACAGACGTGGTTAAGCAACTTAACCCGTATTTCACGTTCGTTTTAGCTGGAGTTAATCTGGTTGTTATCACGTTTAGTGATTCTATTAATCTTTCGGGATGGTTACTTACGCTTGACCTGAAATGAATCAAAGTGTGAAAATGCAAACAATGACCGTCATATGGATCTGGGGGCTCCGAAAATGAGAAATAGTTAGAAAATGAGAGAAAGAAAATACGTAAAAAAAGAGCGATCTAATTCTGCGACAGTCGTGCGAGGTCTTCTGAAAGGGCCAAACCGCACGGGAACTCTCTATACTCTTACGAGACCCAATTTTATGCTATTGAGTTGTACTGAGTTGATTTGACGAAACAACCTCGATCGTTACAATTTCTTGTGCCATTCTCTATTTCATTCTGTGCTATTCACTTTCTTTTTTCCACCTCTGACAGTACTTGTTATTTTCACCTCATCGTTTCGACTATTTTAGTCAATGTCTTGTCATGTCGTAACATAATACTCCAGTCATTACTGATTATTTTAATCGCTGATGTTGTTTGAACCAATATTGACCCCTGGATATGTAGAGTGAAATGTTCGGGTACAATTGCGTAACATGTTTCCGACCAGACAGTAAAGGCACGGATTACAGCATTGGAGCGGAAGTGCCATCTGGTTTTTCCGTGTATCGCTAATACGGCTATTGCTACCTCCGATTTTCTTTCTGGGAAGATACATAACGAACCTTCAGTTGGAGACATGTTCAGCCCAATGATTGACACCACCCAGGTTGTTGCCTGATAAGTTGTTAAAGTTTGCAAATGCCGTGCCCAAAAATACACGGTAAATATCAATCTGGTGACAGATTAAAGACACGCACTTAAGATAACGAATGGGGTTTTTGAAGCACGAAATCGACTAATCGTCTCCAGCCATATTTTGTTGTGATGGATAACTACAAGAAAATGAAATCTTGAAGGAGATTATCAATGATAGATCTATGAAGTCGTGAGTGTAAACGTAATGAAAATCATTGGAAGATGTAATACTTTATGTGGGAGTTGTTAAATCACGTAGTTATTTGTTAAATGACGTGAATGTCCACCAGTTGATAAATGTAGATGTTGGGACTGGTGTAGTAAAGTGTAACGATTGTCAACTCATTAAACCCAGCACAGTTTTGGTCATACAGGTCATCTTGTCCTGGAACGTGATGAGGCTCCGACAAGAATGTGAGTGTAGACAATGAGTGTGTATATGAATGTCAGAACGCGAATGGTAGAATGATTCGATAGAGTTGACAGGTTGGTAGTACATCACTCATACTCACACTGTTCGAATTCAAGAAGTACTGGAACTACGGTGGTCTTTTATAACATTTAATGGGACGCACACTTGGACAGTACGTGTATGGTTACAGGAACAAATGTCGACATAGACAGCATAATGTTGATCACAGGAATATCATCTTAAGTTAGCATTCATGCTTGGCAAATATCATAATGGAGCATTCGTAAATAAGCATTCAGAGTTCCATCATGTAAATCATCTGGCTTTACTGACTGGGCACGTCAGTCCATAACCAATATATAGGAAGGCTCCTAGACTTAACCTCGTCTAGCGAATATCCCTTCACGTAAAGTTCAATATATATATATTTTTCATAAAGATATAGGAATCCCAGACATGGGTTCTCACATGTAGCAGTGATCTCTTGGTTCATCGAGCGATAGTACAGGCATCCCTTTTTCTCACTCGATAAATACAAAGTATATGGATTTCAACATGGCTGTGCTTCTCTCGTGAGCTTCACTCACTATTGGATACAGACCAAAATTGGTCATTCGTTAAATGTCCTCATTTCTTCATAGCTTCTATCATAGAGGTAATTGAATAATATCATATAATCTAGTGCTGATACATAGGAATGTCATCTTCCTTTGAATAAATATACTTTTCAAAAGTACCACTGTGCATCTGCTTATCGACAACGATGGCGAAGCCCAAGTTCATAATAAATTGTGGTTTTACCTTTCTATGCGAAATATAACTTTGCCATTCCTTGGCAAAAGAGAATAAACACTGGGGTAAAGTACATACAACATGTCTAAATGACTATCACTTTTCCCCATCTACTTATAGATCACTTTTTTCGGCGATAGGCCGGCTACAACAAAATTCGACATCCCGACAGGATGACAGCCATGAATCACACCCCCTGCTAGCGATACTTCCGCTGCATAGCCTTTGACCTTTTCTAGCGACAACCAACATAGTTCGACTTAGAAATGTAAAGATATCCATATATAAGACAGACTCGTCCTACTCATACAAACACTACGTATAAATTCAGGCCCTAGATATACTGAAGCAAGAACAATCTATTCCTACCCAGCCAAAGAATAAATCGCAGTAGGCCTAAATTCGTCCGCGGAGTCCGATCGAAGATGACGGAACTCCTTTCAAGGGAAGTAACTCAAAAATGACTTCTCCTTAAGCACCCAAAAAGGAAACACCTTGTCTACAAAATATTTGCGAACATAATAAGTATATAAATGTATTATATTGCAAGATAGTAAAGATTGCACTTTACAGTCTTACCACACCTCCCGGGAAAAAAAAATAAAATTTTTTTTTAAAAATACATCTAGGAGCAATGTAGAATAGGCTCACAACGCAAGAATACTGCGCAGATGAAAATATCAGGAATAACTATAATTCCTAATATGACCGGTGAGAATATATCTCAAAATCTGAGAGAAATTGTTTCTCTACGAATAAATGTTTCCAGGAAGGTGTGATGTACGTATAATACAATTCTGGTAATTATACAATGCATACCAAAAATTCACACTATAATCTTAAATTTATGATTTATGAAGAAACAATCATCAAAGAACAGCGGTAAATAAACATCAATAAACCGCAAAGTAGCGATACCATCATTCTATTATTAAATTACAAATGTGTATCTTAGCAAAGAAACAAAAAATAACTGTTGTAAAGTTATACATATTAAAAAGATCCAATATTTAACAGTTAAGTGGCATCATGTGGGCATCTGGACAGAATGTCCGCCATCACATTTTCTGAACCACGGATAGCTCGTACCGAGAAATGAAAAGGTTGAAGAGCGATTGCGTATCGAGTTGATCTCGAGCTCTTCAAGTTCTTACTTTGGATAGCCGTAAGAGCTTTTTGGTCAGTTTCCACTACGAAATGCGCGCCCAGAAGGAATCTTTGGAGTTTGAGAATTGACCAAACCATTGCCAATAATTCACGGTCTAAAACCGAGTAATTCCTTTCTGCAGCATTAAGTTTTCTGGATATATACATTACAGGATGCAGAGTTCCAGAGTACTCTTGCATTAGTGCCGCTCCAATCCCAGTGGATGAAGCGTCACTACGAAGAACAAATGTCTTATCTGTTGTAGGTAACACTAAAATAGGTGGTGATGAAAACATAGTTTTGATCTTCTCTAGTGAAGATTGGCATTCATGAGACCAGTGAACCATGTTAGGCGACCCTTTCTTTAATAGTGTAGAGAGAGGTGCCATGATAGAGGACAGATTCGGAATGAAACGTCCATAAAATTGTATGAGACCTAAAAGACTTCGCACTTGCTTTTTAGTCCTAGGGATAGAGATGTTAAGTATCTTAGTGATATTATGGTCTTCTGTCTTCAAGAAACCGTGACCTACTCGATGGCCTAAGAAAGCAATTTCGCTAAAGCCAACACAAGCTTTGGATGGTTTTGCTGTCAGGTTATACTCACGCAGAGTTGATAATAATTCAACTAACCCTGAATAGTGATCTTCCCAAGTATCGCTGAAAAGACAGATGTCATCTAGATAAGCAATGACATCTGACCGATACGATAGGATTCGACGCATCATGCGTACAAATGTAGCTGGTGCGTTCATAAGGCCGAAAGGCATAAAATTCCATTGGAAAAGGCCTCTGGGAGTAGAGAAAGCGGTACGAGGTTTGGCGCGTTCGGATAATGGAACTTGCCAATATCCTTTAGACAAATCAAGTTTAGTGAAAAAATGCGATTTAGAAAGACGAGTAAGTAACTCTTCTAGTAAAGGCATAGGTTCAGCATCGAACTTCGTAACTTGATTCAATTTGCGATAGTCAACGCAAAGACGTATGTTATTGTCTTTTTTTTCGAACAATAACCATCGGCGAAGAATATGCAGAAGTGGATGGTTCGATTATTTGTAAATCTATCATTTCATCCAACTCTTTTTCAACCTGTGTTTGGAAATGTATAGGGATAGGATAAGGTCTAACCCTAATTGGAGTATGTTCAGTTAGAACAATGTCATGCTCAATGACATGAGTTTGTCCAGGGATGTCAGTGAGGACATCCTGAAATGTTTGTAACATAGACGAAACTTGTCGCTGTTCTCCTAGAGACAAATCAGGAGAAACAGTAACGTCTTTCCATGATTCACTAGAATGAAGTGAGATCATTGGAAGCGGGAGATTAACATCCGAAAAACTTGTTTCCTCATCCTGTATTACAGACAGTGATGAGTAATGACCATGTTTGACATGAGAATCGTCCGTTGCCTGGAAAATAGGCTGTAGATAGTCAGGACGTTCATGGAACTCCGTAAGCATATTGATGTGGAAGGTTTTATGCTTCCCGTTAATATCGACGATGTAGTCAACATCTGAAATTTTCGATATTATATCGTACGGACCTTTCCAACTAATAAGGAGTCTATTTTCACGACAAGGTAGCAAAACAAATGCTTTGTCACCAGGACAAAGTTGTCGTAAAGTTCTCTTCCTATTAGCAAATTGTCTTGCCTTCTGCTTAGCAAATTCAGAAGAGGACGTTGCCAATTTGCATGCTTCGATAATCTTCTGTCTCAGCGCGATGACATACTCGTAAGAAGATTTTGTGTCATCGTCAATATTGTCAGCTGTTATAAGATCATGCAGCAAAGACATTGGGCCGCGCGGTCGCGCGCCAAAGACAAGTTCAAAGGGCGAAAACCCTGTATGTTCATTGGGGACCTCTCTGTACGCGAAGAGGGCCGCGGGTAAAACCCTATCCCAATCTTGAGGATGATCCTCAGTTATCTTCCCTAATAAGTTCTTAAGTGTTCTATTTAGTCGCTCGACCATCCCATTGGACATAGGATGATAGATGCTACTCAAAGATCTCTCTATCTGTAGAGTAGACATTACTTGAGACATGGTATCCGATATCAGTTGGGTGCCATGATCTGATAATATTTCTCCGGGGAATCCCAGCCGAGAAAATATAAGCCAAAGAGCATCTGCAATGTCAGCGGTAGTAATGCTCTTTAGAGGGATAGCCTCTGGCCAACGTGTGCACATGTCTACACACGTTAAGATAAACTGATGTCCTCTAGCAGATTTGATCTTGAATGGACCAATGATGTCTATCGCCATTTTCTGGAATGGACGAATAGGAATATCTGCAGCCTGAATAGGCGCAGCATGACGAGGACCTTTGGATTTGACTTCTTGACATACTTTACAGGATCGACAATAGATCCGTATGTCCTTGTTCACAAAAGGCCAAAAGAAAGCCGCAAGAACTCTTGACTTTGTACGGGAAAAACCCATGTGACCAGCACACTGAGAATCGTGTGCATGTTGTAAGATCTTAACTCTCAAATTCTTGGGTACAAGAATCTGAGAATGACTTGACTTAGTGGAGTCTTGCACCATACGTACAAGTACGCCATTCTTCATTGTAATCCAAGATTTACAATTTGAATCTTTATTCGGATCACCTTTCGTTACAAGAGTGAAGAATTTCTTAAGAGTCGGATCTTCTTCTTGTTGTTTTATAAACGAGTCACGAGAAATTGCCAAGGGATCATCTTGGTTATGCACTTCATTATCTTCAACAGATGAAGTTTCAGGCATATTGAGAGCTTGAGCTCTAGTGACTACCGCATTAGCAGATTGCATATTTTGATTTTCCCAAACGGAAATTTGCTCCGGAGTGCATTCTTTGACTCCGTGAATGCGACCGATGATAAGATCAGCGATCGGATTCGGCAAAAGACATGCGTGTACATCTCCTGTGAAGAAAGGAGTAGCAATCCTAATGATAGCGGTAGAGTATTTCTCTATGGTGCCGCCAAATGTTACGCATTTGACTACTTTGCCTGTAGAATGAGAAGGATCTATGAGTGACTGCCTAACCCCAATAGTTGTGCATCCAGAATCAAAAAGTACTGAGACTGGATTGTCATTTACTAAACCTTTGTGTAAGACAAGAGAACCTCTCCCATCATGCGCGATTGACGCAGGAAGAGCGAGAAGAGGATGCCCACAGCTTAAAGTAGACACTGTGGTTGGCTCAAATAATGTTTTGCATTGGGGCACTGAGATGCTCTCCCAAAATCAAAAGCGGCACATGCCATATTATTAGAGTCATCATTATCTTTATTTTGTTTATAGGCTTCGTGGGACTCTTGCTGTGCAGAGTTCGCCTGGTAATGAGCTTTATGTTTTTTGAATTGTGCTCTACCTCTGTTATTATTGCCTCTGTACTTATCATTGTTTTCACTATTATAACCCCTACTCGGGTTTGAATCATAGCTCCTTTTGTTACTATCATCATATTCATTATAATGAGTATCTCGGTAATTATGATCTTGTTGTCTCCATGAAGGAAAACTTGGATAGTTTCTAGAATGACTTCCTTTGCGAAAGTTCCTGTAATTATGACCACCCCTGAATCGAGGGCTGTCAGCTCTTCTCCAGGTATTCGAAGAAGAACCCTGAAATGATTGGTTACCTTGGTTCTGATAACTGTAATAGTTACCTTTTTTATTAAACCTATTTTGAGGTCCTTGGAATTTGTGAGAGTGATTAGGGTTGTATGGTGTTGCAGAAGCAACTGGCATACCTTCTTTAACCTTACTGTTGCTAATAGCTACGTCCGGATGTGCAGTGACGTATTGGGTACAATACTGTTCCATTTCTTTTAGAGACTTAGGTTTACGCTCATGTAAGAATTCGAGGAAAGGTTTATTTATACTTGACATAATCTTGTCTCTGAGTATCAAGTCCATAAGTGCTTCATAAGTCTTTTCTGTTTTAGATAGCTCAATCCAACGATCAAATGTAAGACGTGTCCTTGCAATGAATTCTGAGAATTCTACACCTGCCTCAGGCACCATTGTCTTAAACAACTTCCGATAACCCTCTTCAGACAACTGATACTTCTTTAATAAGGCTGCCCTAATAACATCATAGTTATCTTTGTCAGCCTCTTCAACCAAACTTAAACTAGTCAGAGAATCACCTTTCAGATTTTCTGATAACTGGTTAGCATATTGTGATTTGTCCACATTATGGGCTCGACAAGAGCGTTCAAATCTATTTAGCCAGAATGTTATGTCATCACTGGAAGGGTTGAACGCTGGTACCTTGACCTTGTAAGTAAAGGGTTTACCATTACCACCAGATGCTTGATTAACATTACTTATGTTTGTTAACTTTAACTTTTCTAACTCAAATGCTAAAAGTTCTTTTTTGTGTTCATGTTCTCTTTTTTTTCTCTTCTGCAGCAGCTTCATCTTTTCTTTTCTCTTTTTTCCATTTCCATCTGGAATCTTTTTTCATCAGTCTGTATCTGCAATTTCTTTTGTTCATACTCTCTTTGTAATTTTTTTTCCTCAGCTTCTAATCTTTTCTCCTCAGCTGCTAATTTCTTTTCTTCAATCAATGCTTTTCTTTCTTCAGCAGCAGCAGCTAATGCTTTGTCATATTGAGCAACTGCCCATTCTTCTAATTGCTGACCAGTCTTATTAAGAGCTTTGCCTTGTGTGATAAAATAATCTAATTTTGACATCTTGTCTAATAAGATCAGTAATTTGCAAAAGTAAATAAATTCACTTTCTTAGTCTTAATCAAAGACCTTGTATGATAACTTTGTAACCTGTGGAAAATAGTACTTAACTATCCCAATCACTGTGGGAAACAAGCCTTACAAAGGTCTTGTATAAATCCTTATATAATAACAGCTATAAGTTGCTGGTTCACTCTATAATATAAGTGCAGTGCACCAGAAATAGTGTTTTATATCATCAACTGTGTACCTTTAGCAATAGCAATTAACTATCAGTTGATTCTTGTACATCAATTTATATGATCAACTATATTTTAAATAGTGTATGTCGATCAGGCACAAAACAAAACAGTTATACAGAAGAACATGAAAACATTTGCGGAAATGAAATAAATCAAATGGGAAAAACAATAAAAGATAAACCGCAAGAGGATAACAAATACAAATAACGCCACAGTATATAAATATAAATTGAGAATAGAACTGAAAGATAGAATAGGGTAGACCAACAAATTACAAACAAATCAAAACAAACTAAAGAACAGAGGAATATTACAAAAACAACAATGAGTACAGTCTTCACAGCTAACACTAATAGCAACAGCTGTCGCAGCAAATTTTCAATCAAGAAAATTGCACCTATAGAAACGCACACATCAGACCCTCTATTACGTGGGATACTCTGTTGTGTGACACCGCCCAACCAAAACAACAACCCGCTGGATACAAACAAATATCACATATAAATATTTAAACATAAATACATAAATGCATAAATAGTATGGCAATATGATGTAAATAGAGTGTTGCAGAAAGAATGTGTTGTAAAGAAGGCTCAGTTACACTGCCTAATAGTACAGTACTGTGGTACTTTATTAAACAAATACTTCAGGTCTAATTATTTTAAATTCAACACAGAAATAGAAGCTCCATCGTTGATGTGAATGATAACAATCGATGTAGGACTTCTCAGTTCAATAACACTTCCTTTCGCAAACACTGTCAAATATTCTCCAGTCCTGATGTGTAATGTTCTATGTTTCAACCAAGCTTGCTGTGTAACACTGTCAGTTGTATGGCAAATGTCCAACGAACCAAATGTCAACAAACGCTGACCTATTTACTGCATACTCTCGACAGGACAGGTCACGCTGACATCACTGTAGAGTTGTACTGTTGATGTATTTGTGTGTCGTAACAGACCCCAAGGAACGTCTGGTCTCAGTAGTTTACTTCTCAATATTGTCACTGTGCAGGTTGACCCAGGAAGCTGGCACACCAGTTGTTAAATCACGTAGTTATTTGTTAAATGACGTGAATGTCAACCAGTTGATAAATGTAGATGTTGGGACTGGTGTAGTAAAGTGTAACGATTGTCAACTCATTAAACCCAGCACAGTTTTGGTCATACAGGTCATCTTGTCCTGGAACGTGATGAGGCTCCGACAAGAATGTGAGTGTAGACAATGAGTGTGTATATGAATGTCAGAACGCGAATGGTAGAATGATTCGATAGAGTTGACAGGTTGGTAGTACATCACTCATACTCACACTGTTCGAATTCAAGAAGTACTGGAACTACGGTGGTCTTTTTATAACATTTAATGGGGCGCACACTTGGACAGTACGTGTATGGTTACAGGAACAAATGTCGACATAGACAGCATAATGTTGATCACAGGAATATCATCTTAAGTTAGCATTCATGCTTGGCAAATATCATAATGGAGCATTCGTAAATAAGCATTCAGAGTTCCATCATGTAAATCATCTGGCTTTACTGACTGGGCACGTCAGACCATAACCAATATATAGGAAGGCTCCTAGACTTAACCTCGTCTAGCGAATATCCCTTCACGTAAAGTTCAATATATATATTTTTCATAAAGATATAGGAATCCCAGACATGGTTCTCACATGTAGCAGTGATCTCTTGGTTCATCGAGCGATAGTACAGGCATCCCTTTTTCTCACTCGATAAATACAAAGTATATGGATTTCAACATGGCTGTGCTTCTCTCGTGAGCTTCACTCACTATTGGATACAGACCAAAATTGGTCATTCGTTAAATGTCCTCATTTCTTCATAGCTTCTATCATAGAGGTAATTGAATAATATCATATAATCTAGTGCTGATACATAGGAATGTCATCTTCCTTTGAATAAATATTCTTTTCAAAAGTACCACTGTGCATCTGCTTATCGACAACGATGGCGAAGCCCAAGTTCATAATAAATTGTGGTTTTACCTTTCTATGCGAAATATAACTTTGCCATTCCTTGGCAAAAGAGAATAAACACTGGGGTAAAGTACATACAACATGTCTAAATGACTATCACTTTTCCCCATCTACTTATAGATCACTTTTTTCGGCGATAAGCCGGCTACAACAAAATTCGACATCCCGACAGGATGACAGCCATGAATCACACCCCCTGCTAGCGATACTTCCGCTGCATAGCCTTTGACCTTTTCTAGCGACAACCAACATAGTTCGACTTAGAAATGTAAAGATATCCATATATAAGACAGACTCGTCCTACTCATACAAACACTACGTATAAATTCAGGCCATAGATATACTGAAGCAAGAACAATCTATTCCTACCCAGCCAAAGAATAAATCGCAGTAGGCCTAAATTCGTCCGCGGAGTCCGATCGAAGATGACGGAACTCCTTTCAAGGGAAGTAACTCAAAAATGACTTCTCCTTAAGCACTTAAAAAGGAAATACTTTGTTTACAAAATATTTGCGAACATAATAAGTATATAAATGTATTATATTGCAAGATAGTAAAGATTGCACTTTACAGTCTTACCACACCTCCCGGGAAAAAAAAAAAAAAATTTTTTTTTAAAATACATCTAGGAGCAACGTAGAATAGGCTCACAACGCAAGAATACTGCGCAGATGAAAATATCAGGAATAACTATAATTCCTAATATGACCGGTGAGAATATATCTCAAAATCTGAGAGAAATTGTTTCTCTACGAATAAATGTTTCCAGGAAGGTGTGATGTACGTATAATACAATTCTGGTAATTATACAATGCATACCAAAAATTCACACTATAAATCATAAATTTATGATTTATGAAGAAACAATCATCAAAGAACAGCGGTAAATAAACATCAATAAACCGCTAAGTAGCGATACCATCATTCTATTATTAAATTACAAATGTGTATCTTAGTAAAGAAACAAAAAATAACTGTTGTAAAGTTATACATATTAAAAAGATCCAATATTTAACAGTTAAGTGGCATCATGTGGGCATCTGGACAGAATGTCCGCCATCACATTTTCTGAACCACGGATAGCTCGTACCGAGAAATGAAAAGGTTGAAGAGCGATTGCGTATCGAGTTGATCTCGAGCTCTTCAAGTTCTTACTTTGGATAGCCGTAAGAGCTTTTTTGGTCAGTTTCCACTACGAAATGCGCGCCCAGAAGGAATCTTTGGAGTTTGAGAATTGACCAAACCATTGCCAATAATTCACGGTCTAAAACCGAGTAATTCCTTTCTGCAGCATTAAGTTTTCTGGATATATACATTACAGGATGCAGAGTTCCAGAGTACTCTTGCATTAGTGCCGCTCCAATCCCAGTGGATGAAGCGTCACTACGAAGAACAAATGTCTTATCTGTTGTAGGTAACACTAAAATAGGTGGTGATGAAAACATAGTTTTGATCTTCTCTAGTGAAGATTGGCATTCATGAGACCAGTGAACCATGTTAGGCGACCCTTTCTTTAATAGTGTAGAGAGAGGTGCCATGATAGAGGACAGATTCGGAATGAAACGTCCCATAAAATTGTATGAGACCTAAAAGACTTCGCACTTGCTTTTTAGTCCTAGGGATAGAGATGTTAAGTATCTTAGTGATATTATGGTCTTCTGTCTTCAAGAAACCGTGACCTACTCGATGGCCTAAGAAAGCAATTTCGCTAAAGCCAATACAAGCTTTGGATGGTTTTGCTGTCAGGTTATACTCACGCAGAGTTGATAATAATTCAACTAACCCTGAATAGTGATCTTCCCAAGTATCGCTGAAAAGACAGATGTCGTCTAGATAAGCAATGACATCTGACCGATACGATAGGATTCGACGCATCATGCGTACAAATGTAGCTGGTGCGTTCATAAGGCCGAAAGGCATAAAATTCCATTGGAAAAGGCCTCTGGGAGTAGAGAAAGCGGTAAGAGGTTTGGCGCGTTCGGATAATGGAACTTGCCAATATCCTTTAGACAAATCAAGTTTAGTGAAAAAATGCGATTTAGAAAGACGAGTAAGTAACTCTTCTAGTAAAGGCATAGGTTCAGCATCGAACTTCGTAACTTGATTCAATTTGCGATAGTCAACGCAAAGACGTATGTTATTGTCTTTTTTTTCGAACAATAACCATCGGCGAAGAATATGCAGAAGTGGATGGTTCGATTATTTGTAAATCTATCATTTCATCCAACTCCTTTTCAACCTGTGTTTGGAAATGTATAGGGATAGGATAAGGTCTAACCCTAATTGGAGTATGTTCAGTTAGAACAATGTCATGCTCAATGACATGAGTTTGTCCAGGGATGTCAGTGAGGACATCCTGAAATGTTTGTAACATAGACGAAACTTGTCGCCGTCCTCCTAGAGACAATGCAGACGAAACAGTACCGTCATTCCATCATTCACGAAAATCAAGTGCGATCATTGGAAGCGAGAGATTAACATCCGAAAAACTTGTTTCCTCATCCTGTATTACAGACAGTGATGAGTAATGACCATGTTTGACATGAGAATCGTCCGTTGCCTGGAAAATAGGCTGTAGATAGTCAGGACGTTCATGGAACTCCGTAAGCATATTGATGTGGAAGGTTTTTATGCTTCCCGTTAATATCGACGATGTAGTCAACATCTGAAATTTTCGATATTATATCGTACGGACCTTTCCAACTAATAAGGAGTCTATTTTCACGACAAGGTAGCAAAACAAATGCTTTGTCACCAGGACAAAGTTGTCGTAAAGTTCTCTTCTTATTAGCAAATTGTCTTGCCTTCTGCTTAGCAAATTCAGAAGAGGACGTTGCCAATTTGCATGCTTCGATAATCTTCTGTCTCAGCGCGATGACATACTCGTAAGAAGATTTTGTGTCATCGTCAATATTGTCAGCTGTTATAAGATCATGCAGCAAAGACATTGGGCCGCGCGGTCGCGCGCCAAAGACAAGTTCAAAGGGCGAAAACCCTGTATGTTCATTGGGGACCTCTCTGTACGCGAAGAGGGCCGCGGGTAAAACCCTATCCCAATCTTGAGGATGATCCTCAGTTATCTTCCCTAATAAGTTCTTAAGTGTTCTATTTAGTCGCTCGACCATCCCATTGGACATAGGATGATAGATGCTACTCAAAGATCTCTCTATCTGTAGAGTAGACATTACTTGAGACATGGTATCCGATATCAGTTGGGTGCCATGATCTGATAATATTTCTCCGGGGAATCCCAGCCGAGAAAATATAAGCCAAAGAGCATCTGCAATGTCAGCGGTAGTAATGCTCTTTAGAGGGATAGCCTCTGGCCAACGTGTGCACATGTCTACACACGTTAAGATAAACTGATGTCCTCTAGCAGATTTGATCTTGAATGGACCAATGATGTCTATCGCCATTTTCTGGAATGGACGAATAGGAATATCTGCAGCCTGAATAGGCGCAGCATGACGAGGACCTTTGGATTTGACTTCTTGACATACTTTACAGGATCGACAATAGATCCGTATGTCCTTGTTCACAAAAGGCCAAAAGAAAGCCGCAAGAACTCTTGACTTTGTACGGGAAAAACCCATGTGACCAGCACACTGAGAGTCGTGTGCATGTTGTAAGATCTTAACTCTCAAATTCTTGGGTACAAGAATCTGAGAATGACTTGACTTAGTGGAGTCTTGCACCATACGTACAAGTACGCCATTCTTCATTGTAATCCAAGATTTACAATTTGAATCTTTATTCGGATCACCTTTCGTTACAAGAGTGAAGAATTTCTTAAGAGTCGGATCTTCTTCTTGTTGTTTTATAAACGAGTCACGAGAAATTACCAAGGGATCATCTTGGTTATGCACTTCATTATCTTCAACAGATGAAGTTTCAGGCATATTGAGAGCTTGAGCTCTAGTGACTACCGCATTAGCAGATTGCATATTTTGATTTTCCCAAACGGAAATTTGCTCCGGAGTGCATTCTTTGACTCCGTGAATGCGACCGATGATAAGATCAGCGATCGGATTCGGCAAAAGACATGCGTGTACATCTCCTGTGAAGAAAGGAGTAGCAATCCTAATGATAGCGGTAGAGTATTTCTCTATGGTGCCGCCAAATGTTACGCATTTGACTACTTTGCCTGTAGAATGAGAAGGATCTATGAGTGACTGCCTAACCCCAATAGTTGTGCATCCAGAATCAAAAAGTACTGAGACTGGATTGTCATTTACTAAACCTTTGTGTAAGACAAGAGAACCTCTCCCATCATGCGCGATTGACGCAGGAAGAGCGGGAAGAGGATGCCCACAGCTTAAAGTAGACACTGTGGTTGGCTCAAATAATGTTTTGCATTGGGGGCACTGAGATGCTCTCCCAAAATCAAAAGCGGCACATGCCATATTATTAGAGTCATCATTATCTTTATTTTGTTTATAGGCTTCGTGGGACTCTTGCTGTGCAGAGTTCGCCTGGTAATGAGCTTTATGTTTTTTTGAATTGTGCTCTACCTCTGTTATTATTGCCTCTGTACTTATCATTGTTTCCACTATTATAACCCCTACTCGGGTTTGAATCATAGCTCCTTTGGTTACTATCATCATATTCATTATAATGAGTATCTCGGTAATTATGATCTTGTTGTCTCCATGAAGGAAAACTTGGATAGTTTCTAGAATGACTTCCTTTGCGAAAGTTCCTGTAATTATGACCACCCCTGAATCGAGGGCTGTCAGCTCTTCTCCAGGTATTCGAAGAAGAACCCTGAAATGATTGGTTACCTTGGTTCTGATAACTGTAATAGTTACCTTTTTTATTAAACCTATTTTGAGGTCCTTGGAATTTGTGAGAGTGATTAGGGTTGTATGGTGTTGCAGAAGCAACTGGCATACCTTCTTTAACCTTACTGTTGCTAATAGCTACGTCCGGATGTGCAGTGACGTATTGGGTACAATACTGTTCCATTTCTTTTAGAGACTTAGGTTTACGCTCATGTAAGAATTCGAGGAAAGGTTTATTTATACTTGACATAATCTTGTCTCTGAGTATCAAGTCCATAAGTGCTTCATAAGTCTTTTCTGTTTTGGATAGCTCAATCCAACGATCAAATGTAAGACGTGTCCTTGCAATGAATTCTGAGAATTCTACACCTGCCTCAGGCACCATTGTCTTAAACAACTTCCGATAACCCTCTTCAGACAACTGATACTTCTTTAATAAGGCTGCCCTAATAACATCATAGTTATCTTTGTCAGCCTCTTCAACCAAACTTAAACTAGTCAGAGAATCACCTTTCAGATTTTCTGATAACTGGTTAGCATATTGTGATTTGTCCACATTATGGGCTCGACAAGAGCGTTCAAATCTATTTAGCCAGAATGTTATGTCATCACTGGAAGGGTTGAACGCTGGTACCTTGACCTTGTAAGTAAAGGGTTTACCATTACCACCAGATGCTTGATTAACATTACTTATGTTTGTTAACTTTAACTTTTCTAACTCAAATGCTAAAAGTTCTTTTTTGTGTTCATGTTCTCTTTTTTTTCTCTTCTGCAGCAGCTTCATCTTTTCTTTTCTCTTTTTCCATTTCCATCTGGAATCTTTTTTCATCAGTCTGTATCTGCAATTTCTTTTGTTCATACTCTCTTTGTAATTTTTTTTCCTCAGCTTCTAATCTTTTCTCCTCAGCTGCTAATTTCTTTTCTTCAATCAATGCTTTTCTTTCTTCAGCAGCAGCAGCTAATGCTTTGTCATATTGAGCAACTGCCCATTCTTCTAATTGCTGACCAGTCTTATCAAGAGCTTTGCCTTGTGTGATAAAATAATCTAATGTAGACATCTTGTCTAATAAGATCAGTAATTTGCAAAAGTAAATAAATTCACTTTCTTAGTCTTAATCAAAGACCTTGTATGATAACTTTGTAACCTGTGGAAAAATAGTACTTAACTATCCCAATCACTGTGGGAAACAAGCCTTACAAAGGTCTTGTATAAATCCTTATATAATAACAGCTATAAGTTGCTGGTTCACTCTATAATATAAGTGCAGTGCACCAGAAATAGTGTTTTATATCATCAACTGTGTACCTTTAGAAATAGCAATTAACTATCAGTTGATTCTTGTACATCAATTTATATGATCAACTATATTTTAAATAGTGTATGTCGATCAGGCACAAAACAAAACAGTTATACAGAAGAACATGAAAACATTTGCGGAAATGAAATAAATCAAATGGGAAAAAACAATAAAAGATAAACCGCAAGAGGATAACAAATACAAATAACGCCACAGTATATAAATATAAATTGAGAATAGAACTGAAAGATAGAATAGGGTAGACCAACAAATTACAAACAAATCAAAACAAACTAAAGAACAGAGGAATATTACAAAAACAACAATGAGTACAGTCTTCACAGCTAACACTAATAGCAACAGCTGTCGCAGCAAATTTTCAATCAAGAAAATTGCACCTATAGAAACGCACACATCAGACCCTCTATTACGTGGGATACTCTGTTGTGTGACACCGCCCAACCAAAACAACAACCCGCTGGATACAAACAAATATCACATATAAATATTTAAACATAAATACATAAATGCATAAATAGTATGGCAATATGATGTAAATAGAGTGTTGCAGAAAGAATGTGTTGTAAAGAAGGCTCAGTTACACTGCCTAATAGTACAGTACTGTGGTACTTTATTAAACAAATACTTCTGGTCTAATTATTTTAAATTCAACACAGAAATAGAAGCTCCATCGTTGATGTGAATGATAACAATCGATGTAGGACTTCTCAGTTCAATAACACTTCCTTTCGCAAACACTGTCAAATATTCTCCAGTCCTGATGTGTAATGTTCTATGTTTCAACCAAGCTTGCTGTGTAACACTGTCAGTTGTATGGCAAATGTCCAACGAACCAAATGTCAACAAACGCTGACCTAGTTACTGCATACTCTCGACAGGACAGGTCACGCTGACATCACTGTAGAGTTGTACTGTTGATGTATTTGTGTGTCGTAACAGACCCCAAGGAACGTCTGGTCTCAGTAGTTTACTTCTCAATATGGTCACTGTGCAGGTTGACCCAGGAAGCTGGCACACCAGTTGTTAAATCACGTTTTATTTGTTAAATGCCGTGAATGTCCACCAGTAGATCACTGTAGATGTTGGGACAGGTGTAGTGAGTGTAGACAATGAGTGTGTATATGAATGTCAGAACGCGAATGGTAGAATGATTCGATAGAGTTGACAGGTTGGTAGTACATCACTCATACTCACACTGTTCGAATTCAAGAAGTACTGGAACTACGGTGGTCTTTTTATAACATTTAATGGACGCACACTTGGACAGTACGTGTATGGTTACAGGAACAAATGTCGACATAGACAGCATAATGTTGATCACAGGAATATCATCTTAAGTTAGCATTCATGCTTGGCAAATATCATAATGGAGCATTCGTAAATAAGCATTCAGAGTTCCATCATGTAAATCATCTGGCTTTACTGACTGGGCACGTCAGTCCATAACCAATATATAGGAAGGCTCCTAGACTTAACCTCGTCTAGCGAATATCCCTTCACGTAAAGTTCAATATATATATTTTTCATAAAGATATAGGAATCCCAGACATGGGTTCTCACATGTAGCAGTGATCTCTTGGTTCATCGAGCGATAGTACAGGCATCCCTTTTTCTCACTCGATAAATACAAAGTATATGGATTTCAACATGGCTGTGCTTCTCTCTCGTGAGCTTCACTCACTATTGGATACAGACCAAAATTGGTCATTCGTTAAATGTCCTCATTTCTTCATAGCTTCTATCATAGAGGTAATTGAATAATATCATATAATCTAGTGCTGATACATAGGAATGTCATCTTCCTTTGAATAAATATACTTTTCAAAAGTACCACTGTGCATCTGCTTATCGACAACGATGGCGAAGCCCAAGTTCATAATAAATTGTGGTTTTACCTTTCTATGCGAAATATAACTTTGCCATTCCTTGGCAAAAGAGAATAAACACTGGGGTAAAGTACATACAACATGTCTAAATGACTATCACTTTTCCCCATCTACTTATAGATCACTTTTTTCGGCGATAGGCCGGCTACAACAAAATTCGACATCCCGACAGGATGACAGCCATGAATCACACCCCCTGCTAGCGATACTTCCGCTGCATAGCCTTTGACCTTTTCTAGCGACAACCAACATAGTTCGACTTAGAAATGTAAAGATATCCATATATAAGACAGACTCGTCCTACTCATACAAACACTACGTATAAATTCAGGCCCTAGATATACTGAAGCAAGAACAATCTATTCCTACCCAGCCAAAGAATAAATCGCAGTAGGCCTAAATTCGTCCGCGGAGTCCGATCGAAGATGACGGAACTCCTTTCAAGGGAAGTAACTCAAAAATGACTTCTCCTTAAGCACCCAAAAAGGAAACACCTTGTCTACAAAATATTTGCGAACATAATAAGTATATAAATGTATTATATTGCAAGATAGTAAAGATTGCACTTTACAGGAGTGCTTTTGAAAAATCACACCTTATGTGTCACACAGGAATTTTTCCCATACTTAGGAATACATAGATTCGGGTAATATTAAACTTCAACTTATACTACTGGACACTTGAATTTGTTGGCATGGCATGGAAAATGTTTAAATATAACAACATCAATTAGTAAAACATGACTTACTATACATTCCATGTAATAGCAATGGTGTATTCGTTGGCCATAATTTGCTTAAAATCGTCACACATTTTAAGTATCATTAGCACTGACATATCAACTCGTCGACATTTTACATACAAGCAGGTATCATACATAGAATTTATCGAAAATCGGGATTATTAATTTAAAAGGTCCCATACAGACATTATTTGATACATAACTACCTACTTTACACAGTAAGTCATCTACAACTCTTAATTTACTCTAAAAATTGAAATCTTGGAATCCATAAATTCACTACGTAAAACATGAATACAAAGGTATAGTCATGGTCTTCCCATCGTAAATTCGAAAGATACAGACTTTACAGAGGCACTTAACCAACTATACTGAAAAATATTTATATTCATAACTACAAAATTACCCATCCAAAAGCACATTTTCCTCAATGTATCGTAATACCCCCAATTGGAGTGATACATGTACAATTACATATACATTCTATATTATAAACATATATCAACTATCATACCTACTACATTTAAGTGGAATGTCCACATAGTTCATATCCACTCGGCAACCTACTATCCATATCTATACCATGATGTTTCATTAAGACATCACTATCACAAGAGCAAATGAACTCTACGCGCGGCATATACTCAAATTCATACCTTAAATCGCAGACAATATTGATTTATCGTGTTCAGGTGACTATTACATAAATGAGGATGATATTTATTTTCTCTCAACATTTCATATACACAGTCGTTGGATACCAATTATCGAAAATCTGTCTGTGGAATAACATACAACAGTATAAGTCAACATTCAGTCAAAATCCTACGACACCAACAGCTAGACGTACATACATTTTACCCATACATACAACGCTCCATCCTTTTTATAATTACATACCATACATACTACATAAAGTCATGCCAAAATCATTTATCCTCCCACTCAGATTTGACCAGGAGAACGATACAGTACTAGTCTACAACCATACATAAGAATGTACATAACGTCTGGAGCAGAATATCCATTTACCGACAACCTTACTGTAACTATCTATGCCCTTCAAAGAATACTACCTACATGAATATTTTATGAAAGTCTCATTTACCACATTTTTCAAAAACTATAGCCAGATCATATTTCCTGTAATTTGACCCCCTAACTTTTAAATAATTCATAAATATTTTCTATCAACACTTTACAACTTACATATTTTACATCTTCACTCTTTAAATATATACTTCATAAATACTACCCCTAATTTCACACTTGTTTATATCACTTTTACTTACCCTGTGTTATTATCTAATAATACTATCTTTATATTTAATATATACATAATATACTGGGGTTGAACCATATATATATATTTAATACTTCTAATACTCCTTATCATATAGTCTACCATTATGTCTGTATCTTAACATGTTACACCTCTTTTGTATTATCACTTGTATGTCTTGTGCCCATGTATGTATGTATGTATGTATGTAAACAACAACATGTTGTAAATCCCCCTCAATAATACATATCCACTGTTACATGTACCATGTATGTACCCCCACACCATTGTATTTAACTCAATTTATGTATCATACTGTAATACTAACCAAACCATCACAATTGTACTGTATGTTTATGTCAACACTACTGTACACATTACAACAACCCAACCAACAGTGTAGAATCACATACACAACACTGTACATACATTGTTCTAACGAACACTACATACATACAATAATTACATACACCTCACTCTATACCATATCTATCATTCCATATAATTATCCCTACAACCATACTGTTGACATCTGGATGTATACATACCTTAACAAATACCAATACAGTATTGTATAAATACCATGACATACTCACCCATACCATCCAACTATACATTAATATTCAAACAATCTCTACATTCCACATACGATACACTTAAATCCCACACTACCTTACATATCATCTACCATCAATTAACCTATACAAGTACACACAACATACAATACATGCAAACGAATACATATCATTACATAAATTTCCATACATACATCACATAATATGTATTACATATGTATGTCCCTATAACTCGTACTACATACCTTCCATTACTTACAATGTACTTGTTTACTCCCATACATACATTACCATACAATCGATCTTCCACATGTACATACCATA
Organism: Oreohelix idahoensis; assembly: GCA_024509875.1. Taxonomy (NCBI): domain Eukaryota; kingdom Metazoa; phylum Mollusca; class Gastropoda; order Stylommatophora; family Oreohelicidae; genus Oreohelix; species Oreohelix idahoensis. The sequence goes on from JAMPIV010014586.1 coordinate 55,072, forward strand.
CCAGTACATACCATACCATACTCACCTACATTACATACATTTCATAACATACATAACCAATACATACTTACAACCAACACCATATACATTTCAACCTACATACATTAACATACATACTATCAGGGGTATGTATTCTATTGACTCTATCATACTTACACATACATACTACATACTACAACATACTGATACCCCTTGACATACATTACATACCATAATACACTAAAACAGAAGTAGTACATACTGTATCAAACATTATCGGGATACATTAATCTACATACTTATCATTACCATGTACATACTATCCACTACACACTAATATCATATGTCACTAAGTACAACTCTTACCAGTACCCATACATACATACATACGATCCCCACTACTGCGTATAATAATACCATACATCCCGTTACAAGTACATTTAAGTAGGTGGACATATATAATATCCTACTGTTTGTTTACATAACATAACCATAAACTACCAGTAACATACTTACATCCATATCATACAAAAATACATGGGGGTGGGGGGGGTAAACATACATACATACATACATACATACACAACATAACAAGTCTACATTATGTACCTACAGTAAATACAACCACTATCCTAAATACATAACATGTTCTATAATTCCATACAAATACCATTAACATACATACATTACCATTGTACATACCATGTACATACATAACATACATACATGGTACATACCAACATACATACATAAAACTTCTTACATGTACTATGTACAATGTACAACAACATACGACTCTGCATACATAACATACATACATAATATCGATTACAGTACATACATACCATACATATTACATACTGTTATCAATAGCTGTATACAATATGTTTCATACCATACATACATCCATACATACATAAACATTACATAACCATACATACACTACACACATACACCTGACATACCATACCCCCGCCACACGTATACATACATACATACATACATACATACATTATCATACACCCCCACATACCAATATGATATCAGTGTATATTAGTATACACTAAATATATCCATATTACTAATACCCTATATTGTACCATACCCTATACCCTCACCAATATCACTTGACCCGACCGCTCCCCATACTTACCCCCAATTACACCCATCATACCCTACACAATCATACACCACCCCCCCATTAGCCACCCACCAATCCATAACATTACACCCATACCATTACCCAACCAACCCCAACCCACCCATACACTACACACCCCACTCCCCCATATCCCCAACCACACCCCAATCACACAATACGAACCACAACATTACAAACACCTACATATCGATCAACCTACACATACATGTTCATACCCATTATAAACAAACCCTAAACACAAATACTTACTACGAACAACAACCCACTATGAACACAGAACTAATCATCACAAAACCACCATATAAACACAACATAACATAAAAAAAAACCCCACACACATCCCACCGTATAACACACTTACATATTCCTACAAATACCCCACTTACACCCCTACACTATATACACACCCAACCTACATATTATATCTACAACACTATACGATAACACATCAACCCACTATCATTCACGACTATACACACCACACATATACAACATATCCTACATACACACATACACAGCACATATATACCACACAGCACACTAATAACGCCAACATTCTATAATCACACATTGACTATACACAATGTCAAATGTAAACATACCAACTAAAACAAAAATCTAATCCCATACCACACAACACTCTATATACCCCCGTAAACCACACTTATGCCACAATCAACCATGCTGGTCACATCCACCCATCTTGTACCAACCAAGATACCCAAATGAATATTACATCCCAACCATATCATTCTGATGTCCCTGTCCCTGTATCCACTCCAAACCAAAAATCAAAAAATGCTCGGTGCCGAAAATCCTGCTTTTGGAGGAGAATCTGCAAGTCAAGGAACAAATAAGTGATGAATCTGCAGTGAGCAACCAGATGCAGCCAGAACCTCATCTCGATAATGTTTACAGCAATAACCTTTACCACGGAAGGACGTGAATAGGAAAGCGATGTGTGAAAACAAGTATCCTCACCCAAACGTTGAAAATACTGGCCACCCTCGAAAATCTGTTAGACCTACCAGCAATCTTCAAAAGGCGCTCTACACCACCCGTCGCTAGAAATCCGGCATTCGTTCAGTCTGCAAAGGATTATGTTTGAATCTGATTCCTCGTCCTGTGAATAGTAACAGTCAATCAACTTGCAGTTCTAGGGTACCATCTGAATATGTTACTCTGGCCCATTGCAGGCGCTGGCTGACGAATGTCTGTGAGGTCCAAAGTTTGGCCCAACATAACGTGTCTCTGCAGTAATGGCTGTAATCTCTGATTCGTCGTATTGAACTGTCATTCGAGAGACTTTCCCATATCTAACCCACTAATTGCTCTTTGCTGTATTGATTGCCGGGAGAGGTCCAATTCCTTAGGTGACTCAGCACAATATGACGCGATCTTTGAGCGCCGGAGGTAGTAACTCGTGATTGGCCACAATCCGAAGTCTATTCCCGGGCACCTGCCAGATGGTTCCTGTACGCTTTCATTGACAGACGTACAATAGTGCTGTGGTGGCAATTCATACATTTTGACCCTTCTGGCAATGGCCCGCGAGCCTCAAAATTCCGGTCATCCAACATACCAATGGCTCCGTGGCGTTCGTTTTTTTTCAGATAGTCGTGAGGGCATTTCAAGTAACGCACATGTACTGGGTGTGTTTTGTCTCCAACGACGGGGCCTTTTTATACCGAGTATACTGCCACAGACGCGTACAAACATTTTCAGGGTTCCCATAGCTGTTTTGAAGAATCGTGATTGCACGTGTAAACTTTATCATCGTTTTCGATGTAGTATCTGTGACACACACCCATGGGTTTTATTGAAATCTGTTGCACTTTCCATTTCCAGCAGCCATTCGCTCTCTTACTACCGCAATGCCATAACACGGGGAAGATCCATTACCGACACTTTTTTATATGCCACGCATCTCGGCAATCTAGTTATATATAATAGTATGAGTGCTGTATTTTTAAAGTTGCCTTTCAGAATATATATATATTAAAAATTTTATAGTTCGATTCAGTTCATTTGAATGAACTGCACACACCCATATGTCTCAGTGATTTTTTAAATTTTTTAGTAAACAGTGCTATTTCATGGTAATATTTATTACTGAATGAAAATCAGTGCTGGGCGCTCATAAAACGAGCTAAATTCGTCTTCTCCTCAATAGCAAAAGTCCTGGGAAGATAATTATAGTTCATTTACAACCTTCGATAATATCATCTGTGTTTCCTTGATTCTTTAAAAAATCCATATGAGGCCCTTCCTAGAATTAACGCAATCATTCTTCATATATCACAATCTCTAGTCAAGAGTAATGCTTGAGGCAAAATGTAGATACTTGATGACCCTCAGTTAGATACTTGATGACTCCTCCAGTAAAGAGACTACGGAATTTTTTCCACTGATGGTCACATCTCTGCAGGGCCAAGAGAGAGAGATCCTGTGTGTTTTTGGATGACACTGTAACTTTCCGCGACTGATGTACATATGTATGCATTCTAAAATTAGCAATTATAGTTAATTTTAAAAAAGGAATAATAACAGAAGTAGGGAAGCGACCAGTTTACGAAGATCAACAAAAAAAATTTCTTTTTTTACTACTTAGAGCAGTTATGATTCTCATAGGTATGTAGGGTAGGTAGGTAGAGATTTGATGATCCATTTAAAATATTATAAAAACAGTTAATCAACAGTATCTAGATGGTGTTAGAAATTCAAACCCTTCTTCTAACTAAAGAGTACATTGTTTGCTGATCCCATAAGTAGACACCATATACTGCTACAGGAATTAGTTTAGCGGCGGGCCACAAAACCTCGGTCCGCAAATACCTGAAATTGTGAAATGTAATTAACCATTAATTCATTAATAAATTCCTTCAGCACTATTTAGGTTAGCTGAAAGGTAAATAAAATTTAGGATAATACAAATTGTTGGATGATGATTCGTCCGTTCACTTTTTCTGGGACTTCAGTTCTCTCCTGCTGAACTTACTCGACCAATTCCTTCTACGTGGTAATTCCTTTCCCTTGTTTATTGGTTACGATTTCATCATTTGAATGTCTTTCTTGTCCTACTTCGACATTCACTTACAAATACGGTACCTGACCGGCTTGACACTTTTTATGAAAGCATCTATTGACTTCTATTTAGTGCAGGGTAAAATTTGTTTGCTTATTAGATTATGCAACTGGCTAACCCGGGCCAGGACCACAGAAAATGTGTCTGTAAGTAGCGAGAGACGGGGTCAATTGAGCAAACACCTGGCATGATGTGCATTGTGTTGAAAACCTAGGGACTTTTGCCGAGGAAGGTAAGATAACAAACGTTTGATACGTGGGCCGATTTTAATGGTGATTGGGTCTGAAGATAACAACGCGTTGATTAAAGATTTAGGGCACGGAACGTGATGCAACACTTTTCGGCAGCTTTGCTTTCGTTGTATTAATGAAACTGTGAGAAAGTACATTTTGGAGGAGATTAAATCAGCGATTAGATCTGAGATATGAAGTATGTGAGTTAGATAAACATGTTAGGCAACAAGAGCATGTGGCAAGACTTCATATTGTTCATGAACGTGGAGAAAAATACCATGTAAATTGGCCAATATATTGTATTGCAGGTAATGCTCTGCATGACCGGGTGAGGGATAATAAACCTGACCAATAACAGCAAGGCATTGTTAGTGGTTCGTTTAGGCAATAGAAAACTGCTAGATATAGACTAACTAGCTTCCTGTTTGAAATCTCTCCTCCAAAGATAGCGAACATGTGATGTGTGGGCAAATATATTTTCGTGCTTATAACATACTCAGCTTTGTAAAGCACATACTATCACGGACTTCCCCAATTTTTGTCAAGGAGGAAATCGATCTAGTACTAGGTGAACTCTGAATATTAAGTGAACACCCATATGATAGGATAAAGGCCATTGTGACTGGAAGTGAGTTTCTAAAGATAATTAAGGGAGTTACACCATAGTCATCATTTTGCGCCTTAAAAAAATTCGTAGGATCCTAGTGTTCTTCTGCGCCGAGAGTTTAGACAACCTAATCCCGCCATGTAGAGACGGCTTCTTATAATCAGTATTCTCGATAATTATTCAAACCTTATTCCTGTGCACCAATTGTCTATTTTTGCCCGATTGTGACGGATCGGCCTCCCTTTGCAATTTGCAGTGTAGTGGTTCCTAACAGTTGACCTAAAACTCATGTAGCATCTAACATTTGGCAAACTTGCGTGGCGTCAAGATTAACGTCTTTAAGCAGAGATGTAGATAGAAGAGATCAATGATACTTCAACCCTTAAGAGAGCCATAGATGTCACAAGATATTTCCAGGAAGTCAACGAACAATGTTTGCATTGGGCTGAACAAATATGTTAACGAGTTATATCTGGACCGATCCGCCATTTGTGAAGGATTTAAGCATACAATTGTTTTAGCCCCTTTCAAGGCCCCCCCTTGGTTGTAATTCCAACGAAATCCACTTCTATATAAGGTATGAGCTCGGTTTAGATAGTAAATGGGTATGTTCTTCTAAGTATAATATTATATATATTTATATATATATATATATAAATATTATTATACTATATAAGTAAAATATAAAAATAATATAGTAATATATATAAATTATTATAATATATATAGTATATCTATATATATTTAAATATATATAAAAAATATTCGTACCTCATATACGTTTGCTTTATCATACATATAACTGCATCAACTATTATTGTTTAGTTTTAAAAAACAGGTACCAAATTTATTAGTGAATTATAAGTCTTATATAACAGGTTAAAATAAATATGGAAAGATTAGTGGAATTTTGTGAATGGATATAAAGTTCTCCGACATTGAGACGTAGGAGGGAATTTAAACCTTAGTATACTTAAAGTTTTAATTGAAATGTCCTTTTATTGCTTTGGTGCCCTTTTTAGTTATCACTTTAGCTTGTATGAGTGAGTCCTGCCGCCTATGTTTTTCGTTCATTGTTTTTCTGGAGACGAATGTGTAAACTTCTCTCATACTAGTGGCGCGTAGTAACTTCAGTACTTCGTACAGTCTGATAGCCCTTGTAAACCCCACGTTACTTTTAGAAAAAGAATAGAAATACAGAAAATTCTCTGCTAAGTACACTTGAGTTTGGAAAATTTAACAGTCGCATCCTCTCGTTCTCCTGCACACTACGCAATGTTAATACGTCTCAGAAGAGTTAAATTCCTGAGGTTTACGACATTGCAAACTCAGGAAAGAGACTGATATATGAGCCTGAATTATTCAATTAACAAGTTACAGGACAATTCTCGGACAAAATTGAATATGCTTCAATTGAGGGCACCATATTGATGTAAGTCCCACCGCTCATCGCAGCTAAAGTTCGGAAGTCTGGGTTCATCTCCAGCTGTCGGATTATTCCGCCAGGACTGAGCAAGAAGGAAATTCCACCTTGCGCTTGCTGTAGTGGGGTTTTTTATTACCCAAAAATGAAATATAGGAATAAACAATTTATCCCTGTATGTTAGGGGTTTGCCATGCCCTCATATATATATAACCCACTTAGTTCAAGAAAACATTTGTTTAAAATCCACATTTGTAAAAATAAAATGTTCACAACCTTACCTACCGCCAAATATATGGATATAACACAATCTCCCGGCAACAGATTTCAGATGGACACGAGCCAATTTCGGTGCCACATGGCACACGAATCAATTTAATCTGAGAACTCCCTCTTATGACGGGTGTTTCTGTGATACACTATGGCCTGGGGAAACTAGTAATTTTCTCTTCCATCTGGTGTTCTTGCGATTAACACTTTGGACTGGGATATTATATTCTCGTTATGACCGATGATCCAATTTCTAGGTTTTCCAGGTCTTGTTATTTATAAAGTCCTAGTGTCCCTGAAGTAATACAGTCTGTGGCATTTAATATGCGGAGGTTTTAACTCTTTAAGGTTTCAGAGTTGCCCAAAAACTGTCGATCCTGTCACTTTTGTAGTATATGCATACTATGGTCCCAACCCTTCTCTTTCTGGCTACTTGGGTCGTTGCTCGGTTCAAGTGTGACTAAGCTGTCTGTTCTGTGCCTCTGATGTATAACTAGATTATATCTCTCATTCCTCGTGTACAAATCACAGATTTTTTCCGCCGAATTTTATCCAATAGAATTCATTGTAATATTCCGGCATCTTCCTTTCAAACCAATCCAAAATCTCTTCCCCCTAGCACTGTATTGGGGTGGGAACTTGTTTAATTTAAATATCCGCCGCGCTGGTTTTAAAATTATATTTAAAATTCCAACGCGTGACCTCTTTCAAAACATGTGGTAAAATTTCCGGTCAGATTGTCTAATCTGCCATCTTTACAAATCTTGTACCATGTTTACCTGGCGTAAGAGACTTCCACAAAGATGTCAAGCCCCTACAGAATAATCTGTGATAATGAAACAAGATGGCTCAGATGATACGAATATTCCAAGTTATCGCCTTTATCTGCGATGCCTCCCGCCAGACAGATGTCTGGTCAGATGGACAAATGTTTGTTATCCTTCTTTCGGTCAGTACGCAACAATACAAAGTCATGTTGTCAACACGGTCCAGCAGCTTATTCACTGGGGTCAAAGTGTTTGGACCTGCCTGCGAATATTCCAAACGGTGGTCAGAACTTAGAGAATAGAAAAGCGTATTGATCGTTTATAAATAACCTTGGTATTTTGGATCGCGTTTACCTATGCGGAACGAAAACAATTCTGCTTGTAAGCAGATTACAACCTTATGGGAGAATAGTGTTAGAGATTTCACCCTACAAGATTCAGCAATAAGAATTAAAATAATGAATATAGGGCATAAAATATGCCAAATACAAAAAAAAAAGAACAAATAAAAAAAATAGCAAATAAAAAGAATGAAAAAAAAAAAAAAAAAATACCAAAAAAAACAGAAAAAAAAAAAAAACCGACTACCAGCGCCACTATTCCTCCAACCCCCTCGCCAACCCCAACCCCCCCCTCCCTCCCCACCCACCCAACTCCCCTCCCCCACCACCAACCCCCGCCCTCCCCCCACCCCCCCCCCACCCCCCGCCCACCCCACCCCCCCCCCCCCCCCCCTACCCCACACCCCCCCCCCCCCCAACCCACCCCAGCCCCCCGCCCCCCCCCGTCCCCCATCCCCCACACCCCCACCCCCCCCACCCCCCCCCCCAAGTCCTGACCATCCCCCTAACCACCCAAACACCCCCCCCGCCTCGACCTCCTCCCCACCCCCCTAACCCACCCCCTCCCCAGCCCCCCCCACCACCCCCCACCCACTACCCCAACTTCGACCCCCCTACCCCCCACCCCCCCCCTCCCCCCCCCCCGCCCTAACCCTACCCCCCCCCGTCACACCTCCACCCTCCTACCACCCCCTATGCCCACCCCCCCCCCCCCCCCCCCCTCCTCCCCCCCACCCCCCCCCCACCCCCCCTCCCCTCGTTTTTCCCATTTTTTTCCCCACCCCCCCCCCCCCCCCCCCTCCGCCCCCTTGTCCCTCTGGCCCCCACCCAAATCCCCCCCATTCTCCATCCCCCCCCCTGCCACCCGCCCCCCCCCACGCCCCACCCCCCCTCTTTCTACCCCCCCCCACCCACCCCCCGCCCATACCCCCCCAGGTTATGCCCTCCAATCCCTACTCCACCCCCCTCCACACCCATTTATGCCCACCCCCACCACACCCCCCCCCTAACCCCCCCCGTCCATCCGCCCCGTCCATTTCCACCCCCCCCCTCCCGCCTCCCCCCCCCACCTCCCCCCCCCCCCCCCCCATCCCATTAGACGGCCCACCCCCCCCCCCCCTCCGCCCCCCCGACCACCCAACCCCCCCCGCCCCTCCTCCCACCCCACTTCAACCCCCCCCACCCAAATCCCCCCCCACAATCACCTCCCCCCCCCCCCCCACATCCCCCCCTACCCCATCCCCCCCCCCCCCCCCAACACCCCCCCACCCACCCCCCCCCCCCCCCCCTGCCCCCCCACCCCCCCCCCACCACCCCCCCCCTCCCGCATCCCGACTCCCCCCCCACACCCCCGCCCCCCCCATTACATCCGCCTTCCCCCCCCCCACCACCCCAGCTCCCCCCCCACCTGCCACCCCCCGCTCTCACCCAGCACCCCGCCTCCCCGCCCCTCCCCCCCCCCCCCCCCCCCCGGTAAATACTCTCCATTCCCCCTCCCCCACCCCGACTCACCCCCCTCTATATTTCCTTCCCCCCCCCCTACCCCCCTACCTGTACCCCTCTTCCCACCCCCCCCAATTACCCCCCCCCCGCCCCCCCCCCCCCCCCCCCCCTTCGCCACTCCCCCCCCCCCCCCCACCCCCGATCCCCCCAAATCCCCCCCATCTCCCCCCCTTCCCCCCCCCCCTAGGCGCCCCCTTGCTTCACCCATATATTAGGTTCGTCCCCCCCCCCCCCCACCACCCTTTTTTCCCACTCCCCCCACCCCCCTTGTCTACCCGCCACCTCCCCCCCACCATACCCCATTTCCCCCACCCCCAAGCCAATGCCCCCCACCCCCCCCCCCACCCCAAATTCAGCCCCGCACCCTAGGGTATTACTAAGTCCTATCCATTCCCCCCCCACCCCACCCCCTCACCACCCCCCCCCCCCCCTACCCACCCCCCCCCCCCCAGAATATTCCCTCCACCTACTACCACCACTCCCCCACCCCTCGCGGGTTACCTGGCCCCCCCCCACACCCCCCCCCCCTCCACGACCCCCCCCCCCCCCACCCCCCCCCCCTGAAACCCCATCCACGCCCCACCCACCCCCCCATTTATATCCCCACACCCCCCCCCAACACCCTCCCCCCTCCCCCCCCCCCCCCCCCCCACTCCCCCCTCCCCCCCCCGCCCCCCCGCCCCCCCGCCCCCCCCCCAGCCCCTCCCGACCCCCCCAATAAATTTCCCCTTTCCCAACCCTCACCACCCCCCCTCCGAACCCCACCCACCACCCTAATTCCTTCAGAGGATGTCCACCCCCTATCCCCACCATGCTGATACCTTATACCCCCCACCATCCCCGTACCGTTAACCTGAGATCCCAACATCGTTGAACATAATCTCCCAGCCGAAGTCGTTGGCCCTCCGCCCACCGCTAGACCAACCCCCCTCCGTTACGCCCTTGTTACTCATCCCACCGGATCTGCTCCCGTCCGCCTAAAGCCTCCCACTACCCACCATTCTCCTACAGCCCCATCCTCCCGAACCTTGCCACTGACCGTGGAAACCACCATCCTGCCCCCGCCTGCGTCCTGCTCCCTAATGGTCCCCAACTTTCTGCGTAGTTTATTTGTACCCCCATCGTTTGTTCCACTACGCCCAAAGCCCCTCTCCTCGTTATGCTCCAATGCGTCCTCCCACCCAATGCTTATAGTACCTAGACAATCACTCCATACTCGCGGGTAACATAAGGAGAACCAATTTTACCGATCCCTTCGTCGCTGTTTTCCATGACGACCCCAACCTTCGAGTCATCCCATTCCACTAGGCCCCTGATCATCCTGTTGAACCCAAGAACTCCACCTACACCCCCCCGACTCCTCCTCCCCCCCTACCCCGCCCCCCAGCAACTTCCCCTTATCACATAACTCACCCATGAGTCACTCATTATGTTACTCGGTTCGGGTCGCCGATTAAAGATGCGAGACAATTCACCCAACTGCTCCCTGTCCCGCACCTCCGGTTAGCAGCCCAATACGCAGACCCCCGACTGTCATCGAAAAAAACTCCTAGGGAACTGGTTTCTCCGCCCATGGAAGTGGTCCCTGGTTAGAATCTAGCAATCCGATGCTCCCTGGAATCGTCAACTCATCCGGAGGGTACACCTCCACTCACCGCACTGAGAGGCACACCCCCTGTCCGGCGATTTTTCCGTGTACACCTACTGGGGGCGCAGGAACCGTGTGGGTGGGCCAACGTGGGGTATTTGGTGGGGTGGGGTGGCGCAGTGGGGGTCTGGGCGGGGGGGGTGGATGGTTATACATACACGTATAAATCTCCAAGTGCCTGGCCACCCTCACCACGACTGGGTTATCTCCGGGCCCCAACCCCACCCTCCCCACCAGGGGGGAGGGGTGGTCCGACGCGAGAAGCCATTGGGTCTCATGGTTTTAGGGGAGCGCGGGATGCCAACTTCACTCCGCTCACTCTCCCAGGGGACACCGCCTCCAACATGGGCCTATCCAACTGCACGTCGGACAAGCTGGTCGGACCGCTCCAACTTATTTCATCTTATTACGAAGCCATGTCACGCTCTGGCGGCGGAATGCCGCACTCATAGAGGCGCGTGGGGGGGTGCCTTGTCCTGAAAGCCCAAACTATGAGGTGGGGTGGGGGCCCCCCACATTGGAAGTCACGCCAGGGGGGCTAGGGGCCCAGCCCAGTGTGGACGATCCGAAGAGGCCCACCTCCGTGGGGGGGTGCCCCCCCCTGCTACACCACTGGTATGAATCATCCGCTCGATCACCCCGACCTCCCTCAACCACCCTCCGGGGGGAGCCTTGAAACCTAACATCTCACCGCTGCATACCCACGGCTAATCCCCAGCAATTAAGGGCGGGGGGGGGGCAACCCCCAGCTCCAGTACTGCCGCCCTCCCGGAGGGGGGCATACCACACTTCCAACCTAACCCAGGGGGAACTCGGCCATTTGGGGGGCTAATTTTTGGTGGGAACCCCGAGAGCCCCCCCGCGCCCCCATCAACGCCCATAACGCCCTCCCCATGCCGCCCCTCGACCCCGTCACCGGCCGCCGCACCCTTAACCCGCCAACCAGGCCCCACATCTTACCCCCAAGCCCCCCCCCCACCTGCCCGCCCAACCCGCACCCCCCCACCCACCAACGTCTGATCTCCCACCTCCCTCGCCCCACACCCCCCCCACCGGAATCCCAAAACGAGAGAGCGGGGGCGCCCTACCTCTCATTTTACAAGGATTTCACACCCTGACTGCACCCCCGACCTTCGTATGCCCCCCCACCCCCAATCCCCACACTGACCCACCCCGCAAACCGCTTGATGCTCCCAACACCCAATCACCCCACAACCAACATTGAGTTGATGTCCCTCACGGGCATCACCCCATTCAGGGACTCCGCACCATGGAACCCCATTTACCCCCCACACCAAAACCCCAAACCACAAACCCCCAACAGCCTCCCCCTCCCCCCGCCCCCTATCCATGCACCCATCAACCCACCACACAACACACCCACATCTCCCGGACCGACCCACGATTCAACAGTAGACACACTCCCAACATCCCTCCTAACCTCTAAGCCGCAAAAATTAAAAATTAACTCCACCCCCTTCCACTCTCCCACACCCCGCTGACCACCCTCACCCCCATCCAGCGCACCCACTCCAACGACACCCCGACACCCCCACCCATCCGCCCCCCCCTACCCCGTCTGCCGCCTCCCTAAAATCCGACGCCGCTCCCACCTCCCCTCCCTGCCGACCAAATCCATACATATGTACCAACCCCAGTTCCCCCCCACCCCACAACCAGCCCTAGATGATAAATCTTGAACAAAAATAAAAAACCACCCCTTGTATTTTTGTTACCCCCTCCATAATATCATAAGTAGTAGTGACCCCGTCTCGCCATGCTGGTTACCCACCCTTACTTAAATACAATGTTATCCTTTCTGGAACCTGATTTGTGGTGTGGGTCTTTATACACGACCGTCTGCGGCCCTAAGACACCAGGGGGGGGAGACTCCCCGCCTTCAACCCGCATAAATAGAGAAATACCTCGGATTTATAGTGATTTGTGAGTGTGGCGCTTAATGGATCAGACCCTTCCCACCCTCACCACTACTTGTTTTTTGTGCGTGTTACATCTTGACTTGGACATGTCCATAAAATAGAACCCGAACCCACGCAATTTTAAGAATCTCAATAACCCCACGTCCCGATTACCGGACTAAGCCTGGTTCCGATGAGATAATGCCGAAGTCCCACATCCTTCTCTTCAATTTGTTATATTAAAAACTAATACTATAGTTATACTTTTCTTTTATCTATTCTTACGCATCCCTGGGGATTGGTTCCTCTTATACTTACTCAGTACCAGTGTTACATACTTAATCACACTAGTCCCATTCTGCCCATCATTCAAGAGGTGTTATGTGCCCTATAGGTTTTCGGGATACCTACCCCCACCCACCCTCACACAACTATTCCACCACCCCGTTTCCCCCCTTATACTTATTCACCCCCACATAACTTATCTTAAATCTATCAAAGCCCCCCCATTATTTCATCTTCAGGTGTACACGATTAAAAAGTAAAGACCCCAAAGACCCAATAGGCCTATTTGGTTTTCCGCGCTCACCCCCCCTACCAGATTGAGTCCCCCTTTACCGCCCATCCGCCCTTGAATATCCTCACCCGCTCAGTCAGGTCGATCAGCAATCCAGGCACCGTCCCCCCCCAAGAGTCCCGCTCCCCCGCCCCCTAATGGTGGGAGTGTCACAATAATAGGAGTACCCCCACCCCAATCTCATCAAAAATCTTCCATTACCCCCCCCCCATTCCAAATTCTAAGCTTCCTAACCCCCCCCATCCCCCCCCCTGCCATGAATACACGAGCTGTACAGGTTACAGAACACATGGACGCGCAAGCAGCTCACCCTCCAACGCTCAGACACTCCCCATGGCCCCCGCCCACCCGTCCACCCACAAAACCCCCAAACAAAGTGTCCAGCAAAAATGCCGTCGACGCAAATTGACAGGCTTCCCCCCCACTGCATGTCGGGGATTGGTGACGAGGACGCCCCATTCCTTCCACCCAGTGGGCACAGTCTAATGGCTTGTGGTGTGATTTATTATTATTTCACACCTATCCTATGACCCTAAGAAAATCCCCCCCTCAACAATTACCCAGAAAAAAAATAAATGATTACCTAAATGTAAAAGCTCCCATGGTAGCCATAACCAGTGGGTTTCCCACACCACCTAGCCATCAGCAGACTCAAGAACAGTCCCATAAATCCAGTTGTGGGAGCTGATTGACATCCCCTATCATACGCTACCCCAGGAAGATGCCCACTAGACATCTCAACGGACGACTCCGTGCCTTTCATGACAAGTTTTGATGAGTTTTTCTACCGACCATCACAAATTACGTACAAGGGTTTCCCACCCCCTGGCTGTCCTCTTACCCCAACTTGTGCTGCCGCTACCCCATCTGGGCTTATATCTGTTAATCCCGTCACAAACTAAACGCCCCACAATCCCCAACTAATACATACTGCGCTCTTAACCACCTCTCCCAATCTCCTCCTCAAACCCATAATAACGCTACACTCTTCTTTACTACCGCCCCGGTCGCCCCCAACAACCTCAAACTTTCACACAACCCCCCCTCGTGTGCCTGTCTCCCCCTTATTTACCAAAATACGGACCACTGATGTCCATCACCTTTCTAAGTTAGTTGTACCCCTTTCCCTCCTACACCCCGTTTCCCTTCCCCAAAGCCCCCAAAGACTCAATGAGCATATCGAAAAAAAAGAAGACAAACTCGTGAATAGAGTCCCAGACCCGAAGAAACGCTCCCCATATCCCCCAAATAGCTAGGTGGACAGCAACTCCCTAGATTAGTTGCGGTGATACACCACCTCAAAGTCCCAAGCCCCACATAGCCCATACGTGAATGAAACGTCCCCCCTACCGATGTTATGTCCTCATACCTCCCCACTCTTCGCAGGAAACGCCGGTTTTTGTGGGCCTACACATCACAAGAGAGACCCAACATTCTACCCAGTCCCCCAGCTAGTGTGGCCACCTACCCCCGCAGCAAATCACCTCCCCCTACGAGGGAGGGGGGTAATCAGAAACAGCTCACTTGACGAAAAACAAAAACCCCCAAAACCATCGCCACCTCACGACCCCTCCCATTTACCCTCTACCATTTAAACATAAACAACAATCACAAAAATCTCACTTACAAGAGAAACTAGTAAAAACCAGCGCCTGAAACCACAAATGAGTTCCCCTTACATCCCCCACTACAATCCACACTTCACTCCCCCCCCACCCACCCATCCCACACGGCACTACCCACGTCACATCCATCTCCTCACAACACCCCCCCATCCACCACCCACTCACTCCCCC
>JAMPIV010014587.1:0-2500 GCA_024509875.1 Oreohelix idahoensis
TTAAAAGTGTGAATGACGTCAACTGGAACACAAGATATTGTATTATAATGCAGCCTATGACGGAATGGTGCAATGGTAAGGAAAAAAGTACACTCTCAAGTGTTTTTTTTTTTTAAAGCGTCAGAAGTGAAGAGATGAGAAAAACCAAGAAACAGACACAATGAGAATAGAATATCGTTAGACTGATTAATAAACTATATCCTATTTATAACTAATATATAACTAACATAATTACCGATGTTGTTATGTCGGTCGGTCTCACTCAAATTAGTAACTCAAGCCAGGAAAAAGTGCGCAACGCACGATGTGCAACTTGCGTGGCGTGGGTGTTATATAAAACAAATACTTTGGTTTTTTAATTTATTCTTTCACGAAATTAGTAGCGCTCGACAAAGAAAAAATGCGTAAAAATTGGTGTGCATGAGCCCTCACCCGATGTACAAATCATGAAAACTTGAAAGTTCTTGTTAAAACCACTTATTATCTGGGAACACTCTTTGAAAACAATCCACGCACTTTCACACGAAATGTTGTCATCAAAGAACTTTTAAACTGAATCTAAAATAACATAATTCTCGCCGTGTGTAAGTTGGTCACAGCTGAGGAATGCAACCGTGTTGAAAAATTGTATTGTTTCCATTATATATACTCTCCCGAAAATAGTTACAATCAACAAAGAAAAGCGTTCAAATGACGGTGTTCATGAACAGTTTGATTACACTGTATAATGGAAAGATACCAAAAACACTCTAAGAATGTACATCTATCTGCTCATCTGGGAACGGAAACAGCACACTACAATTAAAAGCCCGTCAAGTTTGAAGGGTTATTGCTAGTTTAGAAATAAAAACAGAACAAAATTGGACACTCATTATTTATTTATGAGTTCACCCATCCGTGACTTTAACTTACCAGTCTATCCTGTGTTTTTCGTGTTGGATTACACAGTACTGGACACAAGTACAGTATGTCCGCCTTTATTTGATCTATACTTATTGATACAGGTCTTCGCAGGTAGGGGTCAGACAAAAGCTGGTACCCTGGTCCTCCAGGTTGGTGGTTTTAGCACAGGGCTCACATTCCTGTCTATATCAAAAAAACTTAACCGTTATGGAAACAGCAATAAATGCAAAAAGTTTGATGCGAGAAGGACATACGGAATATAAAACGGATGTCCCGATCGAACCAAAGCTGGGGCACTGTACGAAGGATGGCCGCCGACCGAACAAAGTGGAAGCAGTTTGCTGCTGCCCTACAAGACGCCATCAGGCGTGATGGCCACTGACTGCTTAGACAGTCGGCGGCTAAGGATCAAAGAAGAAGACTTACTGATACGAAAGTTGTATTAGTGACTGGGTCTTTAAATTGTCTGGATCGTTCACGGGTACTATATATCATTGTTGTTTATGTGTCGTGAGAATGACCTCAGCCCATGATGCACATTGGGGGGGGGGGGGGTTGTTCCTAAATCGGCTGTGAGTCTTTTTACGATTTACTTTCACAGCAAGGCGATGGCGCCGTTTGGATGGTCCTCGGTTCGATTCCCGGTAAGCCTATCACTTATATTTCTGTTCTGTTTCTGGTGTCATCCTTTCTGTTCAACGAGTGCCTGTTAATTATTTATTTACTACTGACATGACTCATGTTTCCTTCATTATTTAACGAAAATGGAAGGTACCTCAATATTACTTAGTCGTATTGCCATCGTACTATTTAAGCCTATTTTACAATAAACTGATCATGAAAACTCCATAAGCCTACCCCTATTATCAAGTTGATAGGTGCTAGCCACTAGAAATCACAGTAAGTATTATGTTTCTTCCAACACCATCAGGTATCAACATGCGCGTGTTTCAAATAAAGCTGTGATGAGTTGCATGTTGTACACTGTTTTGGGTAAGATGGATGCAAAGATCAATGTTATTTGACATGCTAAAACAAATATTTTGATTTCCCCTATGACTCATAACAATTAAAGAAAGTAAATACATTCATTGTTAGTGACATGTGTACTTGTTCGCTTATATCAGGTGCGTAAACAAAAATACATTTACACACTTAAAAATTAAAAAGAAAAAGGCGTTTTATGTGGCGTTTTAACGGTTCGACTGCTTGCTTTCTAAGAAGTTGATCTAGATTCGATTCCCGGCTGACCTACGATACTTTTTAAAAATGGAAATTCGAAATTCAGTCACCTGTCTATAGTTTTAAAGAAAGTTAAAAAAAAAAAAAAAAAAAAAAAAAAAAAAGAGAAACAAGCATGACAAACGAAAATGGGTGGGTCTTATAATGTAGGAGTAAATTAATAAACCGACTTCATAGTTTTAATTTAGTTCTCGTTTAATACGTGTATGAGTGTGTTTTTTGTTTGTTTAATAATTATAGTTTCAAAATGTCAGTGTGTGTGGTGACATGTTTACTTGCAAGGTGGAAGGGATATATATCTTCTGCTTCTTTAGGTGCCCGGTCTGGAACAGACATTGGCGATCATGACCCTCCA